>JAKUAD010000030.1:0-86892 GCA_030579095.1 Starmerella davenportii
GATACGGCTTATTTCTCCATGATACGGCTTATTTCTCCATGATACGGCTTATTTCTCCATGATACGGCTTATTTCTCCATGATATCGTATGTCACTTCATTGGCTCCCATACTATTGCGCTCAATGGGTGCTCAGTTCGTTGTTGGTCACACTTATGATAATGCTTGTATGTCCCCAGTATACTCTAGCGTGATACTCACTGCTGCAGGAGCATTCGTTCACCATAACCGCAGCGTAGTATGCCCGCTTAGCGGTTAGAGATTTAATTTACTCTTTCATGGCTCTTCCTCTAAATCAAGGACTGAGTAAGGGATCTTGATATCCTCCTAGGAGAGTATGTCTTTGCATTGCCTGCGAAGTTGAGTTGATACCTGAGAGAAACTTATGGGCCTATAGAGTGGATACACATCCCAGAACTGTACGTCATCACAAGGTTGAGATTACTAGGCACTGTTATCCTATAGTTGTATGATACGACGTATCCTCCTCGACAGAAATCGACTTTTTTGCGCTACACGATGCGTTAGCCTAAGTTGGCGGCGCCTGCGCACGAATCGAGGTCTACCAAAACTGGTGTGGGATTGATTTAGTGGAGAAACGCCCAGAAAATGCGTAGAAGAGACGCCCTCTGTGTTTTTGTTGGCTAATAATGATTGTGAAGGAACTTTACCTTCAAATATTCGAGTACCATTTCTCGACGTGTAGACAAAGCCTGACCCAGTCCTTGTGGAACGTAAACACCAATCCTGTAGTCCTCTGGAACGGGATGAAATATACGGGGCTGTATGAAGCCTAGGCCACGGACTACTAAAGTGTCGCGGACGTCGAGCTCAAGCGCTTTTTCGAGACGTAGCCCAGGCTGCGTATGCATCCGCATGGCTTCGTGTACTTCAAGGTCGCTAGCATTGATACGATGCAATGTGTCCATATTTTTGAACCTTTGAGCGAACTTGGAGTGCGCAATACCGCCCATTCCTATCATCATGTGTGCTACAGACGTCTTCGCGGCACCGTCGACAATGAGCTCAGGGAATTCGAGGGCAATCAGACCGCCAACGCTGCCGACATGACCTGTGAACAAACGCAGCTTCGGGACGGCATATTTTGAAACGTTCTTGGTCATCGTCGCGCCCGCAGCCATCTTGCGTACTACTCGACCTGACAGCATATCGTAGAAGCCAGCTAGTGGCACTGAAGGCGTGTCTATTAATTTTCGGGCGCGAAAAAACGGAGTTGCGCGCAACTCAAGTGGCTCCTGAGTGGTATATGGAACTGGCCACGTACTATGACGCGTAAGCTGCCACTTAGTATCCTTATGCTCCACGCCAGCCAACTCATGTACTAGTCGTGTCTTTCCCGAGTTTGTAGGGCCCACAAAAACGTTAACCCGCTCGAGTGCTTCGGCAAGATTGCGTACGTTCCATCTCTTTTCGACGCTAGTCACAAACACATTTGCATCTGGTACACCCATTTTACCAAAGAACTCACGCATGTAATACTCCTTCGCATGGCTCAATCTGGTTCTATCCGCCACCAGGTCCACGCGGTTGACAATTATAGCGTCGTCTGGAGCGACCGACGCCGGAATACCTGTTGGAAAATCGTGGGCATCAAGCACATGAAATACGCGAAGATTCGCGCCATGCTCAGCTCGGAGCTCGTCTAAGTAGACGCTCAAGTCAAAGGTGCTGGGGTTCATGATCGTCGTTGAGCCGTTGCGATTCAGCAGGCATGGGCGGCATAAACGCTCTTTTTGCTCGGCATCTATGAGCATTTGTGCTTGCTGTTTCTTTAATGCCCGGCGTTCAAGCATTATTTTCCCTGGCGCAGGATGGTTCCACGCTAGCGTCTGGAGCTGAGCACGACTAAGCGACTCCTCAAGCTTCGCTGCTATTTGCGCATCCTTTGATATCGACAAATCCAGCGGCTGGTGCTTGCTTAGCGCTTGTAAACCTCGTGCTACCGAAGTCCCGCAGCCGATGCAGTGCACGCGCCGCCTGAAAATCAGCATCGCCACAATTAGTAATAGCCGTCAAGAATTATATAGCTGGGCTACTCTTCACTCCATGCTACGTCAAGTAGCGGCGCAACGAGATCGTTTAAGGTGCGCGAATACTCTTGAGCGCGCCTGAGATATCAAATTACTGGAGCACTCAGGCACCTAGCGAATGGAGGACTGGCTGAGAGTAATCAGCCGATTAACATCATGACGTGCATGTAGATATATGAAGTACTTTTTATGATCGACCCAAGTCAATGGTTCGAATTGCTCATTGTGTGAGCTCGGAGAGATTAAACGGGCTACTTGGCCCAGCTTGCGCAACAGAGAGTTACGCCTCTCGTTCTTCGCGCTTCTGCATCTTAGCGATTTCTTGGGGTTATAAAAATTGTGGGTGACAAATGCATCGACTTTTCTGCACCATGGACAATGACGATGTGTCGAAGTATATGGAAAACCTGAGCATTTCAGGTAGCGATTTCCTGCGAAAGGGAACTCGTGCGAGCAAACTGGGCGCGCCTAATTCGGCAACGGACAAGTCCCAACGTGCCACTCAGGACCAGGTGTTAGATCCGCGTACAAGAATGATCCTGTTTAAAATGCTGAACAAAGGCGTCTTCGACGATATAAAGGGTTGTATTAGTACAGGGAAAGAGGCAAATGTCTACAGGGCAGTCATTGAGGAACCAGCGCAACAGCTTGCTGTGAAGGTGTATAAAACGGCTATACTTGCCTTCAAAGACCGCGAGCGGTATGTGGTTGGCGAATATAGATTCAGGTTCGGGTACTCGCGGAGTAATCCCCGAAAGATGGTGAAGCTGTGGGCCGAGAAAGAGACGCGAAACTTGAAACGGATATACAAGTCGGACATACCGGTTCCGAAGCCACTGCATCTGAACCAGCACGTTCTGGTTATGGAGTTTTTGGGCACGCCGGAAGGATTCCCCAGTCCCAAGCTCAAGGATGCGAAAATAGACCCTGAAAAGTACCCTGAACTTTACCACCAGCTGGTGGCTTACATGCGCATCTTATACCAGGAGTGCCGCCTAGTGCATGCAGATCTGTCGGAGTACAACATTTTGTACCACGATGAGAAGCTTTGGATAATCGACGTGTCACAGAGCGTCGAACACGATCACCCGATGTCGCTCGAATTTCTGCGGATGGATATCAAGAACGTTAATGACTATTTCCAGAAACGTGGAGGCGTGCAGGTCTTTGGCGAGCGCCAGCTGTTCAAATTTATCACCGACCTACCAAAACCAGGCGATGAGTGGCCGGAAAAGGTCGACACTCTCGTACAAGCCCTCGACGCGATGCCCAAAGAGGAGCTCACGGATCAAATGAGGAGCGACGACGCGGTTTTCCGGGAGGTTTATATCCCTCGAAATCTCAATGAAGTCTTCGACGTAGAGCGTGATGTTAACAAAGTTGTGGAAGGCGGCGCTGCAGAGCTTGTGTATAAAGAGCTGCTAGGAGATGACAGAGATGAACCCGAGGACGAGTCCGACAGCTCCAATGATGATGAGGATGGAGACAGTAGCAGCGAGAGTGGAGAAGAGGACTCGGACGACGTAACAGACGTATGGGACGAAACCTGGGAGACCAAGCACGCGAAACGTGTCGCGGAAAGAAAATTCCGTGACAGGGATGCAAATAAAGAGCGCAAGAAGCTCGTTAAACAGCAGAAAAAAGAAAAACGCGCCGTCAAGATGAAAAAAAAGGACAAGAAGCGGCTCGTAGCTGCTACCAAGAACACTATCAAGAAGAAGTAAGCTATATGTCGCCGTCCGTTCCCTTTCTTAGCGAGCCTGGGGCCTACGCGCTACTTCTATAGACCTTAACGCAGTTAGCTGTCTTCAGCATTTGTCATTATATAATACCAGCAGCGATGGCGAAGTTCTACGTTTTCGACCTTCCTTCGACGGTCCTGGAGGGCATCGAACCTTTCAAAGTTGATTTTGATACTGAGAAAGTGGATAAAGAGCCAGAGAGTGACTCTGAGTCCGAGGGAGGCTCGGAATCGGATTCTGAAAGTGACAGAGATGACGAAACCGACATTTACGCAGTAGCAAAGCCCACTGGCAAGACAAATTTCTCGCTTTCCGTGACCCAGTATAATGATGACTTTGTTGACGAGAGCGTAGAAAGCTGGCGGTGGGCGAACCGCGCTCACATCACCGGAAGCCCATATGCGTACTTCAGCAATCCAAAGTGCTCCCAGATTCCCACTGACAAGGTCCTGGCGATATACAAGTCGTGGTTTGACCAGACTCAGATCGTAGAAGATCCTGTAACTGCAGTGACGGCGCTTCCGCGGAACGGAAAAAGCGCGGTACTGATGGTCGGGAGCGGGCACTTTGCTGGCGCTATAATTGAGCATAGACGTCTCAAACACAAGACAAACGTTTCCAATCCGCTTCAAAACGTAAATGTCATTGTCTCAAAGACCTTCCACAGATATACAACGCGTCGCAAGCAGGGCGGTGCTCAGAGCACAAAAGACAACGCCACCGGCAAGGCCAACTCTGCCGGATCCACGATTAGACGTACCAACGAACGCATGCTGCAGGATGAGGTTCGCACTCTGCTGGCAAATTGGGCACCCCAGCTGCGCGAGTGCTACCGTATATTCGTGCGTGCGCCCGGCCGTGCAAATCGGCAGATGCTCGTTGGATATCCCGGATCGCCTGTCGCGTCAGACGATGAGCGGATATCGCGGATTCCATTTGCCACGAAACGTCCCACACTTGACGAGTGCAAAAGTGTTTGGTACCAGCTGACGCAGGCTGAGGTAGTAGATATTCCGAAGCCTGCGGAGTCGGCAAAGCCTCGCGACAAGGAGGTCAAAACAAAAAACAACGATGCCGAGGGTCGTCAGAGCGTAAAGAAGGTCGTAGACGAAGCTACCCCGGAGGAGAAACTAACATTGCAGATCGTGGATCTCATTAAAAGGTCGAAGCTACCAGCTCTGCGCACACTGCTAGAAAAAAATGGCCCGGACTTTCGCCTGCAGCCGGAGCGCAGATATGTTGCATTCCCCACGCCACTCCTGTACGCTGCTCATTTGGACAAGGCGAGTTGCGTGACCGCAATTCTCAGCTGGGGCGCAGATCTCATGGTTCGGAACGGGGACGGAGTTTATATAGGAGAGTTGGCCGGGCCTCGAGCTCAGCAAGCGCTGCAAGTTGCCCGAAAAGCTAAGGGTGAGAGTGCCTTCAACTGGAACAAAGCCAAGGTTGGCAAGCCGATGACACGTGAGGAGATTGCGGCCGTTGAGAAGCAGGAGAAGCAGCGCCTAAGCGAAGAACGTCGTCTGCAGGAGCAAGCTGTAGAGAAGCGTGAAAAGAAGGACCGCATGGAGAAACTGATCCGACAACACGGCACGGGAAAGTTAACTGGCGGACAGTACGAAGCGTCGCGGGGTCTCAGTGCTGACGACCTCCGCCAGGTGGAGCGCGAGCGCAGAGCGCGAGCGGCAGAGGCCCGGCTCGCTCGTTTGGGTAATTAAAACTTGCTGGCAGCGGGCCACGCATGCAAATGCCGCATTTGTGCGTTGCCCTTCGCGCAGGTCGTCTACGGCCCGCGCTGTCTCCATGTCATAGAGCCTATGGTGCGATCCCGCGTAAAACCTACACCCCCTGTCCTATCTCGTTAGGACGCACGTAACATTCTGCGCTTTTTGCATTGCCTCCGCTACGACAGCCTCGACCTTTTCAGCCTCTTTGTACCCACGTAGATCCGATTCACCATGCCTGGTGTCTAATGTGCTGCATTTCGTATACTCTTTGAAGGTGAACAGATCGCGGAGTTGAGCAGTCGTAAATTCCATCTTCGCGGTCATATTCTCGTCAGCCAAAATATTGTGGGAGATATCAAGTTTCCGCAGCTGTCGCTGGAAAATCTTCTCGTCGATTGTTCCAGTGGACAGAAAGCGGTATATGTGACAGGGGCGCTTTTGGCCGTCTCGATAGATTCGCGCTACAGCTTGGGCGTCCATCGCTGGATTCCAGTCTCCGTCAAGTAGCAACAGTCGTGACGCACCTGTTAGGTTAAGACCTGCTCCGCCGCTTCGTGTTGAAAGCAAGAATACGAACGCAGCGTCTGGATTCAGTCGATTGAACAAAGTGACGCTGCTTTGACGTTTGCTCACCGGTGTTGACCCGTCAAGCCTCAACCAAGAGAAGCGGCTTGCTGTGCACAGCTCTTGGCACATGTCAAGAACTCGGGTCGAGCCGGATACTATAACCACTTTCTCCTCGTTCTTTCGGCTCAATGACAGAAGAAAGTGCCGAAGTAGAAGTAGCTTTCCGCTGGCGCCGGCATCTAACCCGGAGGCTATTTTTCGAAGCTCGGTTATGGTTTGCAAAAAGTCGCTGGGTGCGCATCCTTCATCGAGTGTAGTAAGGCTTGCTCTTGTGAGAGATACGTACGCTGCACGTTGCTGCTCCGTCATTCGCACAAACACTAAATGCTCGTGCTTCTCTACAGAGACGTATTGTGCGAGTACGCTCGCCGTACGTCTCAACATAAAGACCTCGCATACGGCTGAAACCTCTTCCGTATCCGCCTGTTCGCACAGCGCCCGGAACTGACGTTCCGGGCCGAGGCAATCCATATTAGCGAAGTTCGCTAGTGCATGGAACTCCGTGAGATCATTTTGTATCGGCGTACCCGTAAGTAAAATCCTTTTTTCACCGGACAAGGCGTCGAGCGCGTCTCCAGTCTTCGATTTACGCGACTTCAGCCTATGCGCCTCATCACATACCAACAAGTCAAACTTGCGTTCGTGCGTCTCCAGTGCACTGATGCTTCGCACGCGCTCATAACCAATAATTAAGACCTGGTAGACGCGCGAGCGGGCTGGGCCGAGAAATAGATCCATGGTTCTATGGGACTGGTTCTGATCGAAAGCGAGCACGCCGAATCTTTCGTGCGCTGGTATCCATTTCTGGAACTCGTTACGCCAACTAGTAATGAGTGTCGCAGGGCAGACGATCGCAACGCTATCGATCTGCCGCTGTCTTACTAGCGTGTAGATGCACGCTATAGTCGAAAGTGTTTTCCCGAGGCCCATCTCATCAGCCAGGATGCAGCCGTTGCCATGGTGATGCTGCAAACCCAACACACTATTGTACATGAAACGAACTGCTTCAACTTGGTGTGGCCGCAAGGCAGCCTTAAGGAAAGGTGACAGCATGTTCTCGTCGAATTTCTGTACCTCCGTCGCTATCTCAACTGTCCGGCCCTTCCCGGGGACAACGAAAGGTAAAGCTAGATTCTGCGCCAGGGTATTCGATGGAATTTTGGGACTGTTTGTCTTCAAAAGCCCTGGCCTGCTCAAACCGGTGGCGTTGCGGTGTGGCGATTTGACAGACGGTGCAGCGGAACGGGGCACCAAAAGTGGCGCATTGGGTGTCGCCAACTCGATTGATTTGACGGTACCGCCCATTTTGTGGTCGCGGAGGACCAGATGGTCGCTCAACTGCTGCGGAGCGGGATCAATAGAGGTCACCTCCACCTCATACGGGCCAGCCGAGAGAACTTCCCCTACACGCAGCGAATTGCAGTCGCGTCCCAGATTTGCGCTCACGTCTTGGTATCCGTCAATTTGGATGCGGAGCGCGTGATCGCCGCTCGGCGACTGCACAACCTGCGCCTTCCCATCTCCTTCCCAAGACTTATGCAGTTTTCGGCTTTTCTTGCGCCATAAAACAGATACACGAGAGGTGGGGGTCTCCGTTCGGGAACAGGGTATTGGTACGGCAAGCTTGCGCTTCCGATGGTACATGCACGTAAACACACACAGACCTCGCGAGATGACGCGTCGCGTAGCGCACCCATGTGCTGTATATCAATTGTGTATATCTATCGGAACACATCCAAGCCTAGCTAGCTCAATCGGTAGAGCGTGTGACTCTTAAGTGGCCACGCCCTAAGATTCATCACAAGGTTGGGGGTTCGAGCCCCCCGTTGGGCTTAATTTTTTTCGATTTCCCTAGGAGGAAGACCTATAGACTAGGTGAAGGGAGACCTATTGTTTACATTCGCATCGTCATTGATCAACGCAACGATCAAAATTGATTATTTCACCCCTATCGTTTCTCAGTATCAACGCGATTTGTTGCACACGCACAACTCTCATTGTGCCTACTGATCAGCTCACGCAATCAACGACGTAATAGATGACGCTCAGTGTGCGTTTCTCCAGTGTGCAACGCAACATCCCCTGCTAGTTTAAGCACACCTTTAACGCGTAACCGATATTAGAAATAGAATCGCATGCACAGGCTGCGTCATTGAGCACCATGCCTATATGCCGACTCAAACCGGCAGCCGGATGCGAAGACGAGTTAAGCGACTACTTAAGTACTGACAGTGGCCTGAGAATGGAAACACGACCGTCATTTTTTCTACAATTGGCGACCCCGTAATTATTGACGTCACCAGCTTCAAGGGCAGTAATAGCAGCCTGGTCATGTCGTGCGCGCTTAGGCTGCTCCACGTGAGCTATTACCCGTCGGCACGAAAAATGATGATGTTCAGGCCGAGTAATTTCCCCGTAAGCTACCGCGATTCCCAAAAAAGCACGAATTCTGCTGTCTGCGGCCACCCCCGCCCTGCGGCGCGTACGCGTTCTTCTGCCACGTGACCAAATGTGACAAACAAGTCCACTGGCGTCGCTCCTGCCGATCTGCAGCAGCCGGTAGTAGATGCAAGGCACAAAGACCCCCGTGCGGCGCGAGAGCCCCACCGCGGGCACCTACGACGGCTACTCTGCGCAGTACTATCCCCAGGTTGCGCCTCCGAGCCTATACGGCAATGGCCTGCAGTCACCCTTCTCCGTGAGCAGCCGAGGGGACGCCTCTGCGTCGTCGCCCGCGGTCGGCTACTACGGCGGCTCGACGCCACAGCTCGCCTCGCAGTCGGCGCCTCACCTGCCCCCGCTTCCTCACGCGCCGGTTGCCCATCCCCACTCGCCGCAGGCCTACCATCCCTATCTGCCATATTCGCCGCAGTTCTCGGCCAGCCAAACGAGCATCACTAGCGCTCGCAGCTACGGGTCGCCCCAGCTTCCCCGCGCCGCCTCTCCTGCGCGTACGGCCCCTGTGCCTCATGGCGGCGCGTCGCCGACACGCACCCGGGACGCGTCGCCCCAGCGCAGCATCGCGCGAGAGCCGGCGCGCGAGCCTCTCCGAGCGAGCAGATCTCAGTCGAGTCTGACCCCTCGGTCCGAGGACATGGAACGGCACCCCGAGCGGCTGACGGCAGCGACGCGCGAGAAAGCGGCGGTGACCAAGCTCAAGGTAGAGCATTTCTTTAAACTGAACGTCAACCATGCCATCGAGCGCAACCAGAGACGCGTGAAAACAGAGCAGCTCATTGCGAGCGAGAAAGGCAGCGACGAGTGGCGTGATCGGCAGCTCGCACAGCTCGGGCGCAAAGAGAGCGCTTTCCTCCGGCTCCGCCGTACGAAGCTGGGCCTTGACGACTTCATCACCGTGAAGGTGATCGGTAAAGGCGCGTTCGGCGAGGTGAGGCTGGTACAAAAACGCGATACTGGGCAGGTCTTTGCTATGAAAACATTGTACAAGAGCGAGATGTTTAAAAAGGACCAGCTAGCGCACGTAAAAGCCGAGCGCGACGTGTTGGCCGGCTCAGACTCGCCGTGGGTGGTCTCGCTCTACTACTCATTCCAGGACGATGACTACTTGTACCTCATCATGGAGTTCCTGCCGGGCGGCGACCTGATGACCATGCTGATCAAGTACGACATCTTTTCGGAGGACATTACGCGGTTCTACATAGCAGAGTGCGTACTGGCCATCGAGGCCATTCACAAACTCGGCTTCATCCATCGCGACATCAAGCCAGACAATATTCTCATCGACAAGTCGGGGCACATTAAGCTAAGCGATTTCGGGCTCTCCACTGGGTTCCACAAGACACACGACTCAGCGTACTACAAGCAGCTTCTAGACAAGGAGCCTGCGCGTCCTGACGCCATCCAGCTCACTATCTCGAATAGGCAGCAGATTCTGACTTGGCGCAAGTCGCGGCGGCTGATGGCGTACTCGACGGTGGGCACGCCTGACTATATCGCACCCGAGATTTTTATTAGGAAGGGGTACTCCCAGGAGTGTGACTGGTGGTCTTTAGGTGCAATCATGTTCGAGTGTCTCGTTGGCTGGCCGCCGTTTTGTTCCGAGACGCCGCAAGAAACGTACCGCAAAATCCTGAACTGGAAGGAGACCTTGAGCTTCCCCGACGATATTCATCTTAGTCCGGAAAGCGAAGATCTCATTCGCCGCCTGCTCACGAGCCAGGAGAACCGTCTCGGTCGGGGCGGAGCCGACGAGATCAAACAGCACCCTTTCTTCCGCGGCGTTGACTGGTCTCAAATCCGCGAGTACTCGGCACCATTTGTGCCGCGACTGAAGTCAATCATGGACACTTCGTACTTCCCTACGGAGGACCTTCAGCAAGTGCCGGACCCGCCGCGCGATTCGAAGTCCAAAAACAAGCCCAAGAACGCGCGCGAGGACTTGCCGTTTATCGGCTACACTTTCTCGCGCTTCGACTATCTTACAAAAAAGAACGCAATCTAGGGCAAAGCCGACCGTTGGGGGCGTTCATCTCGATTCGAGACTGCCTCGATCGGCTACAGCTGTGAGTTGTGAGCGGTGATTGTATTGACTCGCGACCAAACTGCTGCTTCCACTTCATGCAATGGCTGCCCCGCGTCGATCCATGCCCAACTCCTGTCCTTGAGTTTGAGGAACTGCTCGCGCACGCGTGCTTGCAGCTGTTCTGACTCGTATCGCTCTCGTCCGTAGCCGCCTCTTTTGGCGGCAGCGTCGCTGCTGATGTCTAGGAAAATCACGAGGTCAGGTACGGGCAGCCCCACGTCGGGCGCGCGACACCACTCGAAGTCCAAGCCTTTTGCGGCCGAGAACGCGATTCCAGAGTACGAGTATCTATCAACAACCAGCAGTGCACCACGTTCTAGCGCGGCGCGCATCCGGGGGACCTGTTCCCAGCGGTTTGCAGAGAACAGCAGATGTATGGCCTCGTCGCTTAGCTCGCTGTCGCTCGTGAGATACTCATTGATGATCTGCCCTGTTGGTGTACTCCTGTCGGGAAATTTCAGCTCAAGCACTTCTCTACCTGTGGCGCGCAGTCGCGAAGCGAGTTTCGAGCATTGGGTCGACTTTCCTGCCCGATCGAGCCCTTCAACGACGATAAGCTGGCCTCGCATGCGACGTCCAGCTGAACGAGCTGTGTGGGCGTGCGTACTTTACATCCCAGGGTTCTAGATTACAGGATACTGCTATTCCTGCGCGATATATACACGCTGCCCAGTTTTCTCGCTCTTCACAGTCACCGCGCAGCCGTTTTTATACCGGGCGCCCGCATTTGGGACGCACGCTCTGGGCTGCGCGCAGAGGAAAACGCCAACGTTGGGCACCCAGGGTTGATTTGTGGCACTCCGGGAATCAGCACGCGCGACATGTACACAGCGTCTTCATGTTATATATTTCAACTACTTACTTCATTCTGACCGAATTCTACAATGGGGGTGAGCCTGCGCCTTCTAGCGTAGGTGTATAACCCCTGGTGCATCATCGATATGGGCGCTTGGCCCCTATTCTCTAAGGTTGTTGCATCCCATGGTCTTGGGTCGACGGATCACGTACCAGGCTTCTGCGATCAGATATATAGACCGAGAGGGGCCGAGAAACTCGATGTTCAGATATATATATTAGAACGCTAATCATGGTACAGCAATATTCACACCGAGACGCTTAAGCGGGCACAAACACGGCTCGCGGGGCAGAACTGCAACTAATCTCTCAAAGCGACCGCTCTTTTAGCAGAGTAACTAGATGCTGTAGCAGATATGTCGCTAATCCCCAAAATATTGACTGTTTCTGCGTCGGGCCTGTCTGCTTACGAAGGCGCTCTGACGCGAGTCGCAGTGGATCGTAGGCACATTAGCTGCCAATGAGCGGGGCAGTAAAGGGTCAGCATGCTTGTCAATGACAATACCCCTGGGAGAATGGATGGGTTCCAAGAGGCGCGCGGTTTGGTGCCCTATGCCTTGTTTTCGGGCTTGCCGAAAGAAAGCTGCGAGCTCAACGATCTCAATGTTCCTGCTTCCACAATCGTAGACAATTTAAAACGCAGTGCGCTTGAACAAACTCATCCTCTCAAGCCAATACGGTTTTGCGAGACGAGAAACTTAGGCATACCAATATCACGTGTCTATGGTTGAAAAGCCGAAAAGTGAAAAATCAAGATCTTAGCGCGGTTGCAAGTATGGCGCGGAGCACAAATGAAGAGCTTGCATCAGCCGCGCGTGCACTCGGAGGTACTGAGGATGATCTGAAACTTGTTGCCGAGGCGGACTTTAGTGGCTCAGAGTACGAGTTTGAGGGCGACGGAGTAAAAGAGGACCTAAAAAGCGATGTTGAGAAACTGTGGTCCGAGCTTGCCGGTACACAGGCTGCAACCAATAAGGCCGTTTCCTCCGCAGGAAAGAAAAAATTGGACAGCAAGGAGCCTCTCAAGATTGGTTCTAAGGACAATGCCAGCGACAAGATCACAAGGAAGCCTTCTGAGCGAGCTGCCAAACCAGATTCCGGGGCAAAAATAAGTGCAAAGCCCAAGGACCGCCAAGAACCACAACAAGAGAAAAAATCTGGACCAGAACTACCCAAGCAAATCCCTAAAGCGCTAAGGCTTCGCTGGTCGGAGTACCTCAATGAGATCGATAAGCAACTCGCAGCAAATCACGATCTCCTGCTGCGAGAAGAGCTGGACAGCAGCGAGGAACTTCACTGGTCAGATCTCTGCAACTCCAGCACTCCCGCTGAGCGGCCCACTCAGGATATCGCTGACGCTCTGCAAAGAAAAGCGCGCGCGCTACTGGACCAAGAGAACGCGACCTACTACACACAGCGCAGTAAGGACCGCGATTTTGCTAATTCTTTGGAATTTCTCAAACGCGGTACCTTCTCTGATCAGCTCGGTACGCTGTCAATCCTCGCTACTGAGTCTCCCATTCACTCGGTTCGATTCTTCGACAGTCTGTACGCTAAATGCGAAATCAAGAACCGTGAATCTGCCTGCAAGGCCCTCGAGGTGTTCAAAGACCTGGTGGTGTCGCACGTGCTCCCTGACCGTCGTTTGCGCTGGTTTAGAGACCAGCCGCTAGCCCCAGGGTTGCCATTGAAGGTCCTTGTTGCCTGGAGCTTCGAGGACTACTTCAAGAATTTGTATTTTACCCTTCTCCGCACTCTGGAGTCCTTGCTGGCTGATACAGTGGAGAACATCAGACTCCGTGCTCTCTATTGCGTTTTCGATCTCTTCCAGCGTAAACCCGAGCAGGAAGCAAATCTGCTGCGCCTGGGAGTCAACAAATTTGGGGATAGCTCGCGGAAGGTGTGCTCACGCGTAAAGAAGCTGCTGCTTGACGCGTTACAGCAGCATCCGGGAATGAAGACCATAGTTGCTGCTGCTATCTGGGACCTCCTGAAACGCAGCAAGGAGTACCGTGTACGCTACTACGCAGCTGATGCACTGAGCGAGTTTATTTTCACTACAGCTCATCCCGAGGTCGCAAACACCTTGATCAACATATATCTGGACTTGTTCGAACAGATTCTTACCGAATCGCGCAGAGAGGAAGACACTCGTGTCGAAAAGCCAGTTGAAGATCATAAACGGAAGAGTGCGGGCCGCATGCGCGTGAAGCGGGGTCGCAGAGGAGGCGTCCAACAGGCGAAGCTGGATGAATCGGAGCTCGAGAGACAGAAGCAGGCCAGTTTGGTTGCAAAAATATTCACAGGTCTCAACCGGGCGTTTCCATTCAGCACACTGGATGCCAAGGTGTTTGCTCGTCACACAGACACACTCTATCATATGAGCCACTCGCAGAATGTGGGTACCTTAGTAGAGGCGCTCAGCTTCATATTCCAGTTGCTCAAACAATCGAAGGAGATTGGAGTAGACAGATTTTACAAAGCACTCTATGACAGCTTGAGTGATCCACGTCTAGTAGCATCTGCGAAACTGGGCAAGTTTCTGCTACTTCTCTTGCGCGCTACCGCGGAACTGAGAGCCGAGGCTGAGCAGTCCCGCGCTAACGCATTTGCTAAACGAGAACTTGAGGTCGCATGCGGATGGCTTGATGCTGGTGGCGCTGCCAGTCTAATCCACGTCGCGGGAAGAACGCCTTTTTTGAAATCTCTGATGGCGCCCAGGAATGAGACTGACTCGCTCGATATGCGCCAACGTGATCCACGCTTCGCAAAGGCGGAGACGTCCCATGCTTGGGAGATTCTACTCTTGCAAAATCACTTCCATCCTACAGTAGCATTGTACGCTTCGAATTTGCTCGTGGATGAGCCTCAGGAGCTTCCTTTGCCCGATATTGAGCAGTACTCAGTGAACAATTTCCTCTCGAAATGGTCCTACAAGAAGCCGCGCGCCAAGGACGCCAGTCGCGGCGCAAGCATTTTCCAGCCGCTACCTGGGTTCACAGATCTATCTTTGGGCTTGACAAAGACTGTAAACGACCAGACGGGGCCTGCATCCGTGGTCGACTGGAGCACTAAGTCTGCTGACCACGTTGCACCAGATGAACAGTTCCTGTTCCAATACTTTAAGCATCGTCCGACAAAGATTCAGCCATCCTCTTCGGAGCAAACTAAGGTTGGGAGCGATGATGAGGATGCCGAGGATCTCGACGAAGAGGAGATAAGCGAAGCGATGTTCAAATCTGGGCCTGGAGACTTAGATGACGCACCAGAGCTCGAGATCAGTGAAGACGAGTCAGATGGTGATCTCGAAGCCGGGTTGGATGCCGCATTTGCCTCTTCATCCGACGACGATGAGGCCGCTGATAGCGATGAGGCACCGGATAATGCACTGATAGACGCAGAGTTTGGCGACGGTAGTGACACAGAAATTCCAGGATCATCTTTGGAGGATGATAAGAATGACACTGAGCACTCGTTTGCGGACTTCGGCGAGGACAAGGAAGAGAAAAACCCGAAGAAGCGCAAGAGAGAGTGGAACGATTATCCGACCTTCCTGGATGCTGATGCTTTTGAGGAAATGTACGAGAAAAAGAAGGTAGCTAAGAAGTAGTGTACATAGCTTTTGACTGTGCTGCGCATTGTCTAGTATCGCCGTTATAGAACACGCGGATCAATTACTCATGCTCGAGCTATCTAGGAGACGCTATATATATATTGTGTTGTGCTTAGGGAAACACCAAAGTGTGGAGGAATTGCCGCGATCGCACGATGTCACGGGGAATCACGGATCCTATGCTTCTAGTACTCGTGCCAGACTGAAGACTGCGGTCATCTCGTTTTCGCACTAGCAAGCTAGCTTGGGCTCAAATTGACACAAAACTTCCAGGACCAAAATATGGCCCAAAACGTGCGCCAAGGTGCTCATTTCTGAATGGAATCACTGCACAGGTCTGAACCTGATCCCGTGTCGAGCAATCATGACCACGAATACTGACTCAACGTATCATGGAGATGCACAAGACGCAGCACGGATTGATAAACCCCGACGAGTATATAAAGCCCCAGCGCGTCTCGTAAGACGGCAGCAACAAAATGGTCGACTTGGAAACCCAACTTGTTCACGCTGAAAACGTGGACCAGCATCATGCGGCGTCTACCCCTCTGTATCAGACGGCCACTTTCCACCGCCCAGCAGTCGATGCGAAGGGTCAATTTGGGTACACTCGAGGCGGAAACCCGACCCGGTGGACTTTAGAGTCCCAGCTCACCAAGATCATGGTTGGGACAAGTCGTGCGTTTGCTGTAGCAAGTGGCATGAGTGCCCTTGATGTGATTACCCGCATGCTGCACCCTGGCGACGAGATCGTCGCGGGTCTGGATTTGTACGGTGGCACTAGCCGTCTTTTGACTTATTTGAGTGAGAATGCCGGCGTCATTGTGCACAACCGCGATACAACCAATCTCAAAGACATCGAAGCAAGTTTGACTGAGAAGACTCGCTTTGTACTGATCGAGTCTCCTACGAACCCTGGTATGCAGATCTGTGACATCAGGGCTATCTCCACGCTTGTACACTCCAAGTACCAATATGCGCTGGTTGTCGTTGACAACACCATGATGTCGCCCTTGAACATGAACCCGATCGAGTTAGGTGCCGATATTTGGTACGAGAGTGCAACAAAGTATCTCAGCGGCCATCACGATCTCATGGGCGGGGTCGTAGCAGCAAAATCGCCAGAGGTATGCAACCAGTTCAACTCCATCATCCACATGTGCGGCTTCGGCCTTGCGCCGTTTGACTCGTGGCTATTTCTACGAGGATTAAAGACGTTGAGTGTTCGCTTCGAGCGTCAGCAGAGCAATGCGATTGCAGTCGCAGAGTGGCTGTATGCTCTCACCCCCCAGATCAAGCTTGATAAGTTCGAGGTGAAGTTCCCTGGCCTGAAGTCTGACCCGAGCTATAAGCTTCATGCAGCGCAAGCTAAGGGCCCTGGCGCCGTACTGAGCATCCGCACGTTTGATGTTGCCATTTCGCAGAAGATTGTTGATTCCACAAAAGTGTTTGGTATCAGTGTCAGTTTTGGTGCGGTAAACAGTCTTATATCGCTACCGTGCAAGATGTCGCACGCGTCTATCAAGCCAGAAGTGCGTGCGGCGCGCGGTTTCCCTGAGGACATCATCCGTCTTTGTGTGGGCATCGAGAGTGTGAAAGACCTCATCGAGGACTTGAGTGGTGCGTTCGTGTCTGCTGGCATTCTCGATTCAAGCTCTGCAAATCATACTTTGTCGCCTTAGAAAATCTATTGAACCTAGTATCAATGTCTTTGAACGCTAATGTAGCATCAACATGGCCGCGTAGTCTAATGGTTATGATTCGACCCTCCGGTTAACAGCTGCTAGGTCGGGGTTGCGGGTTCGAGTCCCGCCGTGGTCTCTTTTTCCTATCTGTCATAGGTCCTAATTTTTTGACTCTAGCTATTCCATCAAAGCAGGTTCCCCTGCAAACGTAGTGGTTGCTGAAGTATTCCCGCTCTCCCCACCCTAGACGATGCAAGTTTATTTGACTCATCGCTCTTGATCCGGGGAGCCCGCGGCGACGCGACTTATTACGAAGACGATGTAGTCAGCACGATAATGGAACAGCATGGTCAACCCAGCGCTCAGAACGGGCTGGAACGAACGTCCGAACTCTATCTGCCAGAGAAGGCATTGCATGAAGAGCTAACACGGAATGTCAACCTCTACAACCAGCAGTGTAAAGCATTTATGCTTCTAAGGAAGTTGCGGAGTGAGAACGATGCATTATTGGACGCAATCAACATTCTGGAACCGAGCCTGGCTCAGAACGCGCCAGTAATAGATAAGAGGAGCGAGAAAGAGAGACATGACGCCAAGCCGGACATTATCGATTGGACTCAGTTTTTCGACGCTCTATATTCCTAGTGTTGACTGCTCACTTCGCGACGGGATACAGTAATGGGCCAAGGTCAGACTGGGTAGTTCAAGGCTACAAATTTATGCTACCGTCTCGGTCTTCGGTAGGCCGTACCCGGGAAGGAAGTCGATGTCCAGGCACAGGGTATAGATTGGGTTCTCGACTTTTCCTTTACAAAGTAGCAGTGACTCTCAATATCGGCCGTATCGATTACGAATTATTTCTTTCCGAACTATTGAAGTTGCTGGCACCATCATAATTATGTTAATTATGTTATTTGCTACGCCCTCGTCATCATCCTTCTGGATCATGATCATGACGATCGCTTCAAGGACTTCAGTGATACAAATAACAGTGACTGGGTCCCCACAATATATAATTAAAACCCATTTCAAGAATATTAATAGATTCTGCGGACGTGCGAGGATCTAGAGCAGTAAGCCCCACTGTTCTGGAAGTCTACGCTGAACTACTTTGCAGATCGAGGGAAGAGCTCTTATAAACCCATACAAATCAGAAGATAACCACCTGCGTGTATGGTTGTTATTAGGGATGTGCTCGCGCATTGGTGACGACCGTTATTGGTCGTGCTATGGCCTGTTTCTACTGTTTGGCGCCGCCGATCGCGCGGCCTTACCGTACTTGCACAAACAAGCAGCAGAGGTGCGCAATATTAAGAAATTTGAGGACCGTGAACCTCATCTCACTCAGGTATTAGTTGCAAGCCGAAACACAACTGCGCCATCGATATAGAAGCTAACATCGTGCCAGCCTTCTCGCTCTCGGCGTTTCTGCGTCTTTCTTCCAGTAACATGAAGCAGGGAAGTCTATGACTTGAGTTCGTGGCCCGAGGACCCGGCGATCGGCGTTCAACTCTTCCGAGACAATTTCGTCGGATCTTTTGCATGGCTACACTGATCTAGCCTCGTACTCCGTTTCTCCAACCAGACACTCTCATGGATCATTTTACGGTCCTATCTGCTCGAGAGGTTGCACTGTCTGATTGCGGTGGGAACAACTTGCGGTGTGCATGAGTACAGAGTAAACCGGTGGGCAGAACTCGATGAGCCCGTGAGTTGTCCAGACACAACCAAAATGAATCAAATTTACAACATTTAGCGTAAAATGTTTTCTCTATCATGCCTGTCTCTCTAATAGAATTTTTTTCGCGCAGATCGCAAACGCCTTAGACATTGCTACGGCCATGTCGACTCGATTTTTCGCGGTTCAAGTAGTAGGCACATAGCATGATGGCAAAAACTGCTAGGTTCTCGACACTTGCACTAGTGCAGGAGCTGCAATAGTGCAGGAATTGCACACGTCCAGGAGCTCAGCTTTCCTAATGAGATCGCGCCCAGCGTGAACACCGCATTCACCAGCACACACCGTGACTGTTGTTGAGACATAGAAGCGCATCAAAATCAAAGGTCTATCTTGAGCGATTCGGAGCCTTTCTGGAATTTTCGCCATTTCGCGAGAGCTTCGGTCAAATTCACCTTGCGAGCCCAGCAACTCTAAATCCGAAAGTCGGCGTACATCTTATCGTGCTGCAGAATAGTACGTCACGATGGCAGCTCAGTGTATCGAATTCCCTCCATAGGTCAACAGCGCTTAAAGTGGAGGTCGCGAATGGTATGAGAGCATCTAAGATTCAAGTGTCCAACAAAACACAACGCATAGCTATCGAGAACGTCATTACAGGAGTCACCTTCTCGAATCATGCGCTTCTCATGGTCTTTTCGAGTATCGAATCGTCTGCTTTCAAACTCGACGTTGTGCGAATTCGTTGAGCCGCAGCTATTCGCGGCCGCCCCTTGCTGTTATTGCGACATAGAGGGCACGATCGACACAAAAGTACGTCTTGCTCGGTGAGTGCTGCGCATATTCCTGTCAACAGTCGTTTCACTCGGTGGTTCCGGTGGCGCTTCAATTGACTCATTTCATTATAAATATACGGTGCGGGGGGGGGGCAGCGTGCGGTGCCGATATTTCCGCCGCCCATAATTGAGTAACAATTTGTTCCGCGCCGTGGGAATCCGCTTTGTATACCGCGGACCTATCTCCGCCTAGTGCCTCAATAGCGCACCCTCATATCAGCATATGCACCATGCAGGGCAAAGGGTCAGTTATGCAGTAATTCAGATAAGGATTGGGTATGTACGGTGAGGATTTGATTGGCGAGGGCAGGCAGCTTGTGGTGACGTACGTGATCGAGGTTTGCTCACAAGTTTAAGTGTGAGGTATCCTCCAGTGTAGGTAGACGTGGATGAGAGCCAGTGTCGATCACGCTAGGCTCAATGCGCCAGCTGTGGGCCCGTCCTTTGAATAATGAATTGAAAAATACCATTTTTTTTTATTTATTTAAGTTTATCAGTCGCAAATCACCCGGTTTTGGTTTCCTCCGCCAATCGTCGCGTGGGACTTTGGTGTTCAAGTCAGCAAACGGCAGCGTTTTAGTAGTCCCGGATGCAAACTCCTCGGTGGCCCTGGCGCTTATATCATACTCTTACAGATAGCAAATCGCATAGGGCAGGGAAACCCTACTCCAATCTATTGACACATGTTGTATAAGAACAGTGCGTTTTGACGGGCTTTGAGTATCATGAAGAGTGCAGACATCAAGCTCGATAACTTGAGTACTCAGGCTGAGATCGACCAGGGCGAAATACTCAGCTGTGGTGGCACCAAAGTGGTCGAAGCGCCGAGCAATAAGAAATGGTATCAGATAGATTGGCCTCAAAACAAAAGGAGCTGGAGAGAATGGGTTCTCTTTTTCGAGGCAAGCCCATCACACGGACTCACTACTTCCCAACTATTTCTCTATAGCGAGGATTTGAAGCCTGTTGAGAGTGAACGGAGGAAATGGCGTTGGTGGAATTTCGTGAGTCTTTGGATGGCTGACTCCATCAACGTGAACTCTTGGCAGATTGCAGGGACCGGCGTCGAGGCTGGATTGACTTGGTGGGAGACTTGGCTGGCGATCTGGGTTGGCTATACCGTCGCTGGCTATCTTATTGTGTTGACTGCCAGGGTGGGCTCGTACGCTCATATTAGTTTCCCTGTGGCCTGCCGCTCCTCCTTTGGTGTTTACGGAAGTGTGTGGCCTGTTATAAATCGCGTCGTGCTTGCGATCATCTGGTTCAGTACGCAGACTTGGATTTTGGGACAACTGGTACAGCTGATGCTCTTCTCCATTTTTGGGCCCCACGTCAATGAGAGAATCGGCCTCGGCAACCTTAGCGGTACAACTGTCTTTGGTTTTGTTGCGTTCTTCATTGGCTGGGTTCTGCAGCTCCCTGCCATTTGGATGAAGCCACACGTTGTGCGTCATCTGTACACTGTCAAAGCCGTTGTTGCCCCCGCTGTGTCCATTGCCTTCTTGGTTTGGACCCTCGTACGTGCGCATGGGGCGGGTGACACCATCAGCAATCCCAAGAATCAGCTCTATGGCAGTGCTAGGGCGTGGGCATGGATCAACATGTTCATGAGCTGCATTGCAAATTATGCTGCTCTCGTGATGAACTCCCCTGACTTCACGAGGTTCGCCTTGAAACCGTCAGACGGAACGTGGTCTCAAGGGTTGACCATCCCGATCTCGTTCAGCATCAATTCTCTCATCGGGCTTCTGATTGCCTCGGCGTCAGGTTCCATGTACGGCTCGGTGATGTGGAACCCATTGGATGTGCTTCAGAAGTTTGTGGATAACAACACTGCGGGCGACCGTGGGGGTGTGTTCATGATCTGTTTCGGGCTGTGCATCGCGCAAGTAGGCACGAACATCGTCGCAAATTCTCTGGCGGCTGGAACGGATCTCACTGCGCTGCTGCCCCGGTTCATCAACATTCGTCGCGGTGGCTACATATGCGCGGCGCTTGCGCTCTGTGTGTGCCCTTGGCATTTCTTCACATCGGGCTCGAATTTCACCACCTATCTCTCGGCGTATTCCATCTTCCTTTCCTGTATCGTGGGTGTGATCGTTGCAGACTACTACTGGCTCAGAAGAGGCAAGATAGAGCTGTACGACTTGTACACGAACAGAAAGGGCAGCCAGTACATGTACAACACCAAGTTTGGGTGCAACTGGCGCGGATATGCGGCTTACCTGCTTGGTCTTGTGCCAAATATGCCTGGCTTCGCCGGCCAGTGCGGGCGGGACGTGCCTGAAGGAGCCATCAAGTTGTATTACTTGAACTACCTTGTCGGCTTCTTCGTTTCATTCATTCTCTACATCATTTTCAATGTCATCTCGCCCCCTGATTGCGTGCCTGAGGAGCTCAAAGGGCGACTCTTCGACCGCAAGGCGCCGTGGCTGGAGGAGAACCTCGATGTCGACGACTTCAGCGAAGTTTACAGATACGGCACGGGCCTTGGTGTCATCGTGGGCGAGCGCCGCCCGGGGCTTGACACTTTGAGCCTTCGCTCCACGAAATCTGTGAAACAGGAGACCGAAACGATATAACGACTCACCTAATTTAAAGATATAACGCCACTAATATTAATTTTTTGCTGCATTCACATATGATTTTGTCAGATGGTAGCGCAACAACCAGCTCATTAATGTCCGGTCATACAGCACCTGATTTGGAAGCATAGTACTTGCGATGACTACGACTGGATGAAGGCTATTCTCAGGAGTCGCGCGTACAGAGTATTAGCTCTGGAAACTTCATGTGACGACTGCTGCGCTGCGGTCATACACCGTAGACAAGCTGCGCCGCCGGTTTTGGAGAGCCATGTCAAATTCACGCTGAATAGCGTTAAGGCTGGCGGAATTATACCAACAGACGCGCTTGAGCACCACCTGGGCACGATTCCCCGCACCGTACAAGATGCGATAGCTGAATCTAGAGCTTTAGCCGGCCCTGAATGGCAGCTAGACCTTATATGCGCGACGCAGGGGCCTGGCTTTTTTTCGTCTCTGGCAGCCGGAATGCAGTTCGCTAAGGGCATGGCTGTAGCACTAAATGTCCCTTTTGTCCCAGTCCATCACATGCTAGGGCATCTGCTCACACCTCGCTTTTTTTCTGGCAGTCTTAGTTTCCCCTTCAACAGTTTGCTCGTCAGCGGGGGCCATACCATGCTTGTGCACTCTCGCGGCCTCCGCGAACACGAGATTCTAGTCAACACTATAGACATCAGCGTTGGTAACAGCCTTGACAAGTGCGCCCGTTCTCTGGGTATGAAGGGAAACATGCTTGGTCGCGAACTGCATCTGTTCGTGGGCGAGCGAGACCAGATATCCGCGGCTGATAAGTCGCGGTACGACGAACATTTCACTATGGCTCTAGACGGTTACAAAAAGCGCGTGAAGGCCTTTTCCTTTGCACATTATGCGACGCTCATGCAGAAGCTAAGAAGCAAGTCCGGCAGGGAGATGAGCGACGTCCCCCTTTCGGAACGCCGCGCCATAGGCGCTGCGATTGAGGATTCCATGTTCTACCACATTTTGCAGAAACTGAAGCTGGCGTTCGAGGACAGACCGGATGTGAGGGACCTCCCGCTGGTGGTGTCTGGGGGAGTGGCAGCCAATACGCGGCTTAAAAAACTCTTGAAGGAACAAATTGGGGGACAGGTCGTATACTCGGATCCCAAATGGTGCACTGATAACGCACTCATGATAGGATGGGCTGGCATTGAGCTTTACGAGAGCGGATTCATGGCTGGCGCAGACTCGCTAAACGCGTCACTGGACGCAATTCCGAGAACTAGTTGGCCATTGACCGAGCTCTGAAATCCGCAGTCGGCTTCCTGAGTGCATGCTGAATTCGCGATGCGCGATGGCGCCCGACGCGTGCGCTACGTAATCAGTGCCTGCGTTCGAGAGTTGGGATGCATGTCGATCAAGCTTCTCGAGTCGGAAGTTGTGCACAAAATAGCCGCCGGTGAAGTCATCGTGAGCCCAGCGAATGCGTTAAAGGAGCTCATTGAAAATAGCTTGGACGCGGGCGCGTCCAGCGTGCAGGTGGTCTGCAAGGAGGGTGGGTTCAAGCTGCTCCAGATCAGCGACAACGGGCACGGGATCGCCGAGGAAGATCTCCCCTTGCTGTGCCAGCGGTTTGCCACCTCAAAAATTGCTAGTTTCGAGGATCTCGATAATGTCGCGACGCTTGGATTCCGCGGCGAAGCACTGGCCTCCATATCACACGTGTCGCACTTGACGGTGCGCACAAAACAGGACGGCGACGCGACAGCCATTGTCGCCACGTACGCCGATGGTAGCCTCACCGGCACGCGCAAAGCGGCCGGAACGAACGGTACGCAGATAAACGTCGAGGACCTATTTTATAACGTGCCGCTGCGACTGAGGGCATTCAAGTCCCGCTCGAGCAACGAGAGCTCGGAGTACCAGAAAATTGTGGACGTTGTCAGTAAGTACGCGGTACTGTACCCTGGCACGTTCAGCTGCAAGCGCGCGCAGGACAGCCAGGCGCTTGTTATACCGGCTGGCTCGGTGAAAGAGAAACTTCGAGCCCAATTTGGGTCTGAGGTCTACAATAACCTGATTGAAATTGCACTCGACGGTGATAACGATTACGGGCTGCAACATGTGCACGGGTTTGTCACCAGTCTCAACTACAGCAGCAAGAAGACGTCTCCGTATATCATCTTCGTCAACAGACGGCTAGTGTCGTGCGATCCTCTGGCAAGAGCGGTGCGCAAAGTCTACCAGGACAACATGCCGAAAACTAGCCCCCACGCTGTGGTCTTCCTAGACATCACAATCATGCGTCACAACCTCGATGTCAACGTGCACCCTACGAAACGGGAGGTGCGGTTCTTATACGAGCAGGAAATCGTGGAACTGATCGCTAGTAAGATCCAGTCTGAGCTTCTAAAGACTGGCGACCAACGCGACTATAGCGTGCAGTCTCTGATCACCTCGACCGTTCGCGAAATTGATCCGCAGTCACAGAGTTACGCAGCCGTTCCAGCTGTCTCTGTCCCCAGGGTTCGCCCTGTCTACGAGTACAACATGGTACGGACAGACCCTCTGCAACAGCGGGTCACCCATTTTGCGCGCGCGTATCCTTCCAGTCGACCCCCCAGCTCGGAGTCGATAGGCGAAGCTACGGACACAACTGTGCAATCAGAAGATACTCTGTCTGAGAGCCCTCTATACGGCGCGCAGTCTGCGGAAATGCGGGCAGTGCGTGACCTGAATTTAGCGTCGGTGGGCGCGCTTCTTGACGAGATGAAGAAAAATGTCAGCACAAGACTCCTGTATCTGTTCAGCCAACATACGCTCGTCGGCGTCGTTGATGCGCAAAAGGGGCTGGCCGCAATCCAACATGGCGTGCGCCTATATTTAGTAGAATACAGAGATGTGTTCCTGGAGTTTTTCTATCAAACGGTTCTGACTACCATGGGGAACTTTGGCTCCGTCCACCTTGGCGACGGTATTCCCATCAGCAAATATTCGTCTTTCAACGCGTTTCACATGGTAGACATGCTACGGGAGTATTTCCAGATCGAGCTCACGCAGCAGGGAGAGCAGTGGTACCTGACGCAGATGCCTGTGCTGCTGCCCAAATATGTGCTGAACGTCTCCAGGCTAGCTGACTTCCTTTCCGATATCGGAGAGGTCGATTTTGCAGACGAGAAGCAGTGCATTGAGGGGGTTGCGCGCGCCCTGGCCCGCGTTCATCTCCCCAGCGCCCGGCCGAGTGCAGACGGTACTGAGCGCGTGCAGACCATTTTTAACGCCATAAAAACCTGCTTCGTTCCGAGCAAGGCCTTGAGCAATACCGTCATCGAGATCGCCAGTCTGCCGAAACTGTACAAAGTGTTCGAACGGTGCTAGCTGGGTATGCGGGACGAATGCACTGCTATTGGAGGGATCGAGGTTGTTTCTACCTCACTGGCTACCTCACTGGCGGCCGCGGAATCCCTTCAGTGACAGTCTTCTCGGAGATTACTTTGCGGCTGTCGGGATCGCGGCCGTGCCAGTTGGGGGGAAGCAGCCCAGCTTTGATGAAAAGACGCGTCACCGTTTTGGACGGCTGCGCACCGGTCCCCAGCCAGTACGATGCCTTCAGGAAGTCGAGGCGCACGTCCTTCACGGGAACCTTGCCTTCGCTTTTCTCCTGCGGAGACAAGGGCGCCGCTCGGGAGTTGTAAATCCCAATGACCTCTATGGGGAGTTTTCGTAACGCCTTCTTGTGATGCGACACAACGATGTTGTAGAAGGGCTGATGCCGGCGGCCGAACCTGGCCAGCCGTATTCTGATCAACCCGCGCATGGGGGACAATAGCGCGGAGGTACGGTTAGTCAGGAACGAGGGCACCTCGAAGACATTATTACCGGGCCACACTTGTTTGTTCTCGCAGCACGCGGGACTCACGCTCGGCTTGTACATAGTGTATAAATAGTTGGATCGAGGGTGGATTGCTTTTCGTGTTAATATTTTTGTCGCAACGCGCTTTTTCGCATGTCGAGCCCCGTGAGTCACGTTATTGACTTTTAATCATCTAGGTTCTGAGTTACGAGTTGTACATTTCACTTCAGCACACCTACACCAGTGGAAAAGTAAGTATGACTGCAAGAGGCCCCACCTCTGCGTCAGCCGTGCACGCGTGCTGTACACTCACTGTGTGCAGTGCAGTGCCACATTGCCTAGAACTGTACTAACTCCCGAAGTGCTGCGTTCAACTCTCGCGTCTCGCGTATTCGCGCGGAATGGTAAGTACACCCAACTATGAAGAAGTACAGGAAGAGGGCCGACGTGCTCTGGTAGATATGGCTTGGAGCTGTCGTGTTTTGGTCGCGTAGCTGGCCATTTAGGTGGGCTTGGTCTAGACGCTACCCCACTCAAAATTCATGGGCAAGTCGTTACGTGTACGCCGGGCCACTAAACCTCGCACTGCCTATTAAGGAATGGCGGCAGTCAGCACATGCGCGGGTTGCTTTCTGCTACCCTACGCGATAAAGTCAGATGATCATTAGTGGTGCCTGCCGACATGTACTTAAGTCATCGCGCCCGCATTCTCGGTCCACATCCTGCACTTTACTGAATCCAAAACACCGCAATTGTTGACCACGTACTAACCATGCCAGCTTCCAAAATTTCCGTCAAAAACCCGATCGTCGAGATCGATGGTGACGAGATGACGCGCGTCATCTGGAAGTCTATCCGCGAGAAGCTTATCAAACCTTACGTCGACGTCGATCTCAAGTATTACGACCTTGGCATTGAGAACCGCGATAAGACAGATGACCGCGTCACGGTCGAGGCCGCAGAGGCTATCAAGGAGTACAAGGTAGGCATCAAGTGCGCGACCATCACTCCCGACGAGGCTCGCGTCAAAGAGTTCAACTTGAAGAAAATGTACCTGTCGCCGAACGGTACTATCCGTAACATCCTCAACGGCACCGTTTTCCGTGAGCCCATTGTGATCAGCAACATCCCGAAGCTGGTGCCCGGGTGGGAGAAGCCGATCATCATTGGCCGCCACGCTTTCGGCGATCAGTACAAGGCCACGGATGTCGTGATTCCGGGCGCAGGCAAGTTGGAGCTTGTGTACAAGTCAGCCAATGGCGAGGAGAAGCGGTACCCGATATACGACTTCAAGGGTCCTGGTGTGGCGCTCGGCATGTACAACGTGGACGAGAGCATATATGGCTTCGCGCACTCCTCTTTCCAGATGGCGTTGACCAAGAAGCTCCCGCTGTTCATGAGCACCAAGAACACGATTTTGAAGCGTTACGACGGCAGGTTCAAGGACATTTTCCAGGAGCTGTACGACACTAAGTACAAGCCGGAATTCGAGAAGCTCGGCATCTACTACGAGCATCGTCTCATTGACGACATGGTTGCGCAGATGCTAAAGTCCCACGGCGGGTACATCATGGCCCTGAAGAACTACGACGGCGACGTGCAGTCGGACATCGTCGCGCAAGGTTTCGGCTCATTGGGTCTCATGACGTCGGTGCTCATTTCTCCGGATGGAACCTTCGAGGCTGAGGCGGCGCACGGCACCGTCACGCGGCACTTCCGTCGCTACCAGAAGGGTGAGGAGACGAGTACCAACTCCATCGCCTCCATCTTTGCTTGGACCCGTGGTCTCGAGCGCCGTGGAACTATTGACAACACCCCCGACGTTGTGGACTTCGCCAAAAAGCTCGAGGACGCTGTTATCAAGACCGTCTCCGTGGACGGCAAGATGACCAAGGATCTCGCCATTGCCCGCGGCGAGACCGACCGCAAGTCCTACGTGCTTACGGAGGAGTTCATTGACTTCGTGAATGCGCGCCTTCAGAAGAGCCTCTAAGAGAAGAGAGGACTAAGTAAATATAGGTTCTAAACTCTAACGCGGCGTTGGTAAGCCGGCTCCATCTTCTAGCACGTGCATGCTTAAATAGGGACGGCCAGCAAAGCAGTCAGAGGTGTTGATTGTGTGCTGGTGAAGATAAAGTACCAGCGAATGGTCCGCCAATCTACACGCAGCAGCCGCAGCGCCGAGGTGCTCGTGAACACTTATATCACGTGTCAGCGTCGCGACGTGCCGGAGCCGAAGTCTAAATCATTAGTAAGGAGTAACTGCGGATAGCCCGCCAGGGTAATGGTCATGCAGGGATTACTAACACAGGGTGGTCACATTACTGGACACCTAATCCTCCCAGCGCGACACGCCTAGCACTTTCTCCTCCTTACGATTTAAAGAGCAGCGACTGCACTATGTCTTCTGGAATTGGGGTTCACGACGACTCGCTGAAAGCCTTCAACGAGCTGAAGCTCGGTGGTGGCAAGAAGGAGGCCCCGAATTATGTCATTTACCGCATCAATGACGACAAGACCGAGATCATCGTCGAGCAAAAGGGCCGTGCTGGCTCCTACGACGAGTTCGTTGAGCTGCTCCCCGAGAACGAGTGCCGCTACGCCTGCTACGATTTTGACTACGAGCTAGCGGGCGGCGCCGGCAAGCGCGCAAAACTCATTTTCTACACGTGGGCCCCCGACACGACGCCGATTCGCAACAAGATGGTGTACGCCTCCAGCCGCGATGCGCTGCGTCGTGCTCTTAATGGCGTTGCCGTGGACATCCAGGGCGCCGACTACTCTGAGGTTGATTATGACACGGTTCTCAACAAGGTTACTCTTGGCAAGAACTAAAATCCGCGAAGGTGACATTTCCCCGCTTTCGAGTCGACGTAATGGATATATCTCAGTTTAGCTTGTACCATCTGACTTAATTTTGGCGCGACACTGCCCGGCTTGGCCGAAGTCTACCTGCAGATGCCCTCACTCTGAGCAGCGCGCGCGTGAACAGCAGCAGCTTGGCTGCTTGTCTCAGCTGAGAGAGGAGTTCGGCTGCAGACTCGGCGTTTCCACTTTATGGTCTTTGGGATTTGCGGCTGCCTCGTACTGGGCGACTACTGGAGCTGTCTTTAATTCCGTGAAGTCGCCACGGAACCCGATGTACAACAATGCAGTCTGTTCGGCCCCGTAATTTGTGGGGATATGCAAGGTGAGCGACGAAACGTTGCTGAATTTCGCGCGGTTGACCACAAAGTGAATGATCCCGTTGCTGCCGTCTTCAGTGCTCATGCCAGCTCCTACGCCCTCGGGGTACTCTAGTTTCTGGACACAATCGGCAGAATGGATCGTGTCGAAGTCCAGCGCTAGGTTGTTTTTGTACACCTTTACAGCACTGGGCGAGCTGGCATCGCCGTACGAACGCAGAAATATGCCGTGCAATTTCACCAGGCCCGTGAACGGCACCGTGATTATCAGCTCCTCGTCCGCGTCGGACACTAAAACAGGCTCGGTCTGAAACCGCTTGTCGTTGGGCCTAATGATCCTGGCTGCCGTATCGGGGTTACAGGCATTCAAAGCTTTGACATTGGCCAAGTCAATTACGGGATATAGGTTGGCCACGTTCGACGCTGGCAGTGGCAAATGATCGTCGTCGTCGTGCCGGTGGTTGTGGCAAGACATGGGCGACGAGACTGTATAGTAATCAGCACGAATGCGTTGGGTCCTGCGGAAACGCGCCGGCCACCAGTACACGTGCAGATAATCAACTACATCATAGTGTATATATACAGTTCGTTTACGGTGCGGCTCCGGCGTTGGCACAATCATCGTACACGAGGCCTCTAAAAATTAAAATGCTTGGAACTCATGCATTTCTTTGTAGTCGAAGCTGCTTAGCGCCTTAGACTGTTCACGATAACGTGGAAACTGTCAATCCCGTACAGTCGGAGGCTCAAAACATCTTCACACTTGGGATTACAAATAGAGGAGACTAATGGACCTAACACGGCACGAAAAGGCGGTCTGGCAGGTCGCCGCGCACCCCGCCGGGCTGCCTTACATAGGCACCGCTTCTGCCGACCGGTCTGCACGGATTTTGACGCCAGACGGGAAGCTGGTTAAGTCTATAGACGGAGTGCACACCAAGAGTATACGAACGGCGGCATGGCACCCGCAGCGCCCCGTTCTGGCGCTGGGCTCCTTTGATTCCACGATCAGCATTTTTGCGCTCGAGAATGAGAGCTGGGAGTTTCTGGCGCAGCTCGAGGGGCCGGACAACGAGATCAAGGGCGTGGCCTGGTCGCCGGCCGGAAATTACCTTGCCACCTGCTCCCGCGACAAGACCGTGTGGATCTGGGAGATAGACGAGGAAGGCGAAGATTTCGAGTGTGTCGCGGTTCTCCAAGAGCATAGCCAGGACGTCAAGCACGTTGCGTGGCACCCGTCCGAGGACCTACTAGCCTCCACGTCCTATGACAACAGCATCCGACTGTGGCGGCAGGATGACGACGAGTGGATCTGTGTATCGGTCATTGAAGGCGCTGATGGCCACACATCCACAGTCTGGGGTGCCGATTTTGACCCTAATGGCCTGCGACTAGCGTCGTGCTCGGCTGATCTCACGGTCAAGATATGGAAACAGACAGCCCGCTCAGGAGGAGGTGCTGTCGGCGAAACGCTTCCATCGGTGGCGCGCTGGGACGTGGCCAGCGAGAGTTGGGAGCTTGAATCCGAGCTGCCGGCTGCGCATACTGATACTATATACGCCGTCAAGTGGGGCAATGACGGAAGAATCGTTACTGGAGGCGCTGATGGGCGTATAGTTGTTTACAAGTACGATGGATCGCAGTGGTGTGTGCAGAAAGTGATCGATAACGCGCACGGCGTGTTCGAGATTAACTCGGTGAGCTGGCTGGCCAGACAGGTCCTTTCTGGTGGCGACGACGGCGCTGCAAAGCTATGGGACGTCTAAAACTAATAATGACGATCTCGCATCAGGCTGGCGCCAGGCGCCTGCTCCTGCTATAGACTATTTCCAGAATCCGAAGGCGAACTCTGGAATTATTAGCTGAGTTATTACATAAAATTTCATTCAGCTGGTAGCTCGAAAAATCAAAACAATCCTCTTTGTGAGACGACAGCGGCCACTGCGATGAGTCGATGGAGGTCATTGCAAATATTGCGGCTGACTGCGGGAAAAGCAGCTGCACGATTCACCCATTCCGGGCAGGCTGCAGCCGGAATACCGCAAACCAGCCAGTGGCCGTCGAATAGTGCGCACTGGTCAAGCCCAAAGGACGGAGTTCGACGAGACGTGTTCAGCAATCGCATTGTGAATGCCTGGACACTTCTCGAGGCTTGCTTGGAACTGGGCAATATGGAGCGCGCAGAGTCGGTGCTGCCTGTCTTGTCGGAGATCTCTAGCGAGCACGAGCTGACTCTCGCGGTCAACATGTACTTGAAGAAACTGGTAGAGCGAGAAAGTGGCTACAATTCGCTGGCAGAAGACTGGATGCGCCGGATCCGGTTCAAACTCCCCAACTTCAAGCCGAACGAGATTACGGACGCTTTGTTGCTGAGAAACGCGTGCATGGCGCTGCCGCAAAACCCGGAAATTCTTGAGTCCAGGCTGCGAGATGTCACTAAAGCACGACTGGCCTCTATCCTAAAACAGCGCGAATTGTTCGATGCTGACGCTGTGGACCTGATCACAAGGCATGCAGAATTAGTTGGCGACGCTCAGGTTCCGCTCGATGACGAAGAAGCTGGCCGTTCAACGGCGCTGAAATCTTCTAAAGGCCAGGATCAAGGCATCACTGGCGAAAACGTCAAGCCCACGGAGACAGTTGACGATCTTGTTATTCGGGAACCCATCAGGAAACTGGGTCTGGACACATTAACACCGACGTCTTCAGTTGGGCTCGCAAGTATCCGCTACGCCCTTCAAGCTTTCAAGAGAGGTGCGTTTCTCACCGGCGACGAGCTTGAACGATTCAAGCAGACGATCGAGCGGGTGGATTTGCCGCACGTCAGGGATGCAAACATCGACGTTGACGATTACGACTTTTTTGAAATCTACAAGAGCCTAAAGACTGATGAGGAACGACGAGCCTTCGAGGTCATTCTGGAGGAAGTCAACATGAAACGGCAAATGAATCTGGAAACGAAGGGAATCGAGGCGGCCAGAATGAAGTGGAAACACACTTTCCAGCAGCTTGTGAAGCTGGACCAAAGCGAAGATACCAAGGTCCGTGTGGGCGGTATCGACACGATTCTCTGGGAGTGGCATCTTGCTATGATGCCCCTCGTCAAGAAGGAAGTGGCCCTTGCCAAGATCTTGGCTTCGTATTCTTCAGTTTCCGATATCCCGCAGGAATTGGTTGCCAAATTGAAAGCTGACGGGTTGACTTCTCAAGCACTGGAGAAGAAGCTGGCGCATGCCCCATACATGCTCTTGACAGATCCCGAAAACTTGCCTGCTGTCACAATGATCGAGCTCATTCGTTTGCACAGCCAAGAGTACTCCTTGAAGGCGGCCGTAGTGATGGAAAGAATCGGTCGCAACGTAGAAAAGGAGTATCGTCTCAAAACTGCCAAGCAGAGCATCAAAGAAATGAAAGAAAGTGCAGCAACCGTATCCACGCAGAAGAAGAAAGCTGCATCTAGCGCAGAGCCTTTATCGCCTGTCCTGAACGAATGGCCGGTTTCCATCGCTATCAAAGTAGGCTCTGCCTTACTTGGGATGTTCTTGAACACTGCACGCATTGAGGTCACTGGGAAAGATCCAGTGACTGGTTCTCAAGTCAAGAGCACCGCCCCTGCATTCTATCACAGCCATCAGTATCAGCGCGGGACCAGGGTGGGTGTAATCAAAGCAAACAGACGCGTGGCCAACATTTTGAGCGGCGAGAAGCACACAGTGCACCCACAATTACTCCCGATGTTGTGCAAACCTAAGCCGTGGACAGATTGGAATGACGGCGGGTATTGGTATTCGCGGTCCAATATCATTCGAACCAAACACTGTCCAGAGCAGGAGGCGTATATTGCAGCCGCAAGCCAGCGCAACCAACTGCCGAAGGTGTACGATGGTCTCAACGTTCTGGGAAACACCGCGTGGACCATCAACAAGCCGATGCTGCGAGTAGTTACCGAGATTTGGAACTCGAAAGAGGCATTCCTAGATATCCCGCCTCATGTGGACGCTACCGCAGATTTGAGTCACATCGAGAGGCCCAGCTCGGATTCGGATCCCAGCGAACTACGCGACTACAAACGGAAATGCCGGGACGCGATTCTCGCCAATGGAGGCTTGTACTCTCAGAGATGCGATTTGAATTACAAGCTAGACATTGCGCGAGCGCTAGTGGGTGAGAAATTCTATCTTCCCCACAACCTCGATTTCAGAGGCCGTGCGTACCCGCTCAGTCCCCATCTGAACCATCTTGGCAACGACGTTAGTCGCTCGTTGTTGCTGTTCTGGGAGGGCAAAAAGCTCGGCCCTAGAGGTCTACAATGGCTCAAAATTCATTTAGCGAATCTGTTCGGCGTCAACAAGATCAGCCACGAGGAGCGAGTGCGTTTTGTGGACGATAACTTGTCAAAGGTAATCGCCAGCGCTGAGCACCCCATGGCTGACTCTGAAGAATGCTCGTGGTGGAAGCACGCAGACGACCCATTTCAAGCGCTAGCAGCTTGTTTCGAAATTCGTGACGCCATGCGCAATCCTTCAGGGCCTGAAAATTTTACTAGCCATCTTACCATTCATCAAGATGGCAGTTGCAATGGGTTGCAACACTATGCTGCGCTTGGGGGAGACGAAGAGGGCGCACGTGGCGTGAATTTGGAGCGAGCCGAGAGACCGCAGGACGTATACTCTCGCGTGCTTGAAATAGTTCGCCGTAAAGTGGCCGCTGATGCTGATGTGAACGCGCACAGCAATACTCCAAACGCCGCCAAGAAGCCTGTGGGCAAAGCAGCGGCAAAGAGACAGGACATTGCCAAGTTAGTGCTTCCCATTCTCTCGCGCAAGGTGGTCAAGCAGACTGTCATGACGCACGTTTATGGCGTCACGTACATTGGTGCTCGAGAACAGATCGCGAACCGACTAGATGACGAGTCTAATTATCCCAAGGAGAAGATCTTTGTAGGTGCCTCGTATCTCGCACGGCACGTTTTGGCATCTGTCCGTGAACTGTTCCACTCTGCCCATGAAATTCAGGACTGGCTAGCCGAGAACGCGGCCAAAATCTGCAAGTCTGTTGTCGTTGACCCCGAGCTTAGACCGTCAAACCCTTCCACGAGATTACTGAATAGCACAAGTTGCGTCTCATCGGTAATTTGGACCAACACATTAGGCATGCCAATCGTACAGCCTTACCGAAAAGAGAAGACGACTCCGATCAAGACGGAACTGCAGTCCGTCTATATCACCGATCCCTACTCGTTCCAGGCGGTTCATTCTCGCAAACAGAAAGCAGCGTTTCCGCCGAACTTCGTGCATTCTTTGGACGGCTCCCACATGCTAATGACCGCTGTGGCGTGCAAGGATGAGATCACGTTTGCGGCAGTGCACGACAGCTACTGGACACACGCTTCCGACGTCGACGTTATGAACACCAAGCTGCGGCGCTGTTTCGTGGATCTCCACAGCACAAATCTCATCGACAAGTTGCATGACGAATTTCAGCAGAGGTACGCCGACCATCTCGAGATAGCCGAGATATACTCCGACAGCGAGCTTGGGCGGCGGCTGGCCCCGATCTTCCGAGCGTACCGCGCAAAACGTGGCGCTCGTGCTGTCAAGAAGGTGGACGACCCCAAAAGCAGCCGCCAGGGCCATATGCTAACAGTTCAAGAGCTCATTGACCTTGAGCTCCATAAAGCGGAATTCGGCAGCGCTGTCGAATTGGTGCGACAGTATGGCCCCCAAAACCTCCAGCAGCTCGAGAAAATCCCACCGCGTCGTAGGCGTCCCAACAGTGGCTTGCGCTCTAAGGAGATTGCACCCCAAGAGGAGGATGAGGGAGTCAACTTGGACGAAGGCATCGAGGCTGAGGAGGAGGCCGAAGACGTTGAGCATCTGCATGCTGGAGATGCGTCACCCAGTGACGTTAGAGGCAAATCCAGAAACCAGCGGAAAATGAGGGTCTTAGTGCCATTTCATGTCCCCCCGGTGCCTTCTCGCGGAAAGTTCGACGTTCGGAATGTTCTAGACTCACCTTACTTTTTCAGCTAGACATCATTTGGTGCAGCTGATGCAGCATTGTATATAATCACGTAAATAACGCCTGATAGACATGTATAATTGGCGGTGTGATTGACTGCCGGCCCCGGAAGGTGCCAACAAAGGACGCTTCCTAATCGCACGCATGCCGGAGGGGGATGCACAGTGACGTCGCGAGGGTCGAGCGTCATGCGATTTTACCCTGCAGTTCGAAGTTCTGAATCAAAGGCTGTAATGGTACACTTTCGTTTCGGTCGATGAGATCGAAGGTTTTGCCAAACGATGTGAAGTGGCAGAATAGCGAGTTTAAATGGGGCTCCAAACTCAGATGTACGATCTTGTCGAACTGGTTGTGGTAGAGGTACGCGAATATTCTGAATAGCTGGCTGTAAATGCTTTTGACCAGCGCCGGGAAATTCTGCGGGAATGAGACGCCTTGCCGGGTGGGGAAGAGTGTGGGGTCGTCAAGTTTTGTTGATATCCACGAGAACGTGAACTCGATATAGGTTGCTGCCGGTAGACGCACTGTTTGCTTATTCGTATCGATCCAAAGATAGTCGTACCCAGGGCCAGCCGACATCGTGTGGCTTTGGTCGATATAGTCACTGAGAAGCGTCACGAACTGTCGGATGTTCGAATTGAACTCAAAGATGTTGAGCGCGATCCACTCATATTGGTCAACGTATCGTGGAACCTCGACGATCGTCTGAAAGCTGCCTTTGACGAGCGCAGAGTGCACGTACGGCTGCCTTAGGAAGAGCGGCAGCGGTTGCCCCGCGCTCGCGAGCTGGTGTGGAGGCTGTTGCTGCGGCTGCTGTGGCTGCTGCGGCTGCTGATGTGCTTGGAGTTGATGGTTGGCTGCCTGCAGATCAAAAGTGCGGTTTAGGTACGACGTTTGCGGCGCCTGCGCTGCCGGCTGGAAGGTGGCATGCGCCCGTGTCTGCGTGGTGGAGGAGGCGTACGACTTCTGCCCGAGCGAGATCTGCGAGGAGTTGTTGCTGCCGGGGTATATACTGCTCTGCTGGCTATTTGTATCCTGATTGGTCTTCTTTTTGCCCAGTTTCGAGGACCGCAGTTTATTGAAAAAGGAAGACATGACGGTGCTTACTACACATGCCACTGTGGATATATAGACAACAGGCGGCGACGAATATTCTCCAAAATATTATAAGCAAAAGCGCGCGGTGTTAGACGCGTCGCAAAATAGTGCATGTCCGGTGTTCTCCTCAGAGACTTCTTTTTTTGCGTTAGGTACACTCAGCTTACGCTACGCGGACGCGTTCGGCTAGCGCCGCGCGCCCAAACAAAACAAGGGGAGAAGGGGAGACCTAATTTAGGAATAAACGTATCATGTATGCGATAGGCTCGCGGCCTGAATCACTCGAACACGAAGCGCGCGTGGATTCACAGGCGCAGCAGGGCCTCAAAAAAAACGGCTTAGAATCGCGCTAACTCTATCCACATGTCGAGAGTATGCGATTACCACGGCTTCTGCGCATGGTAGCCCGGCATCCGCCCGAGCGCCGCGACCCATTACAGCTGCTGGCGAAGAATATCTTGCGGGCTTCTGAGCAGAGCACTGCGCCACAATACGTAGAGTATGGTCACCGGCTGGTCCAGTTGCTGTTGAATGAGCACCTCGGTACACGGAACGCCGAACTGCCGGCCATAGTTTTGAAACGGTACGACGAGTTGCACGCGCAAGGCGACGCCGGGGTTGAGACGGTTCTGTGCAACATATGTATCGCAGACATCTATCTGGGCCGGGTCGCGTCGCGCAAGATTGCCAACAAGATCTTGACAGGACCTCAGGGCTTGGCGAACCTTTATCTCGATGCCCTGTCTAACAACGACATGTAGAATGTAGAAGAAGGGGGTGTATTGCAAGCTCTCCGTGGCGGCATGGAGTAGATTATCTAAATGATAGACCGCGAGGCGCAAATGTTGCCTGCCCTAGCGCTTCACAAAGAATGCTTTGCAACTCAGCAGAAGAAGCAGAAACCGAGACATAGCGGTGAATTCGATTCCCAAACTCACTGAAGTCATGTTGTGTATTAGGTTGTTAAATGCCTTGTTGATGCTACCGTGCCCAGGCTGTAGCCCCAGCTCTATTCGACGCCGCCGCCTGGCGCCTAACTCGGCGTTATTCAGGCACATATGACAGCCGGAGACGTTACGTTTCATTGTGTGGTGACGGCATGCGCTCTCCGCTGTATTCATTTCCCCTGCCCGAGTTGATTCTTGCTACCCATGTCTTTCAGTCCGTGCTCGCTCACAGTAGCCAACTTATGCACACCGGACGCATCTCAATTGGGCTCGGGCTCTCAGTCTGCAGCTGGAAACTCAATCAAAGTTAGCAAGGCAGAGCCAACTCAATCGCCAACTTTAAATGCCACCAGCCACAGTTTCAACACTCCAGTAGGTATATAAATGACTGCTCGTGCCTCTCTGCTCTACATTCCCATCACCTGCCATTGACGACCAGCGCTTAGCGCCAGGAGCGACTTCCTGGAAAATAGGTAGTTAGAGGAACTGCGCTGCAACCGGTGCCAAGACTCGCAGTTCGAAGCTAGCTCGAAACTGAAAGCAGTGCGAAGCCTGATGAGTAGGCTCGCATGGCATCGTCCAGCACACAATACTCCGCTCAGCTAGGAGAAGCTATCGCTCAACGACAGATGCTGGAAAAGAGACGAGGAACAGAACAAGAAAAAAACGAAACAAAAAGAATGAAGCCCCGAAAACTTCTAGAAACGTGATACAGTAGATAGAGATGGAGACCAGCAACAGGAAGGCCTTAATACACAGAAGAGGCAGCGTCGCAGCCCCTGCACGAGCCTCGGCGCCGAGGCCCGTGTGGGGGAAGCGCTGCCGCCTCGCTACACAATATAAAATGCCGAGTGCTGCAGAATTAGAAGTAATTTCGAGCTCGTTAGCCACAAACCAGAAGAAACTGAGAACTAGAAGTAACTAATGACTCGACAATACGTTCCCGCGCATCATAACCCTCTGAACATTTTACATGCCTAATTATGGTCATTGAGTATACGTCGAGCCTCTGAATGCCAGCGGCGAACCGAAACCTGCAGGGCTACCTGCTCGTGGACTATAGCAGGTGCAAAAACCTAGCACGCAAAGGCTTCAGTGAATTGAGGGTTCCTGGCGTGCCAGAATCCACTAACTGCATTCGTATAGAGTCTCTGACGTCGTCAACGCGTCTATGCTCAGCGTCGTATATCGCCGCGCGAGGCTGGTGATTACTCAGGATGGCAACAACCGAGGATGCCGAGGTGCAGCTCAAGGCTGCGCTTGCCGCCATAGGCAAGGCGAGCGCGCAGATGCAGAGAGCACTGCAGGTCCCGCAACCGAAACTGTTGCAGGCCATTAAGCAGGCCGCGTCGATGCTGGGAGAGATGCGGACGCATGCGCTTCCGCCGCGCCTGTACTACGAGATATACAACCTCTGCTTCGACTCACTCACCGGGCTCCAGGTTTATCTACACGAGGATCACAAGTATCATCATCTGGCCGATGTCTACGAAATTGTGGAGTACACGGCGAACGTGCTCCCCCGGCTCTACCTGATGATCACTGTCGGGTCCGTGCTCCTCCCTACAGGCGACGTTCCCTGCATTGAGGTTCTGAAGGACATGCTCGAGATGTGCCGCGGCGTGCAGAACCCTCTGCATGGCCTCTTCCTTCGGTACTATCTATGTCAGCGCACGGGCGAGATCGGGCCCGGAACTAAGGCAGAGAACGAGTACCACATCCAGTTCCTTCTCACCAATTTCATTGAGATGAACAAATTGTGGGTTCGTTATCAGCACCAGGGTCCATCTCGCGATTCGTCCAAGCGGTTTGAGGAGCGCAAGCAGCTCGAGACCGTTGTGGGAAGCAATATTCTGCGACTCTCTCAACTTGAAATCGTTGATATTCGCACCTTCACCAGCGACATACTTCCAGAGATGCTCAAACAAGTCGTGCAATGCCGCGATATGCTCGCTCAGGAGTACGTCCTTGACGCTATCGTCCAGACCTTCCCAGCGGAGTTCCATTTAGATACCCTCGAGCTTTTCCTGGGCTGTTTGAGCCATTTGTCGCCGGAGACGTCCGTGGCGCAGATTCTACTTGCCTCCATGGACCGTATAACTGGCTACGTCGTGTCGAAACGAGAAGAGATTGAGCTGCGCATTAGGGCAGAGCGAAGCAGCTTGTCCTCCGAAGAACAGGATCACGAAAATGTTGGCGATGACATGCCATCGCCTCCCGCTTCGAGCGAAATTGCCGACCATTCTGCGACCGCAGAATCTGCCGTCACAGAAGGCCAAGCCCATAAGCCCGATGAATCAGAAGAAACTGGGTCGCCGCCTTCTGATTCCTCAGGCCACAACGAGGATGAGAAGTTACAGCAGACTTCCGAAGCTCCGATCGAGCCCACGTCCCCTGTGGAGTCCGAAGCACCATCACAGGCTTCCAATGACGCAAACGCAGACGAAGCCGCAGCCGTCACTGTTGAACCTGCCCAAACGGACGAGAATACGGCCCAGGAGACCGAAACCAACGGAGACGCACCGGCTCAGGAGCCGCACGAGGACGAACCCGTGCCTTCCTCGAAATTAAGCGTGGAACAGGCAGTGAGGCTGGAGCTTCAGAGTTCTTTCGCGGAGGCGATCGGCCTTTATTGGGCATCCATCAGCGATTCAGATATTAGCGTGGCGAAACGTGCTTCAGTGATTGGAAAATTCCTTGAACTCGTAAGAGCCAGCGAATCTGAAGTCGACTTTTCGGCAGTCGTAGAAGCCGTGGCAAATGACGAGGCGATCGAAGCTTCTGCAGATGTGGAGAAGTTTGTGCTCTCGATCTTTGAGTTCAGCAGCACTCCCGAGGCGTTGGATATCTTTGAAAAATACCCTGCTCTTCTCACGTCCCAGTCTAGAGACACACAGCTGCTAGTTGCTGCGAGAGTCATCGACGCAGTCCTCGCAGACGATGCCCCTGTGAGTGACCTTAAACAGACGTCGAAGGCGTTTGATCTGTTCTCGATTCTGATCAGGAGTGGAGAGTTTGATGCCAATCGCTTAGCTACGCTAGCCCAGCTGATTCCGCTCTTATCGGGGAAATCACCAGAGGAGACGCTACAGCTGCTTCAAATGGCTGAGAGCAGCTTCCGAGTGGGAAGCCCGGCGATACTGGAGCACGTTTACCCTGTCATCATATTCTGTTCTATGAAGCTACTACGCCCGTCTCTGTCCGCTGCTGAGACACAGGCCGAACAGGTGATTGGGACTTCGTTGAGCCCTGAGTGTACGACGCAGATCCTGCAATTCTGCTTCGAAGCATGTCTGCGTCTCTCGGTTGAGGGAAATAGCCCCCTGAACGCATTCCGGCAGTTTATCACGGTCAGTTTTGCCGCAAATGTGGTCGGCGCGGAAGAAGCTTGCTACGAACTGTTTGCTCAGGCACTAACCGTGTACGAGGAGCAAATTACCGACTCCCTCGAGCAAAACCATGCGCTGGCGATAGCTGTGAACAACCTCCAACAATTTACGGTGTTCACGACTGAGAATTACATCACTCTCTCGCAGAATATCACCAAACATGCGCAGCATCTTCTCAAGAAGCCCGATCAGTGCAAGTTGTTGATTATGGCTTCTCATCTCTTCTGGGACAACCAGTATGCAGATGGCAATGCTGTAGTCGATCTCCTCCAAAAGGCAAAGCGGGCAGCAGATTCTGTGCTTGACAAAACTATTAAAGCTGATCTGCAATTGCGTCTGCTCGACGCCTTCCTGTATTTTTTCCAAAACGACGTGATAACGGTCAATGCAAGCGACATCCTGGGCGTCTTTAACACTCTTCGTGCAATGGAGCTATCCGAGCACGAGAAGTCTAGGGCCGCACGGATCAGCAGTTTTATCTCTGCAGAATCCGGCACATTCCCGCGATTCCAAGATATCTCTTTTGCGTGAAAGCTAGGAAGTATGTAGAATAATACGCCGCGTGAATGGACGCACTCCGAACATTTATTATACGCAGCATAAGCTACAAGAAGTCCATCACCAGCGATTACGCGTTGAGTGGAATCCGATGCTTCGCGTACTCTGCAGCGCCTTGGATGCACGCGTAGTGGCAATAAGCCGCAATAACGACGAAAACATGGAAAAGCTGGTGGGAGTGCCCAAACAGATCGTAGTGGCCAGGGTTGTACTTCTCGGGAAATCGCACCGCGTACAAAAAAGCTCCGAATATGTAGAAGAACGCCTCCGCCAATAGGTAAGGCAGGCATGTGCGGCGTGACATCTCGGAATAGCCGAACGCAAACGCTCCATACACGACGGGAAGAACACCACTTAATCCGTAGCAAACAAACATGAAAGCTCGGACCGGACGGTACTTACGAGACCGGAATATGTCGCTAAGCGAGGCGTACGAACAGGCAAGGCCTAGAGCAATTGAGAGCCCGGAGAAGAAGTACCGCTGAGTCGCTAGGTCATTGAATGAAATCGAGAGAATTGCGAGCATGGAAGCAGCAATTAGAATGCAGATACCGAGGTAGTCAAGCTTGTTACCCAGCGTCGCGACTGCCTCGGAATGGCTCTTCAGGAGATGAAAGGTGGCACTCAGAACAAGACACGTGAAGCAGCCCACTGTAAATGTAACTTGCGGAGGCGTCACCGAGGATATGTAGACAAACATCAGCGTCAGAGCGAGAACACCAGGAACGAGGTGCGAGTAGATGTTCACAGTCTCGTTATGCAAGTAGGTCAGAGACTTGAAAACATATTTCATGCTTTTGCGGCTCGCCACGTAGCCTGAATAGATAAACTCGTTGTCGCGTTGCCACTCCTCCAGCTCATTCCAGTGCAGCAGTCTGCAGAGAGCAGAATGGTCGGTAGGGTCTCTCGAGTTGGGGTCCTTGCAAGCGTGGCCCTCAGCTTCTGCTGGCGCCGAGAGGACACTCTCTCCATTATTGCCCTCTGGGACGTCGGAATCTGAATTCCCTGTTTTGGGGCTATCGCCCTCACGGTTTCTCAGCATTGTAGAAGGTCAAAATAATCTGGGGTACAGGTTTGGGCTTTCTCATGACAACGCGTCAACGAGAAAATAAAACGCACAGAAGCGTGCTTTGAGTTGGGATATACACCAGTAGGGAGCACTGGTGATAAATGCACCTCAAACCGCGAAAACGACGAGCATTGCCGTGCGATTTAATTCTAACTGCCGCCGTCCTTATTCAATACGAATACATTTACATAATCATGACTCGCATACGGACCTCGGCGCGTTCGGAAACCGCACTGCCATTATCGTGTAGTGTACATATATGTACCCATTAATAAGCATATTACTGTTTACGTGGGTCGCACGCGTGGGCGCGGCTCGTGCCTGACTTGCACACACGTCATCAATGAGGCCAGGTAGACTCGCTGACTAGCGCACCCTTCAGCTTGACCCTATCACGCGTTTCAAGCGCAAGCCACCAGCGCTTTCAATTCTTGTCCGAACTTCGCTTCTTGCCGCCAGTGTCAAGCGCTAGGTAATTCGCTTGTCTATAAGCACCAAATTACCATGTCTCAGTATATTGCTAGCGACCCGGCAAACAAGATATGCGTCGTCATGGTTGGGCTACCCGGCCGCGGCAAGAGCTTCATGACACAGAAACTTGTTCGCTACATGTCCTGGCAGAGTATCAAGGCCAAGAGCTTCAACGTCGGCACTTACAGGCGCATGGTGACTCTGCAACCCAACGCAGATTTCTTCAGCAACGATAACATTTTGGGCAAGAAGATGCGGAAGGAGGCTGCCCACGCCGCAATGGTGGATCTTCTGAACTGGCTTTTTGAGGAGGACGGCCGAGTGGCTGTGTTCGACGCTACGAATTCCACGAAGGAGCGTAGATTGTGGATCAAAGAGACCTTGATGGAGTGTCACGTTCATCCCCTCTTTGTCGAGACCATCTGTGACGACAAGGATGTTATTTTGCATACTGTCGCCGACGTCAAGACCAGCTCGCCTGACTATGCTGGCATGGATCCGCATAAAGCAATTGCCGATTTCATGAAACGTATCGACCAGTACAAGAGCGTTTACGAGACGGTCTCATCCAGTGAAGGCGTGTCTTATGTGAAAATCAAGAACATCGGCACTCAAGTTGTTGTGCACCACATTCAAAGCTACCTCGAGTCGCACATTGTGTATTATTTCATGAATTTGCATATCAAGCCTCGACGGCTTTGGCTGAGCAGACATGGTGAAAGTCAGTTCAATTTGACCGGAAAGCTTGGTGGCGATGCAAGCCTGACAGATAGAGGCATGTCGTACGCAAAAAAGCTGCCATCTCTGCTTAAGAAGGCTCTTGGTGACGAAGACATACCGCTGACAGTGTGGACATCAACATTGCGCCGTACTCAGCAGACAGCGCAGTATCTGCCTTACCCAAAAATGCAATGGAAGGCACTGGATGAACTGGATGCTGGTGTATGCGATGGCCTCACGTATGAGGAGATCGAGAAAAAGTATCCCGAGGACTTCCGTAATCGCGATGAGAACAAGTTCGAGTACCGCTACCGCGGTGGTGAAAGCTACAGAGATGTCACGACAAGGTTGGACCCGGTTATCATGGAACTGGAAAGGCAGGAGAACATTATTATTGTCACTCACCAGGCCGTACTACGTTGCATCTACGCCTATTTCATGAACGTCCCTCCGGAGTCGAGTCCCTGGCTAGACGTGCCGCTGCATACTTTGATCTGTCTACAGCCGGGCTCTCGGGGAACGGTCGAGACGCGTATTAGCGCCGACATTCCGGCTGTTAGCACCTTCCGGCACAAAGGCGAGATCCCTAAAGTCCAAGCATAATAAATGGTGGTTCTACGTGTGACAATGGCTCCTGTTTTTCTCTCTACATATGATCGTTATTTGCTGTCGCTTTGAAACGCTGGAAGTGTACGCTACTGCTGCTACGCTCCACACGAGGCAAAAACTCTCTTGCAACTTAATGAGATACTTAAGAAACGCGTCTCGTCTGCAAAATATCACGGCGCGTCATTACGTGTGTCACAATAAGTCGCGATTCTCGCGGAGTCGTCAGCACTCGAGAGGTTTGCGTGCAGCGCTATTTCAGGTGTAATAGAGGTATAAAGCGATTTATGATGAGCAATCGCTTCCAACCAGTCGCGTGGGATAACTTGTTTCATTAAAATAGCTCTATCACTCAGCACTAGATTTACTGGCTGCAGTACCAGGAACATGACCTAACCCTCGTAAACATTGGATATTACATAACATTGAGGATATGTGTTTGTAAATTGGCCGCACTCGATTGCGTACTGGACGATCATTGCCGCTGGGAGAGGCTTATCCTCACGACCACAATGGACACAGGACTCATTGCGTCCGTCTACTCCTTTCGGGTCAAACAATCGGCTGCCTCCGCATCATCGCGGAGAAACAGCCTAGAGGCTTCGGCCTCTACGTCCGGATGCAGTTTCAGCTCCCCTCAACCGCCCGCGCGCGCAAGCTGGGATCAGATCACTCTGAATACCCAGGGCAAATTGTGGCTATCCTCACTAGATAATGATGAGATGCTATATTTGCGCGTGAACACGTTCTCGAGAGCCATCATGCCACGTTCGACAATGTGGAGGGTGTCTTTAAATGAGGTCTTGATTTCTACATCCATGGGATCCTATTGGCTGTTGAGGCTGCTTGGCACTGCAGAGGATATTGAGAAACTTGACACCATTTTACGTCGCTCTTGCAAGTATTTAATTACTCCTGATGCGACGATCACCAATCCTAGCCAGGTCCACGAAGAGACTCAAGTCGAATACGGGAGAGAATCCCGCGCAAATCCGTTGGGCTTTGAAGACGGAAGCCACTCGCAGGGTCAGAGGTCGCAGCTGGCAGATGCGGTAGACACAACACAGCCAGGCTTATCATTCAGTCCCACGCTCAATGAGTCTACATTTGGGACTGAGCAGTCTCTAATTTATCCTGAGACTGAGAATCGGTGTCGAAGCATCGTCAGCTCCCCCACGACACTTCACGAACCTCAGCAGACTCTTAAGGAGAACCTGAAACGCTTCTCACTTGATGAGACAATTAATACCATGACGGACGATTCTGGCTCTGAAGCCGACTTAGAATCTCCGCGCAACAAAGCGCTGACTGCGTCGCCGTGCCTAACATCTCCAGAAACTGATACACACGACTTCGAAACTCCAAGCTTTCCTAAACCGGCAGCAGAGTCAAGCTCTCCGAAAATGTTTGACGCACATTCGGATTCGAGAGATACGACTATCGGTTTTCCTGAAGAGAACATGTGCCAAGGAAATGTGTGCAGCGCGGTTTCTGAGACAACACTGCAGCCCTTATTTGGGGTGAATCATACTACAGATATTCAGAATCTTGCCACGCCTGACATCAGAGTCCCACAGGATCGTGAATTGGCTTCATCTGCTTCTGTAATAGCCAGAGACTTTGTCACGGAGGTCTCCCCAGCTCCTGAAGCCAGCACATCAAAGTATTCAGCCAGCATCAGCTCCTCAGAAACCCTTCAAAGGTTTGGGGCAGTCTCCATCTACGATACAAGAAACGAAACTCAGGATTCCAGTTGCTCTGCGCTCACCACTTCTGTGTTGGAGCGTCCCCTGCTTGCCCCAGGCCATTGGGGTGGCAACATGCAGCTAGTGGAAGCGCAAGAGAGGAATTCTCAGAGCGGGAGTCTATGCTGTTACTCTAATGATCTGCAAAGCTTGGATATCCTTGGCTGCATCAAGTTCTGGCAACCGGGGTTGCTTCATAGGCAAACGAAGACCAACATCGCATGGTCGCCCTCGTGACCGTTATAATAGGAGGCATTTAGATTTATGATTGTATGAATTGCGCCCTGCGCTGTATTCAGCTTTGAGCATGAATGAACATACTGGTCGCTCAGCTACGCGTTGCGGCTTTGCATAATGAACGCCATGTCAGGCACTCTGTGAGTCGAACGTATATACGTCAGAAGCAACTCTACGTTAGTTGCGCAATGCCACGTAACAGAAGGGGGCAGGGTATGTGAGGGTAGGCAGCGATATCAAGATCAGAATGTACTAGCTACGGGAGCGAACACGCAACTCTCAGCAAAACCATTTCTGGCTCCAAGGAGACGCTGCAGTTTCCTCCCGCGATGCTCGCTGATAGCACTTATGGCTGCTCTTTCTTCACTCTAGAGCGTTTTGCTCGCGATAGAGCCTCCACGTCAAATGGATTCTCTGCAAGTAAAAGTCTTCCTCTCTGTCCGTCATCGTAAAGAGTAGCAAAAGACGTATTATACAGCTCAAAATCGACCGACATGTCCTGAGTCGTTGAGAATACCAGTGGAACTGCGTCAATTGAGACTCGCCATTTGTTTTTGAGCTCCTCCTGAATCATGCGAAGGTGAGGCACGTTGGATTGTCACCCTACTCAAACATTCCTTATCGAAAGCAAAACGCATTCCATGTATTTATATAACTTCTGCGCCTGCATGAGCTGAAACCCTACAGCGATGAAGATCCTGAGACCTACATTTGAGACAATAAGACAGTTGAGAGTAGTAAGACTTACATTTGGAAAGTAAACAAGATAGCTTGCAGTGTAATAGATCGCATGCTCTGAACCTTCTCAAACAGTGCCCATGCACTAATCATTGCGGTATCCTACTTGACACAAGGAATGGAGGTTATATCAACGTGAAACTGAGACAGGTAAGGATCAGTCTACAGATTATACGAAAATCTAACCGTTCGTTCGATTTGTTTTCCACCTAGTCCTAAGTATCTACAGCACCTACTCTTCGGTCGTGACTTCTAAGTGTTCAAAGTTAAGCCAGGGATAGGGTTCGCTGAATGCCTATGGAGAATTCCTTCTGCTATGTTCATTGATTTAAACGTTCCATGGCCGGATTTACCGCCTACGAGAGCCTATCCACACATCACATCAATCCTTCGGTTGAGCGCCATATTAGGCTATGATGTTGTCGCTCTTAACGTCAACGTCTCGTCAATAAAGGGTGCAAGAGAATTTCTCCATAAAAACATCCCTGATGAATTGTGGAATAAACTTCGGGAAGAGAATCCGAGTATCAAGTTGCTTAAGAGAGTCACGCTCACCCTGGACGACACTTCGACCCACCAAAATATCTCTCAATTAGTAGAGGATCGCTGGCAAGTCATCGCAGTGTGCCCTAAGACTGAGAAACAGCTCCAGACCTGTGCTTCGTCTTTGGATATTGATATAATCTGTGTGGATACCAAGGTGAGACCTCAATTTGTCCTGAAGCACAAGCTGGTCTGTTCTGCCGTGGCTAGAGGTGTGCGCTTCGAAGTTTGCTACGTGGATGCGACGACAGGTAACGCCAAACAGTGCATAGCGAACGCATCTATGCTTTTTAGAGCTTCGAGAAATAGGGGGGTCATTGTGTCCAGTGGAGTGTCGTCCATCGCAGGCTTGCGAGCTCCTCTGGACGTGGTGAATCTGCTCACTTTATGGGGTCTGAAACAAAGCGCTGCTTACGCCAGCGTCACAAGCTCCGCAGAAGCAGCTGCAGTGCAAGGGATACTTCGGTGCTCCAGTGTAAAGCAGACTGTTTTGTCGAAGGCTGCTGGAAGAGCCAGTGATCCTGTCGATGGAGGACCCGCTCCAAAAAAAGCAAAAAAGTCGATAGACACTAAGAAGTTTGACCAGAAGGTGTGAACCACGGCTAGGTACTTTATCTACTCGGGCATAATGCAGCAGACTGCGTCATCTTAGTAGGCGCGCGTAGCTTCGTGTCTTGTGAATATTTTTAGCGCAGTTCATAGCGAGCCGATCTTAAACGCATGAATGCCAAGATATTGGGTGATTTTGTCAATCAGCAATTTGGAGAATGAGAAGAAGTACAGGCCACCGACCACGAAGTATAGGCGCAGGTACACAATCTCTCCGATAGCAAGGAAGCCAAGTCCCACGCGAGGTAGTAAGCCGTATACAAAAGCACCGAGGAATAGCAGAAGGACTGGAAAACTCAGCTTTGGGAACTTTTGTTCACACAGGTGGCTTAGAATAATGGTTGTCGTTACACGGCCGAAAGTGAAGCTCAACGCCCATGAGAACAGGAACAGATGGCCTTCAGTGAGAATAATGCTAGCGCTGCATGTAGTCCACAAAACAATTGCCGCAGTTATAGCGAGTATTGGCCAAAGATTTCTGATCTCTTGTGTGTAGAATGTGTCTTTGCATTTCCGTCTGACGTTTAGCAGACATCCCGGAATATGGAACACAATCAGGAAGGATAACATGGGGATCGACATTGCGATCCCCGCCGGTCGACCGAAAGTCCAAAACTGTGGTTTCAACCAGAACTGGGGTCCAAATATGACACACGCGAGCTGCACAGCAACAGCGGCAAGCAGACCCTCCGTGGGGGCATTCACATAGTCCAGGAACAATGTTTTAGTGTAGTACGTCTCCCACGCACTGAAATACATCCCTACCATGGCAGGAAGCAAAGTCAAAATGCCTGCGAGTGACGATCCCTGCCCGAATGCTGAAATTAGCAGGAGAGTACCCCATACGCAATTCAAAGAGTCAATTCCATGATCGAAAAGCTCACCAAGAGGCGAGCTGGATCCAGTCTTACGAGCCTGTTTCCCATCGATATTGTCCATTGTTTGATAAAACAAAAGCGACAAGGCGAAGATCAGATAAACGCCACGCCACATCGGGGTTTCCATATCTCCGTTCTGAAGAACGAGGATCAAGAAATTACAGAGAACGATGGCGCTGACACCAATGAGTGTGATGCAGTTTGGCGCGAGCCATCCGGGCATGAACGTTGCACAGTAAGTCCAGAAGGGATTCAGAACATACTTCGAGATCAAGCTGCGGTCGACCGATGAATAAGAGTACTGTCGCAGATGTATTAGGCTCTGGTCATGTACTAGATCCTCATTTTCATGGAGCACTCTCTGTTCATATTCGAACAACGTATCCATGATAAGATGTTAGGGTTGGTTCGCATTTGTCTACAGATCTATCAACGGTCGTAGGGATTCGCTGTGCGGAAGGTGCTACCGCGCTGGAATGTGTATCATGTGTATAGCAGGGTTTCCGAATCCCCCCATACTGAGCCGCTAATTAACTATTTCTTGTTGTACCCAATTAAGATTGGTGATATTGCTCACTTCAAGCTAAATGCTTTATATAGTTTCTAGGCTGATAATGGCCAGCGCGAGGAGCAATAGCTTAGTGGCAGAGCGTGAGATTGCAAATCTCAAGGTCCCGAGTTCAAATCCCGGTTGCTCCTTTTTTTGTTCTCGTAAACAGTTCATGCTTTGCATTTGTTCAGATGCTCTGCACATTTGGGTAAAATTGGAGCTCTACGAGTCCTGCGCAGTTTCTCAATTTTATATAGACGCTGAACTTCATAGGTTAGTCGTGGTGAGACTACGCTACTCGTGGTAACGACTTCTTGCAAGAAAACCAAAAAGAGGAGCAACCGGGATTTGAACTCGGGACCTTGAGATTTGCAATCTCACGCTCTGCCACTAAGCTATTGCTCCAAAATCTGTAAGCAGTGCCGTGGATTGAATTATAGATATGGACATTTAGGCTGCAGCGTTATGATCGATTGCGTCGATACAGGAGTTCGGACGTTTACAGAGACACAGATATAACACATGTTAATCGAAAAATCGACCCAGGAATACTGGTGGGAGTGAAACGAGACATTGCTGACGCAACGCCGGCTTTACCATGGGGCCCTTTTGGGCGTGCAAAAAGTTTGACGCAGGTGGCATATGTATATATTAGACTGCTTAAGATAGTTCTGGGGCCTCGGTGGTCATAAGCAGACCAACGATGAGACCGAATAACCCAATGACAGATCCGAAAATTTCAATCACGAGTATCTTAACAAAGAGACTGGGATCCGCTGCGTCCGAAACGGCAGCAGTAGCACCCGCAATGCCAACTGTTATTCCACACACGAGGTTGCTAACGCCAACAGTGAGACCCGCCCAAAACACAGCATACCCTGTAAACAGGTTCTCTTTCGAAAAAGCGGTGTCGGGACTGGCAGATGAGATTTTAGAGGAGAGCACGATGGAGGTAATCAAGCCAAAAATAGCGACGACCTCGCAGAATACTACTGACACAAGGTTCTTCGTCGTAACTCTTGGCACTCTCACGCTCGCACCCAGGATGCTGGTTCCTGTGATGAAGATCCCCCACGCAGCACCTGCAATGCTGAGGCCTGTACAGAGAGAGATTCCGATCAGAGACCACATATAAGGACTCACAGTCTCGAGGAAATGGCCAACGTCGAATTGCTCACCTTCCCCGGTGAACAGCATGTAAGAGGCTACCGTCGCGACTGCAAGAGCAGACACGCCCAACGTAGTGTAAGACCCAGCGCCCATTTCTACTGTGGATGCCCGGACAACTAAGGCAAAATGCAATGCTCTCGGGTGATGGCAGGAGCTACATGTGCTTTATCCTGCCCCTAGTTAGTCAGACGCCGCACACGTGATACTGGCGGCTTCGGCCCAGAAGTACCAGCTGCGTCGATTCAGGCAGGCGCGGCAAAACCTGCTGACGGTGTGAAGTCTGTGCAAGTCTCCGGACGACTTGGTGGCCATCTGGTCACCCGGTTGTTTGAGAGCTTAATATCTTAGTGGAAGTTGGCAGCAGAGCTGTCAGGGAACCGGAACTTCCGCTCTAATTAAACGCATAGCGTGAAATCCATATCGTCTATTTCTTCGTTTCCTTAAGAATCAAAAACGTCACTCGGTCTAGCTGATGTACAGAATTACACCGTGGAGAGTGCGGCAGTAGAGGCCCCTTTCCTATTGCGCAATGTTTAAGCCATGCTTCCTTCTTGCGGGAGAAAACATGGTCAGAAACAGAGTTAAACTCCATCATGAGCAAGATGTCCGATCTAGAGAGTGTGTGGTCCATTCTTTATGCTATCGATGCACTCCACGAGTATGTGTAACAAAACATTAGTGAACTAACCAGCACAGTGGTGAGTATGTGGCGGTACACGGATGCTTGCGCGGCATGTGTTGATCTCACTAAACAACGCCGGCATAATTCATGCTAAGAGGACACTTTCATTATGAACAGGGTTGTGAGGTACAAGAACGTATGAGCACGGCACACCGCGAGTTGAGTCTTGTCTGGTTCGGCACTTGCAATTCAATCTTATTCGCAACACCTTTTAGGATATATATGTAGTGTAAGCTAACAGGATTTGCGATCATACAACCTTATTCGACGATGGAAACAAATTGCCATTGTGTACTGCGACCGGGTAATGCTACATCAAACATATTGAAGGTTACGGGAAGCTCTGTGCATATGACCAGCAGTGATAGTGAGGACCTGTGAAAGCAATTTGCTGTTAGAGGTGCCGAGGCCGAAGATTACTCCGCAGATAAGCGCAACAAATTAGCCTCTAGCCAGTACATCTTGTAAAACAAACAACTAAAACGATGTTAAAGTGAGAGCTATCTATATAGATAAAGAGACGGACCCAGTAAGCGCATCGGCCATCTCATCTCTCACGCCTTCAAGAGATTGCCATCCGCGAAAGTCAGTGAGCTTTCCTAGCATTTTTGAACGATAGGTGCTATGAACAGGATAGGAAGTCCGCGCGGTGATTCACACCCTTTACAGGCAGCTCAAGCGGCTGCAGATTCGGAAATTTCGACACAGATCGACAGCATCGCGAATGAGCCAGCCGAATCATCCACAGCTGTGAAGGCGAACTCAGACCAGCCGTATGCTGGTTCCCAAGCCAAGATTGCCATTTCTGGTTCCCAAGCCAAGATGGCCATTTCCAATCTGATCAACGCAAGTGATCACATAGAGCGCAAGTTTAGCCGACCACACTTGGAAGTTGAAACCTCAATTGAGCGTGAACGGGTGCCTGAAGATGAGCGCATTCACAGGGGCAGAAGAGCATGCTCACAGCTCAACGAAACTGACAGAGCAGGAGAGAACAACACTTCACTACCAGAACCCGAGAACAGTACGGGGCTGCCGATGCCAGACAGGTTTGCAGTATATTCAAACGCCCCTCCTCCTGGCCACACTGCCATAACGCTTCCGCCACCCCCTCAGGAGCTCCCACTCATTCTTGACGATCTGAGGAACATTGTGAACAGCATCAGGGCGTCTAGCGTTGACCCAAAAGAGCAGGTCCAACTGGTGGCAGAACTCGATGCCCGACTCGCACACGCCAGGCAGCTGGCGGTCCAGCCCTCCGTCGCTTGGGTGCCTTCTATCAACAGCAGTTTCCCCGCAACTCCCACTGAAACAGTTTTCAGCCCCCCTCTCATTGGATCGTCCCAGTTCCGCTCCCCGGTAAGCCCCTACAGAAACTACAGTATGCCCTCGCCCGATGAAGGGTACTTTGCCGCGTCTGGTCCGCCATGGAGATTCGCGAAACCCGAGGCGTCGCCTGTGTTCAAGTACGCCGGTGACACTCGCCAGATACAGGAGTTTCAGTATGGTATTGTCAACAAACGCAGACGTGGAAAGCGCATTCCAGTGGAAGATCTCAAATGCCATCAATGCGGGACGCGGCAAACGCCAGAGTGGCGCCGTGGACCTGAGGAACGTAAGATTCTCTGTAACGCCTGCGGAATCTTCCACAACAAGATGCTCCGCAAACTGGGTAAGCAAGGAGCCTTTGAGCAGCTGAAGCGGCGACCATTCGTCGGCGATCCCCTGCCCCTACTGGTGGAGAAATTAAATTAGAAGGCAATTTTATAGAACAACAGCCGAGAAACTGGGTTACACACATGGCTCCCCCAGAGCCTAGATCTTAATGATACACGCCATGGCGGGCTTGTTGAAGCTCTCCGGGTTCGTGCGATGATTAGATCCGAGCCTAGTCCAAGATATTACCAAACAGACGTAGCTCAACAATCAGAGTTGGTTCGACATGATCTGCGACTCGTACAATTCGTTCAGACCTTTCGCCTACCAGAGGCTGAGAGTGATGCAATATTTGCGCATTGAGCACAGATAATCCGCCGCCAAGTATGTATGTAGGCAAAGCCATGCCCTGGATATGGCCCTCAGCAGTTTATAAATGTTACAGTGTATATCCTCTGGAATTATCGCGTGCCCCTAAATACTGTCATATACACAAGTTTTTTACTGCTGATAGTAAATACTTTGTACCAGAGTACCTCAGGGGTACTCAGATCCAAGAATCAATCCATTCTTGTTTTGTATTGTTTGAAGTTTGTTCTCGGGTTCCGCAGCGGTGTCAAGTCGTACGTAAATCGTAATCGTAGCGAATAAATAAGACGGCTCGGAGGGGATCTCTGCTAACCACAATGTGGCCGTGGCTGAAAGGAGTTCTGAGATCCAAGCACCACAAGAAGGAGGTTGCAGCCGGTCGCGAGAAGACACAGGAGCAAAGATAGGCACCAATTAGCGCGCAGCGGGGTATAATTCGTGTGAAGCATATGCATCTCGAGTATGAATGCGTCATCTCACTTATCCATCCAGAAAGCAGATTACTTGGAGTGATTTTCATGGGCTGCGGCTGTGCAGCGTGCCATAAAGAAAGCGGAGCTGACTACCGTAAAATAATGAAGCAAGCCGATATTGACCGTAGACAGCATCTTACATTTGAGTTTATCCTCAGAGCCTCGAAGGGGTAGATATCTCGGCCTTTTTGGCCGATCGAATAGTCGTCGAACGAAAAAATGGTAAGTACAATCGAACCTTCGTGGTACTGAAGTCAACTTTGATTAGCGCGAATGTAAGTTTAGGGCGGTGATTCCTCAAGAAGTAGGATAGTTTTTCACAACACTTTCGTGAAATTGCTGGCTCAGTGCTGTTGCGCAGGAGGTTTGTACACAATGTCCTAGTTTTTCGGTGTGAACATAGCGATATACCTCTGTGCATAGTGTTTCCATAGCAAAAACCTTGTCCGCAACTCAGATTTGTCTAGGATTGATTAATTGATAAGCTCCACAGGGTCACACTAGTCTCTAGAAATACTAAGTCTTTAGATTCACAGCGGAAAGGCAGTTCCTTCCACATGTCACATGCCGGATATAATGAGTTGGACCTGAGTGCCGTTGAGGTACTCTGGTACGAAGTATACACTACCAGCCGTAAAAACCTTATGTGTCCGGTAAAAAGTACATGAGACATCCTTCTGGGCATAGCCTTAGAGTTAAGGGATACATGATAATGCCGGAGGATATGCCCTTAAACAGTGGACAAAATTAAAATGAGACAATATTCCACTAGTTGCGCATTGCGGCTTTACAGATTAAGATCGGAGCAGCTATATTCGGCGTTCTCGACAAGTTTTTAAGGTGGTAGAGTAAATGTTTTCTGACATTGTCGCGTATCTGTCCGCGGAGCGCACGGTCGGCATCATCGGCGACATCAAGCGCTAACTCTAACGTTGTTAATCTAGTACAATTTAGATGCGCACAGTACGGTATATAAAGAGGACTGTTTCTGGTATTTTAACTTGACTCAATGGTGGAATTCGTGCAAAACCCGGACAAAGAGCAGCTCGCAGACGCGAGAGAACAGTGCATGGAATTCGTGAGGGACGAAAAGGCTTGCGCTCCCCTTGTTATCACACCTGAACTAAACGGCGGGGTCGTGCAGCCCACCAACCATTGGCATGAACCGCTCTTCGACTTTACTCGGCAGTCCTGGGAAGCTGATGTTTCTTCGCGTCGTTGGTGGCACCGTTGTGGCTCGGCTCTGAGCAACGCAATTTGGCCCAAGGGACCACCCTACGTTTGTCGGCCAGAGAACATTTGGCGGAATCTAGAAAATTATGGCGATCTCGTTGTCGCATATTGCACACTTGGGGTGTGGTTTGTGGGCGCCTGTGTCTACTTCAATGGGGGGTCCCATCGGGAGGACCTGTGGTTCGTGGGCGTCGTCGTTGCCGAGGGGATAGCTGTGTACCTGCTTGGAATGGCAGGTGTCAGACGCATGGCGCGCTTTCATGCAGGTGAACAGAACAGCGCGTATCCATTGCATAAGCTTCCATGACGTGCCCAGGTAGAATAAACCCTGATGATAATCTAGTTTTATCGAAGCTGTTAGCATAGCCGTTATGAATGTTCTGCGACACACTCTGTATGTCCGATGTCTGTTGTCAATCACCCCTTAGCGCACTCCGCGACTAGTCATGCCGGTGTAGTGGCAGATACGCACGACAAGCGGGTAAGCAGATAACCGAATGCCTAGCACGCAATAAACAGAACCTCTTCTTAGCGCATTTGCGTATTCGGCGCACCGCTCATTATGGGTAGGTAGCGGCAGACGGACTTGTGCCTGCTAGAAAGGTCCCCAGCAAAGCCCCACAAAGATTACTTTTTTGTTGCGCTGAAATTTGATGGCGATCTATTTTTTTCGCAGCTCTGCTGGGCTACACGTTCAGTGTAAAGTGCAAAGCTCAATATTAGTTATCAAGATTGACAGGAAATCGCCTATAACGACGCAAAGATCAAACAGAGACTACAACAAAAGAAGAAGCCCATCGATTGGCACCGAGTCACCATTCGAGCAATACAGTTAAATATTTAGAGCATCATCTTGTTTGTCCATTCAGCGGAGGGGTTACTTGGGTTGTTTATTATATGTTGAGGCTGGGAAGTCCGCGAAGTAAAAATCGATGAAAACCACGCTAATATCATCAAGTATGCAAATACTGAATGCATCTAGCAATCTAACCCTGAGCTCCCCACCAAGCCAATAGGGAGTTACCTGTTGAGCTGTGTTTTACCGGACGAGTAATCGATGAAGTGCGGAACAATCGAATCGTACCATACCATTAATGAATTCAATCCTGAAATGAGCGCTAAGCTGAGCATGGTGCAATTAATTGACCCAGCAGACGAGCAGAACCACTGCTCATTTTCTGAGCACTCATACGGCAGTAGCCTGCATTGACAGCCTGGACTGAGTATGGAACTCACACTGAATCAACAAAAGCACTGCAGCGTCCTTGGGTATCAATGGCAATCCGTAAAAGCGCTAAGCAGCGAAACGTAACATTTGAGCTGAGCCCATGAAGCTGGATGTGGAGGAAAAGCTCCCCATAATATAGCTCGCAACGTTGGTAATGGAGATTCTGCAGTTTTCGGTGTCGAGGCGCGTTCACCTCCTATGCCGCGCCTCAGTGCTCCCGCGCGCACTCGAGGACTCGGCCGAACTACTCTCAGCAGACTTTTCAAACGCCTCTTCGGGGACACGATCCTGCTCGCGGCGCCATTGTAAGTACTCGCGGCGCTTGGCCGCAAAATCCTGGAAGTGCGGCCGGGTCTCGACGAGGTAGTAAGGGTTCCTGCCCTCCCGCGTGTCGCGACTATTGAGGTCTGCGACGCGAACCGGGTCCATCTGTGCGACATGAGCGCGCACGGCACCGAGCACAACAACGAGGAGCGCTACGCCCAGTTCTACCAGGACGTCGCGAGGCAAGCCAGGCGGCGGCTGCACCGCGAGCTGCTTGTGCACGTTGTGCCACTCATACGACGAGTACACGGCGTGCAACAGAAGCGTTGAGCCCAGGTACACGGCGAACATCCTCTGCGCGCCACTATCGCGATAAGACTGCGCGTAAGGCGTGCCGAGTGTCTGCTGCAGACGCGCTGAGATAAGCACAGACCCAGCAGAGCCGCCAGGCATGCGTCAGAGGGTCTGTGGGGCTCCTTATTTTTTTCCGCAAGGACACTGAAATACAGAAACACTACTGGAGGAGTGCGGGTGCTGTGCGCGCACGCGCCCAACTTAATCTGGACTGCACGCTGCCCTGCCACTCGGCTTTGCTAAGCTGATGCAATGCCACACCGCCGCCGCAGGGGGTGCAGGCAGCGCGCGTGCGGTCAGCAAAGCCGCGACCACGATGTTACTGTATTGAGAGGCGTAATTTAAGCGCAGCAAGCGCAGCGCCCGGCGGTGGCGCGCGTCCTGCGCAGGCCGTATGGCGCGTGTTGACTAACCTGTATAAGGGTGCGCATGGGCTGCACGCTTGCGAACCCGACCTACTGCATTAGGATTCACGCTCGTAGGCCAGAGCGCGGCACCGGCGGAGCACAATTCCTCTCATCACTCTCGTACGCCCGCCCTGTGTAGCCTGTGCCGCGATCTGAGGTGCGGACTCGGCTTCGGCCGAAACCATGTGCCCCGCGACGGAGTGATGTCCACGCTTATTTGTGTGAAAATTAGGGTATGAGGGCTAGGGTGTATGCACAGTCGTATGTCGACTTATGTACCTCATCGACGGGCGCTAGCGCACTCGCCGATATTACATACTTACGTACCCAACACACCCCCGTTGCGGCGGCGTTTGTACCCAGCGCTGCACCCACTTTCCCCAACCGCAGCAGTAACATATGGCGCGCGTGCTCAGACAGCGCGCAGCGCGGCCCGTGCCCGAAGCGCGGCGTGGCCGCCGCACGCGTACCCAGGCCGCGGCGCGCGCAGGGGGGCGGGCCGAGGACGACGAAACCCACTCGGCGCGCTACGAGGAGCGCCGCCTGCGCCGCGAGTCGCTGCGCTCCAAGAATAGCCCGGCGCGGGCGGGCCCTGCGCGTGGCCGCGGGCGTCCGCTGAAAGGCACCCAACCGGGGCCGGATAGCGGCAGCGAGGCCGCTGTCAGTGATGCAAGCGCAGGCGGCGACACAGAAGACCGTGATGGTAGCGACGATGCCATCGCCAGTTCGTCTGAGGAGAGCGAGGCTGAGAGCGAGAATGAGTCGGCGCCTGCCTCCGCCAATCCCCCCAAGAAGCAAGAGACTTCCACAGCTCCGACCAAGAGAGCCCGAGCTGGTTCTCGTGCGCAGCCTGTCTCGCGGGATTCATTTAGCTCGGACAGCTCGGACGAGAACGCCGACGCTATCAGCAGCGAAACAGAAGCCTCGAGCAGCTCAAACGGTGCTGCGGAAACGTCGAGCAAGCAGCTGTCGAAGAAGGGGAACCGCTCCGGTGCCCGAGCCCTGATATCTCCTGGGCGCAGCACTCGATCACGTCCGAGACGTGTGCGCGGCCCGTCTGAGGATTCTACTCACGGCTCTGGTGACTCCGAAGTCGAGTCCGACGTTGAGGAGACCCGTTCTGAGCCTGCTGCTTCCGCAGGTTCAGCACAGAAGGAAATCGCAGGCTCCGAGTTGGGTTCAGAATCAGGTTCCGACTCAGGCTCCGACTCAGGCTCTGAGTCCGGCTCCGAATCTGACAGTGCGTCAGAAGAAGCGTCGGAGGCGGAGTCACTCAGCAGCGACGTCAGCGTCGACGAGACGCGCCGCACGGCTTATTTCCTGAAGGGTGGCGCAGATCAGAGCGCTCGTGAGGATGAGACCGTCGCAAGGTTCAAATACCTCTTCAGCCTAGGCGACATTTTCCGGCAGTTCGTGGACCTGCGTGCCAGGAAGGATCGCAACTTCAAGGCGCTCGTGGATCGTGCAGGCGGGGCCGCGCGCTCAAAGCCTAAACCTAAAGCGCGTAGGACGCGCGGGCGCAAGCACAAGCAAGCGAAGGATCGGGGAGAGGTCGAGATCGAAGAGGAGGAGATCGAGGAGTTCGAAGAAGAGATCGGGGATGACAGCATCACCGTATTCACGGAGAGCCCTCGGTTTCTTAATGGAACGCTCCGGCCTTACCAGATCGACGGTCTCAACTGGCTCGTGCAGCTCTACGTGCACAATTTGAACGGCATATTTGCCGATGAGATGGGCCTTGGCAAGACTTTTCAATGCATCTCGTTTCTTGCTTACCTGCGGCATATCCAGAATATCCGAGGCCCTCACCTTGTGATCGTGCCCAAAAGCACGGTGCAGAACTGGGCTCGCGAGTTTGCGCAATGGAGCCCTGAGGCCGAGGTCTGCGTTCTAACAGGCAACAAGGAGGAGCGCGGTCGCCTGATTCGCTCCCGCGTTCTCACCGCGCGCTTCGACGTGCTGATCACCTCTTTCGAACTCGTGATCAGAGAAAAGGCCACGTTACAGAAGATCGCTTGGGAGTATACGATCGTGGATGAGGCACACCGCATCAAAAACGAGGAGTCGATTCTCAGCAAGATCATGCGCATCCTGTTTTCGCGGCACCGGCTACTGATCACTGGCACGCCCTTGCAGAACAACCTGCATGAGCTGTGGGCGCTTCTGAATTTTTTGCTGCCGGACGTTTTTTCGGACTCGTCGGTCTTTGACGAGTGGTTCACGCAGCGCGACGAAGGTCAAGGTAAGGTCGTCGAGCAGCTACGTGCTCTGCTTAGCCCGTTCCTGCTGCGCCGTGTGAAAAGCGACGTCGAGCATTCGCTGCTACCGAAGAAAGAGATCAATCTCTACGTCGGAATGACGGACATGCAGGTACAGTGGTATCAGCGTCTTCTCAAGAAAGACTTGGATGCTGTCAATAACGTTTCGAAACTGGGCGAGAGCAAGATGCGCTTACTGAACGTCGTCATGCAGCTGCGCAAGTGCTGCAACCATCCGTATCTGTTTGATGGGGCCGAGCCGGGCCCGCCGTTCACAACTGACGAGCACCTGGTCTATAACAGCGGCAAGATGATATACTTGGACAAACTGTTGCAACGCCTGAAAGCGCAGGGCTCACGCGTGCTAATCTTCTCCCAAATGGCGCGTATGCTAGATATTCTGGAGGACTACTGCTCGCTGCGGGACTACGAGTATTGCCGCATTGATGGCTCCACCAGTCATGAGGACAGAATTTCCGCTATCGACGAGTATAATAAGAAGAACAGCGAGAAGTTCATATTTCTGTTGACCACGCGCGCGGGCGGGCTTGGTATCAACCTCACCACCGCAGACCAGGTGGTCATATATGACTCGGATTGGAATCCACAGGCTGATCTCCAAGCAATGGATCGTGCGCACCGAATTGGCCAAACGAAGCAGGTCTGGGTGTACAGATTTATCGTTGAGAACGCGATTGAGGAGAAGGTCCTCGAGCGAGCCGCTCAGAAGCTTCGTCTCGACCAGCTTGTCATTCAGCAGCCTAACAGCAGCGCGCAAGAGAAGGCCAAGGCGAACGCCACCAAGGACGAACTTGCGAACATGATCCGTCATGGTGCACAGGAGGTATTTGACAGGAAGGGCGGCACGATCAACAACGATCTCAGTATCGAAGATATCATCTCCGCCGGCGAGAAGCGGACACAAGAGCTCAATGCTAAGTATTCTGGACTTGGACTCAATGAGCTACGTGAATTCACTTTTGACGCGCCACCCACTCAGCCAGTGATTGTTAACGCAGGAGCCGACGAGCCCACCGAGAGCGACTTCCAGGACTACCGCCATCACCCTCGCCGCGCTCGCAATGCTGCAATGTATACGGAAGAGCAGCCGGAAGCAGCCTCCAAAGTGCACATACGTGCTCCCAAGCAACTCGTACTCCATGACTACCAATTCTTCCCGCCGGAGCTCAAGGCGCTCCAAGAGAAGGAGCTCACTTGGTACCGTCATCGTACTGGCTTCCGGCTCTCGGCTGAAGATTTCAGCAGCGACGAGGAAGATGAGAGCGAGGCGATCAATAAAAAGATCGAGGAAGCGGAGCCCTTCACTGAGGAGGATTCCCAGCTCAAGGAGAAGCTGCTGAACGAGGGATTCATGTGCTTCACCAAGCGAGACTTTTTCCACTTCATCAATGTTGTTGCCCGCTATGGCGGCCAAGGCTCTATCTCGGACGAGAAATGGCCCGAGATTGTCGCAGACTGGCCAGGAAAGACTATTGGAGAAGTCAAGCGCTATTACAAGGTCTTCTTCGAGCGATACAAGGAGATTCAGGACTATGAGCGTTACATGGGCCAGCTTGAGGCCGGCGAGTCAAAGACTCGTCGGCAAAACGAGCGCATGCTTCTACTGGCTAAGAAGGTCGCGTCCTCGCGCACGCCGTTGACAAACCTGCACGTCTCACAACCGAGCGGTGGCTCCAGCGCGCGCAACCGGTTTTCGGAAGCAAACGACCGCTTTCTGGTCGTGGAGATGAACCGAATCGGTCTCGACACGGAGGACCTGTTCGACACACTACGCGAGCGCATCAGGACCTGCGGTCTGTTTGACTACGACTGGTACTTCATGTCACGCACCACCTCCGAAATTAGCCGGAGGTGCACCTCGCTGCTTAATCTGATTGTCAAAGAGCTCAGCACGGATGCAGGCGCCAAGCCTACAGACAAGCGCCGCCGGACAATTGGTGACAAAGAGAAGGATGCTAAAAAGGTCAAGAGCGAGTCTTGAAGAGCTCAGCGCATAATACCCAGCCATCCACTAACAGAAGGCGACGCCGCTGCTGTGACAGCATCCCTTAACTAATGAGAATCTCACTACGCAATTTATATACTTGTAACGATGCACGCGGTTACGGCGGGATACAGCCGAAGATCAGGCGTCGACAGATGAACGGCCACTGACTTATGCGTGGGAGTTTATGTGAGCCTTCTGGAGCCGCCGACGTCATCATCAACAACGAGTGCATCTCCTCGTCTACCAAGCAAAATTCCACCGTCGTCCTTCCATATTCCTCACGTATTGCCCTAGAGGTCAATTTACCGCTGATCGTCGACGTGGTAGACACGTCTAATAGCCCCAATCGCGAGCAGAACGGACACGTGATACTGCTGCCACTGCGGCGCGTCCGCGCAACACTAAGCGAGTCAGGCACGCGCGCACCATTGCAGGAAATGGTGCTGGACGGGAGAAGCTCGCGCCTGACGCTGTTCGTTGCGCTTCTCTTGCGTCTTCTGTACGTGTTCCGGCCGTCATATCTTCACCCTGACGAGCACCTGCAAGGGCCGCAGGAGATCGCTTACGGCGTTTTCAACTGGGCCTCGCACACCCCTTGGGAGTTCCGGCCACCCTCGCCCGTTCGCAGCTTCGTGCCGCTGTGGCTGCTGTATGGACTGCCAATGCGTTTCTTCAATGCCCACGCCGACCCTGTGCATGTCCTGTGGACGCTGCGCGGCGTGTTCGCCGTTCTCACCTGGGTGCTTGAGGACATGGCAGTCGATCGGCTCGCTAACACGCGCAATGACAAGCTGCGGTTCCTCTTCTTTGCTAACACGTCATACGTGACTCTGACATGGCAGGCACACACGTTCTCAAACAGCTTGGAGACGCTATTAGTGCTGTGGTTTCTGGTCATTCTGTTTGAGACGGAGTCGGCCACCTCGCAGCCATTCATGACGTCGGTGGACATGTACTACGACAGCTTTCTGTTAGGCGTCATCGTGACCTTGGGAGTGTTCAACCGCCCCACTTTCCTGGCATTTATTCTCGTTCCCGCGGTGCTGCAGATGCCGCGCGTGTGGCGCCGCTCGCGCGCCTCTTTCTTCGTGTTCGCCACCAGTCTAGCTACGTGTTCGATGGCCTGCGTCTATATCGACACGTACCTCTACAACGGGAGCTCATGGGTCGTCACGCCTTACAACTTCCTGCTGTACAACTCGCAAAGCACGAACCTCGAATTGCACGGCCTAGACAATCGTCTGAAACATGTGTTCAACAGCCTGCCGACCCTTCTCGGGCCGGGACTCCTCATGTTGCGTCCACAATGGACATCGCTCTCGACGCAAACAATCCTGAGCGGGCTGGTACTGCTCTCGGTTATCCCACACCAGGAGCCTCGCTTTCTGCTGCCGCTTGTCCCTCTGTTTTGTACGCAGATGAACATCAAGCAGTTCAAATCAATCCGCGTCCGCAAGCTGGTAATGCGCCTCTGGCTGTCCTTCAACCTTGTTTTCGGTTTGCTGATGGGTGTTTTCCACCAGGCGGGTGTCATCCCGGCCCAGGTTGCCATCAGCGAGTACGTGCGCCCGCTTTCAGTCGTCTGGTGGCGTACCTACACGCCGCCGCTCTGGGTTACGGGTCTGCCGAGTCAAGACGTGCAGTTTGTCGCCTTGAGTGAGCTGGACGCCTCTAAAGCCGAGGTTCTGGAGGTTTCTCAGCGACGCCCGGCCGAAAACACGCTTGCCGAGATCGACCTGCAAGGCGCCGACATCGAAACGCTGCGTGAAGTGCTTGCTGCGGCCGCGCCGGCGCTCGTTGTGGTGCCCAACATCGTGCGCAAAGACTTTTTAGAGTTGTTCAGGGTCGGCACGCTCCCCGAGCGCATCTGGCACACTTGGTTCCATCTTGATCCGAGCCGACTCGTGAACAAGAATCATGCTTGGTCAAGTCCTTTTGGGCTCGGTATCTACAACGTCACGGCAGCGTGCGAATTGCTGTGACCACGAGGTTCTGAAACACCAGTGAACACACGGTTAGGCACGGATAGCCGCAGATAGTGCACGTGCATTTTGCTAGACTATGAGACACTAAGGCTATAGACGACACGCTGCTGACGAGGGTGCCAGCAATCAGCCGAGGATAGACGCGAACTCGCGTACTAGCACGTCGTTCTCTTCAGGCGTGCCGATAGAAATACGAAGGCACCCCGCGCAGCCTGGCTCCTTGCCCCGGAAACGCACGACAATCTTGCGCTCCCGCGCCAGGACGTTGTACAATTTGAACGCCTGCTCGTTCGACGGCGTCCCGGACTCGTCCAGGATCTCCACAAGCACGAAATTGGCCTCCATGCCGCCGCGGTTGCGGCCAACCCGTGGAAGCTTCTGGAGTGCAGACACGAGGCGCTGCTTCTCACTGTTCACATCCTTGACGAACTGCTGCATTATCTCCAGGCTCTTCGGCTCGAGCGCGCGAAGGCCGAGCGACGCTGCGAGAGCGCTCACGTTGTACGGCGCTTTCATGGCATTCAGGACCACGGCAAGGTCGGAGTGCGCGAAGGCAAGGCCCAGACGCACGCCCGCGAGGCCGAAACTCTTGCTGAGCGTCTGCAGCACGACAAGGCGGTCGTGCTGCGTTACCAGAGGCGCCAGCGATGGCATGCCCGGCGCGAAGTCGATATAGGCCTCGTCAACCACCACGACGCCTCCCCAGTGCTCAAGCACGCGCAAAACATCGTCTTTTTTCAGCAACTTGCCGGTGGGATTGCCTGGAGAGCACAGATATAACAATTTCACGGCACTGTTAGCGTTCAGCTCGTTGATGAGGGCATCCGTGCGCAGCTCGAACGTGTCGAGATCGAGGGGAACGCTAAGAACGCCTACGTCGTTGATGTCTGCGCACACGGTGTACATGCCGTATGTCGGCGGGCAGATGGCGAGCTTGTCCGCGCCGGGTTTGCAGAACACGCGGATCAGGCTGTCAATCGCCTCATCGCTGCCCACGCCGAGGTATAGATTGTCGTGCGCCAGCGTTCCGCCTCGGAGGTTGGCCAGCCGCGTCTTCAGCTCGACCTGGTGCGGGTCGGGGTACCGGTTCAGATCAAGATACACCTCCGTCTCGTTAAGATCGTGCAACGCCGGGCCGCGCGTGTTCTCATTAGCATCGAGCAGAATGCCCTCGCTGAAGTCGTCGCGCGCGCACCTATACGGCTCGAGTTTCAGAATGTTCGGCCGGACTAAATCGCGAACAGTCATATGTAGTTAACTGGCTCAGTCAGTTCAGTCACACGTTCGGCAGCCAGCGCGCGACGCGCAGACGTTATCACGTATCGCTGCCTGACCATTCTAATCACGTGGCAGGGTGGTTCTGTGCGTATCGCGTACATCGAATAGTTAAACGTAAACTGGATGAGCGACGCTCTCGGCCTATAACCGTATTCAGTCACCGCTCGCTTTCGTGAGGCTTCCGTCGCGCGCGCTCGCAGCCTTTCACTTTAGTTTCTAGCACTACCACAATGAGCGCGCCAGCAGATGCCTCGCGCTGGCTCGATGCTAGCTCCGATGTAGAGATTCCTCCCGAAATTAGGACCGCCCTGACCAACATGGCGGTAGCCGACGTGAAGAGCGCCGATCTGAAAGCACTTGTGGCGGCGGTGCACGGAGACGCCCAGCAGGTGAACACACTGGTCCTCGCATCGCCAGTGAAGCCGCGCACGCTGCAGGTAATATGTGCAAACCTTCCAGCTGACACCGCCTGGTCGCTTAACGTATACGCGCATGCAAAGTACGAGCACGCGCTCTCTCTAGATCCGCAAATCCCGGCACATTTTGACTACGCGATATTAAAAAACGTTGAGCTCAGCTCGTGCGTGGCGCTGGTGACACTAATCATTGATACGGATGCTGGCGCGGAGGAGTGGTGGCCCATTGTGGTGCCGTTCCTTCTCCGCTACGCGGACTCCACCGACTCAGCGGCGCGGGTCCGGGGAACGCGCGCCGTGGACTTGCTGGCGAGTCGGTACGGCGCACGCCTCGCGAGAAACGGGCTGGTGCCGCTTTTCGAGAAGCTGATCGAGCCGCTACTACACTTTCTGCCTCCCCTTTCGCCGCCGGCGGAGACTCTCGCATGTTTCCGGCCGGCCCTCATTTGCCTCGCGAAGCTTGCGAGTCTCGGCCGCGCCGGCGCGGAGCGGAACGCGCGCTTGAACTTCCTAGCGCGCGAGGGCGCATTAAACGCGTTTCTGCACACGGCGGACACGCACGTTGAGCTCACCTGCTACTATCTTGATACGCTCACGCTGTTCATCGACGAGTACTTGCACGAACTGACGATCGTCCACCTGCTGCCGATCACCCGAGTGTTTTCAACGCTGCTGCTGGACCCGTTCATCACGGCAAGCCCGCGGCTCGTGGACCGCGCCTGCACGATGATGAGCGCGTGCGTCGGCTACGCCTGGCCGCGCATCCACGCGTACAAATACACGATTTTGCTGGCGCTGAGCAAGGCGCGGGTGCTCAGCCCTGAGTGGTGTGTGCGTCTGGACCTTTCCGAGGCCGAGACGGCCGAGCTTCTTGCGTTGTCCGCGAGCGCGGAATGAATGCGCCGCCGGCATCGCTATAATACAAACACTGAGACCGCGCTGCGCCTACAGCAGGCCCAGGAAGTCTTCTTTGATCGAGCCGATCGCGAAGATCTTGCCGACGTCTGCCCTCACGCCGACGATCTTGACGCGGATCTTCGAGCCCTTCTCGATGCTCTGGTCCTCGGACACAAAAGCCGGGGGGTTGGCTGTCGGGTTGAAGGACATGTTCTGCGGGATCAGGTGGGCGGAGACAAAGACCGAGAGCGGCCCGACGTCGCAGAACACGCCCATCTTGTTGACGTTGGTCACGAGCGCGTCGACCACCTCTCCTTTGAACGGCTTGAACACCACGGCACTGTACTTGACGTTGAACACGGCGGAGCCCTGGCCGCTCGGCACGACGCCGGAACCCACGTTGATGGGCATCGAGTCGATCACCGTCACGATGTACCCGTAGTCGCCGCTCACAGTCCCCTCCACCTCCTGCACCAGCTTCTCGAGCAGGTACTGGTGCATCTGGGGGCCGAAGAAGGAGGGGTGGAGCGTCAACTCAAGGGACAACTCCTTGAGAAAGAACATGCCGTCCGACTCCAACGCTGATGACTAAACGCCAGCGCGACGGTTTTCGCGTGCCTTTTTTTCACGCACTCGCGGCGCGGCGCGCCTGCCCGCCGCGGCTAATCCTGTATATACTTACCTAGTTCCGGGCACTATTACCCAGATCCTCTGTATATGCCAGACTCCTGCTCCCGCGTTCGAGCACAGCCTGCTTGACGGTCTTACGTGTTCCGCTTGACATATGCGACGCTTCGCTGCGAGCGTGCGCACACCCGCGCGCAGGCTGTCGTCGCTGCACGTTAGCGACGAGGTGCGGCACGCAGTACATGCGCGCCTGCCTGTGGTCGCTCTGGAGTCCACCATTGTGACTCACGGGCTGCCGTACCCACAGAACGTGCAGATGGCACAGGAAGTCGAGGCCGTGGTGCGCGCGCACGGCGCGGTCCCGGCCACCACGGCGTTTTTGGCTGGCCGTGCGCGAGTCGGCCTAACGGCTGCGGAGCTGGAGCTACTCGGAGGCCCGGCGGGCGAACAGCACCCGGTAAAAGTATCTAGACGCGACATTCCGTACGTGCTCGCCAACAAACTGAGCGGAGGCACCACAGTGGCCTCTACAATGCTACTGGCGCACCGTGCGCGCATCCCGGTCTTTGCCACAGGGGGCCTTGGTGGGGTGCACCGCGGCGTGGCCGAGACGTGGGACATCAGCGCAGACATGGAGGAACTGGGCAGAACTCCTGTCGCGGTCGTTTGCAGTGGTATCAAGTCGATCCTGGACATTCCGAAGTCGGTGGAGTACCTGGAAACCAAAGGATGTCTCCTGGCCACTGTCGGACAATCCAACGTCCCCAACTTCTTCACTGCGGACTCAGGCGTGAAGTCGCCGTTTGTCGTGGGTACTGCCTGTGAGGCGGCGTCGCTGGTCGATGCCGGGAACAGCTTCGAGCTGAATGCAGGGTATGTGTTTTGCGTGCCGCCGCCGGCAAGCGAACTTCAGAACTCCGAACTCGACGAGATCATCGCCCGCTCCCTGGCTCTGGCTGACTCCGAGTGTGTCCAGGGGAAAGACATCACTCCGTTCCTGCTGCGAAAAGTGTGGGAGGCGACAAAGGGCAAGTCGGTTGAGACGAATATCGCCCTGGTCAAGAACAACGCCGCCTTTGCCGCCCAGATGGCCGTTTCCTTGTCTGAAATGGCATCGAGTAAGTCGTCGGTGACCCCAAATCTCGACGCGCTTCGGATCCCGCCTCTACCTAAGAGCCCAGTCAAGTCTCACGTGTCTTTAGAGCTCGAAGGAGGATCCCACGCGCTGGCGGCCGGAATTGATGAGCACACGCACACGCACACGCACTCTCACGACCACGGAGACGGCTGCTCGTCTTGCGAGGGCCATTCGCACGATCCGCCGCCGGGGTACCACTCGAACCCTGACGTTGTCTGCATCGGCTCGCTCAGCGAGGATATCACCTGCACGCTGCAAACCAAGTCTATCGAGCCAACCAGTTATCCCGGATCTATTGAGTCCCGCGTGGGAGGAACTGCGTACAACGTGGCGCTATCTGCTTCGCTTTACGGTGCGCCGACTGCTCTGGTGACGCGTATGGGCAGGCACAACCCTCTGGTGCGGAAACTCAAGCAGGACATGAGTCTTTTCGGCCTCGTTGACGGTACTGGGGGATCGAGATATGTGTCAATGAATGACGAGCAGGGCGAGCTTGTGGTCGCCTGTGCCGACATGGACCCCGAAGTGTCCACGACAGCGATAGTGGACACGCTCCAAACCAAGTCTCCGAAGGTTGTCGTGTTCGATGCTAACCTCGGGAACGAGCAAATGCGGTCGATTCTTCGGTGCGTCCGGGACCAGCGTGCCTCGGATGCCAAAAAAAGCACCGTGATTTTTGAGCCCACCAGCGTCCCCAAGAGCGCCAAACTGGGCGATCATGAGCTGCCGGTGTTTCCCAACCACCTAATTGATATCGCGACACCGAATAGAGGCGAGCTTCTGGGCATTTTTGATGCTTTAATGGCCAAAGAGAGGTTCGACGTCGAGCACTGGCTGCCCGTGGTCATGGCCATGCCCGTGGGAAACGCAGAGAACCGGTACAGGATGGCTAAATACGCCGCTCAGCACGCGGCTCTGAAGTCGGCGGAAACCGATGGGGTGTTTAAGGCGTGTCTGCGACTGCTGCCGTTCATTCCCAACATCTACGTCACACTGGGCAAGGAGGGAGTTCTCGCCTGCCAGCTGCTTGCTAACGAGGACGTATCGGCGGCGATCACCGCGGATGACAGCACGAACCCGTTGAGTTTGCTGCTTACTGACGACAAGTACTCGTTCTCTGTCCGGTTAGTGTACTTCCCTACGCTAAGTCCGGACCTCAGCGTGGCCAGCGTCAACGGCGCTGGAGACTCGTTCTGCGGCGTCGTTGCCGCGCAGCTCGCGAACAACGCCGAGACGCCCCTGGCCACGCTGATCGAGACCGGCATGCGCGCCTCTGAGCTCAGCATCCAGACCGTCGACAGCGTCAGCACTGAGATCCGGGATCTACATCTGCAAATGGTTAGCGGATCGAGTTTTAATCTGTAAAAACTAACAATTCGTAGTCCTCTGAGGCCGGCGGCTAGGCCATGTTGGCCAGCGACGTCAGTGCGGCCTCCTTGAGAGTCGGGCTGTTCGGCTTCGGCCCGGACAGATACTGCAAGAAGAACATGCGCGAGACATCCGCGTTCTCGACCTTGCACAGGTGCTCGAGGTCAGCTTCCTTCGTGCCGTAGTACGAGTCCATGTTGCCCTTGGTGTCGCAAGCCCAGATCATGATATTGCCCTTGGGAAATTTACCCTTGCGACCAAAACTCTGCTTCAGATGCTTGATCCCCTCGCCGAACGCCGAGTCCTGAATCTGCTTGGCCTCAGGCCGGTTCATGATGTTGCTGATCATGCCGTCGCGCATGTGGTTGAAGTCCGTGTTGCGGACCGGGACCATGCGCACCGCGAACCTGGCCTTGGCGTCGAGGAGTCGGTTGATGATGTCCGTGCCCGAGTCGCTTTTGAGCACCTCGGCGAGGCTGGCGTCGTCCGCGAGCTTGTAGTTCTGCTTCTCATCGCGCAGAATGTCCTTGACCTTGGCAAAGTCGTCCGTGCAGAGGTACATCCCCACGGCGTACACGTGCAGCTGCAGGAAGGTGACCGTGCGCACGCCGGTGCCCAGGCACTGGTAGATCAGGCCGTCGTCCAGCTGCAGCTTGTCTGGGAAGACGTCGCTCTTCGTGGGTGGCTGCAGCTCGACCGAGGCTAGCGCCTGTGGAGTCTCTAGCTGGATGCGCGGGGAGGCGTTGGCGCGTGACTGCTGCAGGATGGCGTACGAGAAGCCGGCCACCGCTCCGAAGGCTAATCCGGCTTTGAACCTGCGGCCCAGCGCGTGAGGCGCGTGTGATCTCTGCGTGAAGCGCCGCGCTGCGGGGCGCGCAAATCTGCCAATACGTCCCAAGAACATTGTTGTTGACAGCTTCTCCGCACGGTTACGGCTAGCCTTAACGTGCAGGCGGCGCACTGGAGTGGGGCAAGGGTGCGGCCAGTGCGGGCGCTGGCGGTATGTCGTGCCCTGGAGGAGCCTGCGCGAAGCAAGCAACGCCCAACATCGCCCCAGCTTGCTTTCACGAGGCATTCCGATCTCTGAGCAGCCGTTACCTAGCTGCTATCTCGCGCGCTGCCCCGATGAGGCCGAATTGCGTGCTCGCGACACGAGCAGCTGCAAGCCTCTGATTATCTAATTTTTTTATTCCTATAGAGACAAATTTGAGCAGTGTTTTTCCACGCCATGCCCGCCCCGACCGCATTGAAGCATGCTTCTTCTGCGCCAAGCGAGCAGCCGACCGAGGATTCGTCCAACCTCGCTGATAATATAATCATTGATGTCCAAACGTCTATGCCAATCGAGTTGGTGACCTCTGGCAAGAGCGCGGACGACGACTTTATGGTGGATGAGGAGGGCCGCCCGCAGTTCAGCACGGACAAGAACGACGCGCGCAGGATTGTGTCGCAACGGCGCGCAGTCATGGTTCCGCCGCACCGCTTTACCCCGCTGAAAAACTCGTGGGCCAAGGTGTACTACCCGCTGGTCGACCACCTCAAGCTGCAAGTCAAGATGGACGTCAAGAAACGGCGCGTGCTCCTGCGCACGAGCAGAGAGACTGTAGACACGGGAGCCATCCAGAAAGGCGACGACTTCTTGCGGGCGTTCATGCTCGGGTTCGACGTCGACGACGCGACCGCGCTGCTGCGCCTGGACGATCTATACATTGAGAGCTTCGAGATCAAGGACATCAAGACGCTCCACGGCGACCACCTGAGTCGCGCCATCGGGCGTATTGCCGGCAAAGACGGCAAAATGAAGTTCAGCATCGAGAACGCGACGCGGACTCGAGTCGTGCTGGCCGAAACCAAAATTCATATTCTTGGCGGGTTTAAAAACATCAAGATGGCACGGGAGTCCGTCGTGAGCCTGATTCTGGGTAAGCCTCCCAGCAAGATCTACGGGAATCTGCGTATAGTCTCGTCCCGGATGAAGGAGAGATTCTGAACTAATTTATTTTACATAGGGACTCATGCATGGAACCGGCCGCCTAATATAGCAAGCTGCTCGCGCCCTGCTCCGCTACAATTGTCACACAAACCGCCCTCTGCTCGACGATGCCACGGGCTACACACGGGTCTGCTAGAGTCCCATCCGCGCGGATCGCGCCATTAGGTCCCGGTTGGCCAGCCGCGCGAGACCATGTACATCTCAATCCGCTCCCAAATTCGCTCCACGACCTCGCGGTCGCGGAATCTGGTGTTTCTTTCGAGCGTCTCCACCTTGACGTTCCACTGCTTGAGCGTCTCCGGGATCGGGTCGTTTTTGAATTCCAAGCCGAACCCGAGAACGTGCTGAAATAACGACTTCGCGTCGTGCCATTTGTACTGCCGCAGCTGCCACGGCTGCCCGGTGACAAACACTGCCACGACGCGGTCCCAGTACTCGGGCTTGAAGTTCTCGGTGGAATCCACGACCACGAACCGCACCTTGGGTCCGATCGTGTTGCTTTTGCGCGTGATCCGGAGCAGGTTAGGCGTGCTCGAGGATTTGAGCGTAGCGACAAATTCGCCTTTCTCAAGGAAGGCCTGCACATTAGCCATGTTCAGCAGGCTGGAGGGACTCGGCGATAGCAAAATGATGGGGTCCTTCCCCTTGCTGGGTTTCAGAGCCGGCAACGACGAGCCAGCTCCAGAGCCGCCCTCGCCAGCGTCTGCCGCGCCGGGGGCGGGAACCCCGGAGATGGCGCCTTTCCCGAAGATCGACTGGCTCAAGGCCACTGCGGAGTGGAAATCGACCGGTCGTACCCCGTGGAGCGCCGTATTATGGTCGGAGAGCGTCCCGCGGCCCACGATCGGCTCCTGCTCCTCCCCAGCGTCTACGTCCATTAGACTGGCATCGAGAGCTGCGGCGCTGGTCTCTATGTAGTCGCTCGTCGATGAGGATCCTTCTAGCCAGTCAATAAGGTCTGTCCGCTCGAGGAACTTCAAGTTGGGGATCGACTTCGCGTCGCACTCGCTGAAATACTCGGCCACCGAGAGATCCTTGCATCTCCAGCAATAAATAACCGTCCGCAGATCGAGCTGGGGCGGGTCGATGGTTTTAGATACAAACGCCGTCGGCGACGCAAGGTCGTACTCCTGGGATGGGGTACCAACACGGACCGCCTGTGCTGCCAGAATATCCTCAGTGGGATTTCCGGCCGGGTCGACTAGCGTGTAATCGCCCCGGCCATCCTGCACCGCTGCGCGAAACGCGTTCAACGACTCCATGGATCGGCAGCTCCTTGTGCGGAACCCCTGCCCTTATAGGCTGCCGGCCACAGCAGTGCCAACTGGCAAGCAGCCATTGATATTAGGCGAAGCCAACGACCAGCATGAGCCTGGGGCTGTTCAATGACCGGTTTCTGGTCTTCGCGAGCTGATACAGAAACGAGTGGCCATAGAGTCGGCTACGATATTTACAACCGCTTGCCAGCACGCCCTCTGTACACCAATCCCGCATACAGTATCCAACATCAGCGAAGCGACAGATATGGCGAAGCCACTCCGCCTGAAATTGATTGCTGTTCGCTATGGGCGAAATACCACCTAGTTTATCTGCCTGTCTGTCGTGGCATTATGTCCATGAACTGCTCATTCTGCCTGACCACCTGTATGCCTGCTCGCGAAGTATGAGTTGCCGTGAATCAAACGGACATCTTGATCATGTAGCAGAACACTCCTGATGGCCGGCCTCCAGCGTTGATGATTACTCGATTATTATTGTGAGTTTATATTATCTGTGCACGCCAGGGAAGCTCGTGCAACGGATACTCATCGTTATGCTCATCTGCGTGGATGCGTTTTATGCCTCTAACACCTGCATTGCCATATAGGTATACAATCACGCACTCCGCTAACCACAGGTTCTCCCAATAGGCACCCGCGTAGAAGTAGCAGGAGGCGCGCATGAGCGCGGCTGCGGCAGTGTACAATGCGACAGCACTGTTGCTATAGTTTCTAGGTACTGTTAAATATTGCCTCTGCGACGAATGTAGGCCGGTACTTGAGGCCAAAGGAGATCGCGCAGAGCAGAGCCTCTGTGGTGCCACTAACGACACGCGCGAGCAGCCAGGTCCCGTCTAGTCCCGGATCTGCTGGAGCAGGCTGCCCTGCATCTGCTGCATATTCTCTAGCAGATCCAACTCGTTTACCTGAAAGTGATCCGGGCGAGGAAGGCCCTGATCACCCTGCATTGTAGCAACCGGCGGTACAGGCTCATCCACGGCAAGTTCGAGGACCTGCACATCAAACGGCATGCTCTGTTCTTTCCGTGGCTGCTTCTACAGGTACTGGGTGTTGTAGTTCGCGCTTGACCTCGATACGGTGGGCGACGCGGGGGCGTTGGCCAAGTATCTTATATATCACTCAGATCACCGAGTTCGTCAGGGAATTTCTGAACAGTGTCATGTCGTTTATACATCCAATTTTAGGGTCGGGGAAAGTAGTTTGAAATATCCATTATAATCAGCATGTATAGTATGGAGGGGACTGTCTATCTGCTTTGAATGATGATTTATTATTACTGAAGACTCACAGCTCCACACTGCGGAGCTCATCGTCATCGATCTATCCTAGAGAAATGTAAATCGTGGGCAATTTTTTTGCTAAGGAGACATTACGCACAGATGTGTACCGCTCAACATAGTCCGAATATACAGATCATTATCCGCAACACTTCGGCGCATTACTGCTGAGCCAGTGAGCGATTACGCGAAAGCGTTGCGAAAAACTAGTAGGACTCACTTTCCGGCTTCTCAATAAAGACTCGCCCCACATTCATCTTCGCACTAATGCGTTCACTTCAGAGTTGACTTCAGTAGCACCCAGGTAAGAGTGTACTTACCTTTTTTTTTCTCGAAGACTATTCGATCGGCAAAATAAGGCCAGATATCTACCCCTTTCGAGGCTCTGAGGAGAAACTCAAGGGTAAGATCCTGTCTGCGGTTAATATTGGTTTGCTCCATCATTTTACGGTAGTCAGCTCCACTTTCTTTATGGCACACATCACAGCCGCAGCCCATGAAAATCACTCCAAGTAATCTGTTTTCTGGATGGATGAGTGAGACGACGCATTCATACTCTAGCTGCATATGCTTCGCACGAATTATACCCCGCTGCGCGCTAATTGGTGCCTGTATTTGCTCCTGTGTCTTCTCGCCGCCTTCTACAACCTCCCGCTTATGGTGTGTGGATCTCAGAACTCCTTCCAGCCACGGCCACATTGTGATTACCAGAGGTTCCCTATGAGCGCTCTTATTTATCTGCTGCGATAAGGATTTACGTACGACTTGATACCGCGGTGAAACCCGAGGACAGATTCCAAACAATATGATACAGAATCAGATGCATAATACTACTAAGGTCATACTCAGGACATTACTTCGCCCACATGCGCTAGCCGATAATCTGAGTTCAATGTGCAAATATCGCATCAATCCTCAGGCTCTGGATGGTGAAGAGCCTCAAGGAATTTGGTGAGTCGAAAAGCATGACCTACCGACAATTATTGTCGGACTACGCCAGGCTATTGGTTTCTAGGTTGCACCGGCATATAGTTATTGCATGTACCCCGAGCTTCAGTTACACCCGTCATGGAGTGTATAGTTTGCTCACATTGATACCAGGCGATGCCAATGAGCAGCATGAACCTGAGGCTGTTCAGTGACAGGCGTTTGGTCCTCGCGAGCTGATTCAGAAACGAGTCGCCATACAGCCTGTTGAACCCGAGTCCACCTGAGGTACCCTGGTACGAAGTATTTACTATCAGCAGTAAATAGCTGATGTACATGTCAGTATTCGGGCCTACTTATAGTTGAAGGCAACGTGATAATGCCAGAATATACGCTCCAACACAGCTAATAATTACAACCGCTCGCAAGCACGCACTCTGTGCACAAACCCCGCATCAAGTGTCGACCACCAGCTTCGCGCTGGATATGTAGCAGCGACTACGCGTAATGTCGTATCTCGTGAGCGAAACGGTACTCCGTCTATTGGCTTGCCTGCCATGGAGCTGGGTCTATGAACAGCGCATTCTGCCAGCACACCGGCATGTCGACTCGCATAGTATAATTTGCCGGAGATTGACCATGTCACGGAGCCTCCTTAATGGCTCCGCTGCTAGCGTTGACGATCACTAGATGAATACTTCAATCTAGTTTACCTGGACCCGTCAGGGAAGCTCGTGTAACGGATACTCGTCGTTATGCTCACCTGCGTGGATGCGCCTCATGCGTCTGATACCTGCCATGCTAAATAGGTATACGAGCACGCACCCGCCAGCGACGATGCCCACATACCACAGGTTCTGCGGTTGGGGACCCGCACTGAGGTAGAAGGAGGCGCCTATGCCGCCTAATGCGAGCGTGCCTAATGCGACGAGGATGTTGCCATAGTTTTCTAGGTACCGCCAAATATTGTCTGTACGACGAACGTAGGGTGGTCCCTTGGGCCAGAAAATTGTGCGCAGACCCGACCCACAGCGGCGCAACCAGCGACGCGCGCGAGCAACCAGTCTGCCATCGTGCCCAGCATCCGCCTCCAGCTTGTCCGGCTGGTTGGCCTGCAAATTTTCAGGATGAAGGGGGCCTTGACCATCCCGGCGCAGAACTGCATCAGCCGGCGGTTGAGGCTCGTCCATGGCGGGGCCGATGACCTGCGTACCAACCGACTCGCCCTCTACTCTCCCCCCCTCGAGCGTAGGCCAACAAAGATTCAAGCTTATTGTGCTTGAACGGCTCAAATGCTGGGATACAGCGGTCGGCGACGCCGGAGCGCTGGCCAGAGATTGGCCACCCGGCTCTTCAAACGTTGCATTCTTCAACCGCTCATCCGTGCCCGAGAGCTGCTCTCCAGCCTGGCCTGGAATGAACCTCTTCATTCAGTGTACTACACATTCACATACGGAAACGATACTTCATATATACTATAGAGGGTGCACCTGGTTAGTACCGGATAACAGCGTTAGCGTTAGAGTGCTTACTCCACTTGATGCTGTTTATGATGCCGCCAGTGCGCACCATGCGGTCAGTCTGCAAGTAGAGTGCATAAGATTGAGATTACACCAGGCGAGGCATCCGGCGGTACAATCGTGGATAACGTACCTACTAATCGCTAATCTCAAGCAATCCAGTGATGTCTCATTGTCTAGTGATCTTACTGACCGACGGAGGCCCACATGTGTCCAGTCGGCCCCGACACAACTTGCATCACTCGCTCTCTCGCTTACATCTTCAAGTTAAGGTTAGAGTACTTTGGTACTATATACTGTTAACGCACTGGGTGTCAGCAGCATGCAGGTCAGCAGAATGGCCTAATAGGGTAATGCGCCGCGTGGAGAATATATTTTGACTAGCGCTATTTCGCATTATCGTATAACGTGATTTTTTGACACTGAAGGTCATTGTGACCCTTCGAATCGTGCTTCCCATGAAGTAACAAACATAAAAGCGCCGGTGGCAACAGTAAGTGTTAAGGTCATGACACGACTCTGGGCGTTCGCTGAACTCGAATGGTCAGCATGAACAATCTACTCGTGGGGATTTATTCCCTAATCGTTGACTCGGAAGGTAAATTTCACTCAAGATATTGGAAACATCTGTAATTCTAGACTGATCAGGCTTTCAGGTTCGGAAACATCTGAAACTCTAAACTGGTCGGGCTTTCATGATCTCTACTGCCCGCCCACCCGCCTTCGAGCATTAGCATTATTCGCGAGGATAGAGAGAGACGTGGGCTCAAGGCAGCGGAAAGCGAGAACACTGGATTACAGATTGTTGACGCCGATATGGATTAGATAGAAGCGCACTCTATCCGGTTGAGATAAGGGGTAACTACTCGGTAAAGTCAACGAATTTCCCGAATTCATGTATATATGCGTGAACATCGTGGCGGCTTCGTTTCCACAGTGTGTGTCTCTCTGTACCTCATGATTCCAGGCGGGGAGGAAACCATTTCAATTCAGCATTTGAAGAACTCGAATGCACGATTTCCGACCTTTGGGATCTCGGTAAAATGACGAAATATCTACTCAGCCCCAGCTTCCCGCACACGTGTGAACTATGAAAACAGCTGTTCATTGCTTTTCACCGCACCCCGCTAACACATTTTGTGCGGCTGAATTCAACTTAATTTGGAGCCTTTGCAACAGGTCAGCGCCGCTGACTGGCAGTTTAGTTGGCAATACGCGTCGCAGTAATAGTCTCACTTCAGGATTATCCGCTTAAGAACCATGGTAAGATCGTACTCGTCGTCTTTTAAGTCCACGAATACCCGACCTACACCACATGACGCAACAGGTATCTCGCCCGAGGCTCTATGCAGGAACTGATAGGTGTTATGTTTGGAATGGTCAATATTGGCGTTCTTCATTATCCTTGTGAGGTCCCTACGGATCTCTACCCAGCATGCAGCACAGCCGCAGCCCATAAAGATCGCTCCCAGCAACCTTTCCTCTGGAAGGACAAGCGAAATTACGCACTCATTCTCTAGGTTCATATGGTTTGCTCGAACGAGTCCACGGGATGCACCGCTCGATGTCGTTTTGCTCTTGATCACCCTCTCATCTGGATCGCGTCGTTGTTGGTGGCGTCCTGTGAATTTAGTTAGCCAGAATTCGATCATATGTGAACTAGCGGCCTATGGGCTGTCTGATGGGTTTATATAGTAACCCAGCTCGCCGAGTTTATCTGGCTCAAACTCGACGTGCGAATCATTAAGACATAACGGGAAGGATGATGTCGCAGTTCCGCTTCGTTCTGAGGAGGGTTTCCCTTTCGTCAACGTATCTCTGACCGAGTTGTGTCATGCATACGTCCGAGTCTTTGATTCGGAGAAAGCTGTTGGAAACATTCGGTAAATAACGTTCTGCTGTGGAGTTGAAGACTTACAGTGTGGCTACGTAGAGCTTATGAACTAATCTACCCGTCCTAGATAAATACAGTTGCGGATAGGGGTCTCGCGATGGAAACACTACGGACTTATGTACACCGCTCTGTTCACTCTGAATGTCTACAGGACATAACGTGCGCATTACTGCTCAGCCAGTGAGCGCTTTCGCGAAAGCGTCGCGAAAAACTAGTAGGACTCACTTTCCGGCTTCTCGAGAAAGACTCGCCCCACATTCATCTTCGCACTAGTGCGTTCACTTCAGAGTTGACTTCAGTAACACCATGGTAAGATTGTACTTACCTTTTTTTTTCTCGATGACTATTCGATCGGCAAAACCCAGCCAGACATTTAGCTCCCTCGAGGCTCTAAGGAGAAACTCAAGGGTAAGATCCTGTCTACGGTTAATATTGGTTTGCTCCATCATTTTACGGTAGTCAGCTCCGCTTTCTTTATGGCACGCTTCACAGCCGCAGCCCATGAAAATCACTCCAAGTAATCTGTTTTCTGGATGGATGAGTGAGACGACGCATTCATACTCTAGCTGCATATGCTTCGCACGAATTATACCCCGCTGCGCGCTAATTGGTGCCTGTATTTGCTCCTGTGTCTTCTCGCCGCCTTCTATAACCTCCCGCTTATGGTGCTTGGATCTCAGAACTCCTTCCAGCCACGGCCACATTGTGATTACCGAAGGTTCCCTATGAGCGCTCTTATTTATTTGCTGCGATTAGGATTTACGTACGACTTGATACCGCGGTGAAACCCGAGGACAAATTTCAAACACTACGTTACAAAACCGGATTTATTCTTGGACCTGAGTGCCCCTGAGGAACTCTGGTAGGAAGTACTCGCCACCAGCAGTTAAAAACTTGTTTATACGGCTGTTTTCAGGCCTACTTATAGTTGAGGAGTGCGCAATAATGCCAAAGATATACACTTCAGCACTGGATACATATTCGATCCGTGGAAGGAATCGCGTTTCTTCTACTGGTTCGACATCCTAAACACTTACAAGGCGACCACGCTGCGCTCATCAATCGATTGGTTCGTCCTAGAAGAATGTGAGTTGCGTACAGGGTTTTGGCTATGGTGAGACACTACGGACAGAAATGCACCGCTCTATATATTCCGAAAATGTACAGGCCACTATCAGCGACACTTCGGCGCGCCACTGCTGAGCCAGTGAGCGATTATGCGAAAACTTTGCGGAGATCTAGTAGTGAGATCTAGTAGTGATTACCGTCTAACTTCTCGAGAAATAACAGTTCCTCACACATACTCGCGCTAATCCATTCACTTCAGAGTTGACTTCAGTATCACGAGGGTACGATCGTGCTTATCATCTTTTTGTTCGATGACTATTCGATCGGCAAAATACGGCTGGATATCCACCCCCCTCGAGCCTCTACAGAGAATCTCAAGCGTATGATGCTGACTATAGTCAATATTGGCTTGCTTCCTTATTGTACGACAGTCAGCTTCGCCTTCATTACGGCACGCTGCACAGCCGCAGCCCATATAAACGACTCCAAGTAACCTGTTCTCTGGATGGACGAGTGAGATGACGCATTCATTCTCTAGCTGCTTATGCTTCGCTCGAATGATGCCCTGTTGTGCGTTAAGTGGTGGCTGTTGCTGCTGTACCTTCTCGCCGCTGTCTACAACCTCCCTCTTGTGGTACTTGGATCTCGGAACCCCTTCCAGCCACGGCCACATTGTGATTACCAGAGGTCCCCTGCGGGCGCTCTTATTTATTTGCTACGATTAGGATTTACGTACGACTTGACACCGCGGCGAAACCCGGGGACAAACTTCAAACAATCCGATACAAAAATGGTTTTATTCTTGGACCTGAGTCCCCCTGAGGTACTCTGGTACGAAGTATTCACTATCAGCAGTAAAACGCTTGTGTATATGACTGTATTTAGGCCTACTTACAGTTGAGGGGTACGCAATAATTCCAGAGGATATACACTGCAACATTTATAAAACTACTGAGGGTCATATACAGGGCACCCACATACACACTCGGCAGCTAATTATCTGTGCTCAATGTGCAAATATTGCACCACCCCCAGCCTCTGGAAAGCGAAGTGTCTGAACGAATTGTGCGAGTCGCAGATCATGACCTACCAACTCTGATTGTTGAGCTACGTCCGGCTATTGAATTTTAAGCTGCACCGGCATATAGTTATCACACCTATCCAGAGCTTCAGGTAAACCCGTCATGGCGTGTGTGGTCGGCATGAATTATAACCAGGCGATGCCAACGACCAGCTTGGACCTGGGAATGGTCAGTGACAGGCGTTCGGTCCTTGCCAGCAGAACAGAAAACGAGCGGCCGTATAGACGCGTTTGTTGTGCAACTGCATGCAATCACGTATCAGTGTGGCTAGATGGGTGCCCATGGACAGGTATACATTGGCCTGCGGCGGCTTTTCACTGTTCGCGCCGCGCACTGTTTGTCAGCCATGATCGCGAAACGCAGCGCACGGCAGAGCGTCGCGCACAAGGTGTTTGTGCGAAGCACGAAGTCTGGGAACGCGCATAAGATCTTTCGGGAACAGTATGTGCGCGATGATATTCTGTGTGGAGCGACACAGTGCGGCGAGTGTGGCGCCAAGGCGCAGCCCGACTTCAACGGCGACGTCGTGCTGCCCGTGCTCGTGGGGCCTGAGCTGTGTATTGTCGACACTAATATTTGCCTGAAGGCGATAGATCTGCTCGAACACCCGGGATGCTTCACTGACGTCGTGATTCCGCACACCGTGCTCGAGGAGGTCCGCAACCGCTCGGTGGCTGTGTACACGCGCCTGCGCGCGCTGGCATCGGCTAGCGCGCGCGTCGAGAAGCGCTACTACGTGTTTCACAACGAGTTCTGCGAGGCGACGTACGCAGCGCGGGCCCCCGGCGAAACCGTCAACGACTACAACGACCGGCTCATCCGCAACGTTTCGCAGTTCTACGCTGCGCACCTGCCGCAGCTCTCCTCCACGCTGGTTTCCATCGACCGGCTCAATCTCGAGGCTGCGCGCAAGGCTGGCATCGTTTGCGCGGATCTGGCGGAGTACGTCACCACGCACGGCGACCCCGCGCTGCTCGACCTTGTGGCGCCGGACACCGACGCCTCGCGCGAGAAGCAGGTCTATCCCGAGCATCTGCCGACATCGGCTGTGTTGAGCGGGCTGCAGTCGCAGCGGCTGCACCAGGGCAATCTGAGCGTCTCGCGGTACAACTACCTCGAGGCGACGGTCTCGCTGAGCGGGTTCGCGCGGCCGGTGCTGGTCATCGGCAAAGACAACTTGAACCGCGCGTTTGACGGAGACCAGGTCGTGGTCGAGCTGCTTCCGCAGCGCGAGTGGCGCGCGCCGCTGCAGACGCTCGCCGAGCCCGCGGCCGACGCAGGCGTGGCCGACGACGACGTTGGGGCGCCCATTGAGAGTGCCGGCGACCGTGCCGCGCTTGTAGCGGCGGCCAAGGTGGCGCCCGTCGGCGGCGCCGAGCCGACCGCGCGCGTTGTCTCGATTCTCCGCCGCAGCTGGCGGTTCTACGTCGGCACGATCGCGGGCGAGCCCACCAGCGATACCGGTGCGCTGCGTGCCGTGCTGGTGCGTGCGATGGACCGCCGCATTCCTCCCATCCGCATCCGCACACGCCGCGCGCACGAGCTCGCGAACCAGCGCGTCGTGGTCGCGGTCGACAGCTGGCCCGCGTGGTCACCGTTTCCGCAGGGGCACTTTGTGCGCGCACTGGGCCAAGTCGAGGACCACCAGGCCGAGACCGAGGCCATTCTGCTCGAGCACGACATCGAGTTCCGGCCGTTCCCACAGGCCGCGATGGACTGTCTGCCGGTGGAGGGTGACGCGTGGGTCCCCGAGAGCGACTTGGGTGCGCGCCGCGATCTGCGCGAGCTTCTCATCTGCTCGATCGACCCGCCCGGGTGCCAGGACATCGACGACGCGCTGCACGCGCACACACTGCCCAACGGGAACTACAGCGTCGGCGTGCACATCGCCGATGTGACCCACTTTGTACGCGCGGACACGCCGCTTGACGCCGAGGGTGCGCTACGCGCGACGTCGACGTACCTCGTGGATCGCCGCATCGACATGCTGCCGTCGCTGCTGGGCACCAACCTGTGCTCGCTGCGCCCGCGCGTCGAGCGCTATGCGTTCAGCGTGCTGTGGGAGATGACGCCCAACGGAGAGATCGTGAGCACCGAGTTCACGAAGTCGCTTATCAGGTCGCGCGAAGCGTTCGAGTACACGGAGGCTCAGGCACGACACGACGATGCTTCGCAGCAGGACGAGCTCAGTCAGGGACTACGTATTCTCATGCGTCTGTCCAAAATTTTGAAGCGCAAGCGCATGGAAGCCGGCGCGCTCAACCTTGCGTCGCCTGAAATCAAGATCGTGATGGGCGACGAGCTCGGCGACCCAACCGACGTCAAGGTGAAGCAGGCTGTCGACACGAACTCGCTCGTGGAAGAGTTCATGCTGCTCGCGAATATCACCGTCGCTCACAAGATCTACGAGTACGCACCGCAGACGGCGATGCTGCGCCGGCACCCGACGCCGCCGGCCACGAACTTCGACGTGCTGAACGACCAGCTGCGTCTGAAAGGGTTCGCTACCATCAAGACGGAGTCTTCTAGGACGGTCGCGGCGAGCCTCGACGCGATCGTGTCGCCGGACCCGTTCTTCAACACGCTCGTGCGCATTTTGGCGACGCGGTGCATGACTTCGGCCGAGTACTTTGCCGCGGGCAACTGCGCCTACCCCGAGTTCCGGCACTACGGCCTGGCGACCGAGATCTACACGCACTTCACGTCGCCGATCAGGCGGTACGCCGACGTCGTGGTCCACCGGCAGCTCGCGGCGGCGATCGGGTACGAGTCGCTGCCGCCGAGCCACTTTGTGAAGACGAACGTCGAGAAGATCGTGGACAACAACAACACGCGGCACCGCAACGCGCAGTTCGCCGGCCGCGCGTCGGTGGAGTACTTTGTCGGCAAGATGCTGAAGAGCCAACAGCAGGCGCGCACGCTGGAGGGCTACGTGATCAAGGTGTTCAGCAACGGGCTCGGCGTGCTCGTGCCGGAGTACGGCCTCGAGAGCATTGTGCATACGGACGACCTGGGCGCCGTGCAGTTCGACGAGCCGAACTACGCGCTGCAGCTGCCCGGCGGCCGGCGTGTGCAGATCTTCGACAAGGTCGACGTCACGGTGGAGAGCGTGCTGCAACCGACAGGCAAGCGCTCAGTCAAGATGACGCTGGCGCAGCAGGCGTGACGTTGCCGCCGTGCCGCGCCTCCTATATATTAGAATACTCGCGGCCGAACCACAACCAGTGGGGGTAACATTGTACATAGTTTCTGCTTAGAGCCTGCTAATTAAGCGTGCAAACACGCTGGAGCACGCCGCGCACGCCGCGCACGCCGCGCCGCGACGCTCACTGCTGGGCGACGACGCCGGCGCTGTCCCCGAGCGTGAGAATCCGCTTCTTGTAGTCGTCAATGTCGCCGTGCAGCTTGAAGACGCGGCCGTTCTCGCAGACCATGATGTCTGTGCAGACCCTGCGGATGGTGACGACGTCGTGCGAGACCATGAGCACGCCGCCGCGGAAGTTCTTGAGCGCATCCGCGAGCGCGTCGAGCGCGGCGATGTCGAGGTGGTTCGAAGGCTCGTCGAGCACAAGGATGTGCGGGTTCGAAAGGCCAAGCGCGGCGAACGCGACGCGCGACTTCTGGCCGCCGGAGAGGACGCCCAGCTTGCGCAGGCCCAGCGCGCCGGTGATGCCGAACTGGCCCAGCAGCTTGCGGTACTCCTCCTCGGACTTGCCCGGCTTGATCGTGGCCAGCCACTCCACCGGGTTCAGCGTCAGGTCCATCGCGTCGACGTGGTGCTGCGCGAAGTAGCCGATGCGCAGGCGCGGATGCCGCGAGACGTGGCCCTCCGACGGGTTGAGCTGCCCCAGCAGCAGCTTGAGCAGGGTGGTCTTTCCCGAGCCGTTGCCGCCGACGAGGGCGATGCGCGAGTCGAGGTCGACCGTCATGTCGACGTCATGCAAGATGGGCTTGCCCTCGTAGCCGAACGTCGCGCCCGAGATCTGCAGCACCGGTGGCGAGATCTTCTCGGGCTCGGGGAACGCGAAGCGGAAGTCGGCCTCCTGCTCCGGCGGGTCGAGCTGCGGCAGCTTCTCGAGCTTCTTGATGCGCGACTGCGCCTCCTGGCTCTTCGCGGCGTTGTAGCGGAACTTGTCGATGAACTCCTGCAGGTGCTTGCGCAGCGCCATCTGGTTCTCGTACTCGCGCTTGGCGGCCTTGAAGCGCTCCTCCTTCGCGCTATAGAACTCGTCGAAGTTCGCGCCACGGTAGTAGTCGAGGCGCTCGCTGTGCTGGTGAATGATGTCGGTGGCCACGTCGTTGAGGAACGCGCGATCGTGCGAGACGACGAGCACCGTCGACGGGTACGTGAGCAGGTAGTTCGACAAAAACGTGATCGACGGCAGGTCCAGCATGTTCGACGGCTCGTCGAGCATGAGCAGGTCGGGCTTGCAGAAGAGCGCGCGCGCGAGCGAGACGCGCATGCGCCAACCACCACTGAACGTGCGCGTCGCGCGCTGCTGCGCGTCGCGCGAGAAGCCGAGGCCGCTGAGGATGGCCGCGGCGCGGCTCTCGGCCTTGTCGCTCTCCATCTCGCCGAGCTTCTCGAAGATGCTGTTGAGGTGCGTGTTCAGGTCGTCGCTCTCCTCGTCGAGCTGGCTCTGCACAGCCTTGTCGGCGTCCGCATACTCGTCGGCGATCGCAGCGAGGCGGTCGCTGACGCGCTGCTGGTCCTGTAGGAGGCACTTGCGCCAGACGTCGGCGTCGAGCACGGTTTGCAGCACGCTAAGATCGTCGCCCTTGACCTCCTGCTCGACGTAGAGGATCGTGATGTGCTTGGGCACCGGCAGCTCGCGGCGGCTGAGCGCGCGCAGCAGCGTCGACTTGCCGATGCCGTTCGCGCCGACGAGGCCATAGCGGTGGCCGTACGAGAGCGTCAGCGTCGCGTCGGAGAGGATGCGCACGCCGGCGCCGACGTGCAGGTCGAACTGGTCGATCTTGACGTCCTTGGACTTGCCCTCGGACGGGCCAAGCTCGAGCGGGTTGACGGTGAGGAAGAACTCGTCGTACGACGCGTTGTTCGCCTCGTCGAGCAGCCGCGACTTCTCGTACTTCAGCTCCTTCATGAACCCGGCGTTCTCGCGCTTCGCGAGCTTCGCCGCGATCTTCTTCTCCTGCTTCGCGAGCTTCTTGCGATCGACGCGCGACTCGCCGCGGCCCTTGTTGTCCGCGAGCAGGTCGAGGTCCATCTTGCGGTCCTGCACGTCGAACTTGGCCGCGTTACTCTTGAGCGCGCCCATCAGCGTGTCGAGGTCGAGCTTCCGCTGCGCGGGGTTGCCGAACGTGCGGCCGACGTTCTTCTCGTACAGCGGCTGCAGCTCGCGGTGCAGGTGCGCGCGCAGGTCGCCGATCTTCGCGGGCTCCGCGCCGGCGCTGCGCAGCACCTCGCTGACGAAGTCGAGCTCGCGCTCGAGATCCAGCGCCTGCGCGAGCTCGGGCCGCTCGGCGCTCGCCTTCACGCTGTCGACGTACCCGACGACGTACCGCGACACCACGGCGTCCACGGCGGGCGCGGCCTGCCGCACTTCGGTGTAAAAGGACATGCTTGGGGTAAGCGCGCGCGCCCGCGATGACTAACGTGGTAATCAACGCATACGGGTTCTGATTAATCGATGTAAATCGATGGATGGTGCGCAGCTCGTCGTCTTACCTGTCCCCACCAGTGCGTGACACGCCAAGCGCTCCATGCAATCTTCCACTCCAGAATCCTCCGACGTCAGTGAAGGGCCTAATTACTACAGGAATCTGCACCCGCTGGACTACGCGGGAATTGCTCAGAACAAGTATTTCCGGGGCCTCGTCTTTTTCCACTCGTTTTGTATCGCCCTCACTATTCTAGCAGCCCCACTGGTCTGGGGTTGGCTCCTTGTACTTTGTCTCCTGTTCGGAGCTATCAGCCCTGACACTTCCAATCATGTGTTTGTGGTTTCCATCATTGTCGCGCCTATCGTTATCATCGCTAACTTCTTCTTCCTTGGGCCGGAAGAGTTTGTGCTTGAGAGTTATGGCCTGTGGCCTTATCAGAATTTTCTTAGGTATGCGGGCTGGGTGCTCCTACAAGCGCCTGTGGACGTACACTGCGAGAGCCCCGAGACGCAGTACGATAAGTGGATGCGATGCATTGGCGGTGGGAGTGGGCAGAAGAAGTATGCTTACTAGGTATCTTGCAGCCACACGCACAACATGCCAGTCATCTCAAATGTCTGACTCGCGATTGATCACAACTAGTAATCAGAAGCGCAGTTTGTTCGGTAAAAGCATTGCATGTTAATGCTTTACGGAGAATATTAATGGCTCCCACTAGTTATTGGGTTCCTTATTTGCATAGCATTCATAGGTAGTGTAATACTTTGAGCATTTTTCCTACTCTCTCGTGAAGAGCCTCGAAGCGACGCCACCAAAAATCGGAAAGTGCACAATTGCAGCGCTCTGCCTCATTCCCCTTCGCCCGATTAGCGAAGCTGCGCAGTATACTGTTCCGCTAGCGACGGTGATCTGAATCACGACAGACAAGCCTGTTGGCAGGAATAATGTTACCCACGTTGTTCTGTACGTGATTGTAGATATATTATGGAGATTGATTTAGCTCATTTGTATCCTACCGCGGCTGCCCAAACTCCCAAAACGCGACATGAGTGATGATGATTCCACTGTCTTGTCTGACGAGCATCATGGGGATAGTATTCTCTCTTTGCTTTTCATGATCTTTTTCATTGTTATGTGCATCAGTATCCTAGGCTTCCTGTCTTGCCTGGATGGATTAGGGCCGGATTCTCGAATAGTCTGGTGTTTAGGTGCTATCTCAGCGTTACTGGCGGCTGTGTATGTGCCCATATACACCGTATTTGTGCTCTGGTTCTGTTACACGGTTTTGTTTTACAA
>JAKUAD010000031.1:0-85006 GCA_030579095.1 Starmerella davenportii
CGCCGTGCCGGCGCCGCTGCGCGTGCAGCAGGCCGAGACGCGGCGCGCCGCGTACGCGCTCGCCAAGAAGGACGTCGAGGAGTGGGCGCCGACGGTGCAGCAGAACCGGCAGGCCGAGCACCTCGAGTTCCCGCAGCAGCGCGCGCCCGACGTCGCGCCCGTGCCGCGACAGCCGCGGCAGCCGACGCGGCTCGAGTCGACGGTCGCCGACCTGCTCGCGCGCAGCGGCGTCGCCGACGAGCGCGACGTCGCCAAGTTCGAGGACCTCGCGTCGACGCTGACGCTCGAGGAGGCGCGGCAGCGCCGCAACGAGCTGCGGCACATGCGCGAGCTGATGTTCCGCGAGGAGCAGCGCGCGAAGCGCGTCAAGCGCATCAAGTCGAAGCAGTACCACCGCGTGCACAAGAAGGACAAGGCGCGCATGCGCGAGCTCGACGAGTCCGGCAGCGACGACGACGACGCGAAGCACGAGCGCAGCCGCATCCTCGAGCGCGCCACGCTGCGCCACCGCAACTCGAAGTGGGCCCAGCGCATCAAGCAGCACGGGCTCATCAACGACGGCCGCACGCGCGCCGAGCTCGAGGAGATGATCCGCATGGGCGAGTCGCTGCGCGAGAAGATCGCGGGCGTCGACGCGGGCGACGACGCGCGCGACGATGCCGGCGACGACTTCCCGGACTTCGACGGCGGCGCCGACGGCGGCGACAACGCGCCCGAGGAGGAGCTGAAAGGCCTGCTCGGCATGAAGTTCATGCGCGCCGCCAACGAGCGCGTCGACGAGGCCGAGCCGAACCCGGGGCGGCTCCAGTTCGCGCCCGAGACGGCCACGGACGCCGACCAGCCCGATTCCACGGGCTCTGCCGAGCCGAAGGGCAAGAAACGCAAGCCCGAGCGCGGTGACGAGACCATCGAGTTCCGCGAGACCGGCCGGCCCGCCGGCAAGCCGGGGCCGCGCTCGCGCTCTGCCAAGCCCGAGCTCTCAGACGCCGCCGCGGCGAACCCGTGGCTCGACGCGGGCGCCGTCAAGAGCAACCCCAACGTCACGCTGCAGACGGGCACGACGCTGCCCGCGGCGCCGCCCGGCGCGCGCGTCGACGCGGCGATGGTGCAGAAGGTGTTCGCAGACGACGACGTCGTCGACTTCGAGGCCGAGAAGCGCGCGCAGGTCGACGCCGACAAGGACCAGGAGATCGACGAGACGCTGCCCGGGTGGGGCACGTGGAGCAGCGCGCCGAAGGTGCGCAAGATCCGGCGCGTCGCCGGCATCAGCGAGCGCCGCCGCAAGGACTTCGGCAAGGGCAACGTCATCATCAGCGAGCGCCTGGACAAGAAGGGCGCGAAGTACGCCGCGAGCGCGGTGCCGTTCCCGTTCGAGAACCGACAGCAGTACGAGCGCTCGCTGCGCACGCCGCTCGGCCAGGAGTGGGTCACGAAGAGCACGTTCCAGCGGCAGACGAAGCCGCGCGTCATCGTCAAGGGCGGCGTCATCGCCCCGATCAAGAAGTAACGGCGTGCGAGGTGCGGGATGCGGAGTGCCAGGTGCGAGGTGCGCTGGAGCCCTTGCGCGGTCTCTCCGCCGCTGCTGCTTGCACCCTCTTTTGAACGGGCGACGCCCTCTGGAAGTGGCCGCGCGCGCAGCACCCTGCTTCATGGCCGATCAACTTTTATTTAACGCTACATAGACGGTGCGCGGCTCTCGCACACCAGCCGTATTAATCTGCAACGTAACCAGGCGTCTGCGTTTCCGCGGCCGCAACACACGAGACCTGCGAGCCGCGAGCGCCGAGCTGCAGGCCGTGCCGCACGAGGAGTGTGCCGAACTTCAGCACGCACTTCAGCACGGCATGATGTAAACACTACATAAACGGTGCGTGGATCTCGCACACCAGCCGTATTAATCTGCAACGAAACAAAGAGGCGTCTGCGGTTCCGCGGCCGCAGAGCGCACAGCTTGCTTGGGCTGTGCGACGCCCTGAAAGTAGCCGCGCGCGCAGCACCCTGCTTCATTGCCGGTCAACTTTTATTTAACGCTACATAGACTGTGCGCGGCTCTCGCACACCAGCCGAATTAACCTGTAACGAAACTAAGAGGCGCGTCTGCGTTTCTGCGGCCGCAGCGCACAAGACCTGCAAGCCGCGCGCGCTGAGTTGCACGAGGAGTGTGTGCACGAGGAGCGTGCCGCACGAGGATTGAGCGGCACAAGGCCCGCACGAGGCACGCGCGAGGCCCGCACGAGGTACGGCAGAGTGCAAATGCACGGCGCTCATGGCGCGGTTGCACACGGTCCTCGCGCCGGCAGTCTGCGCACCCCTCCGTGCCCATTAGGAACCATGCGGCGCGCCTCTCTACAGCGAGTCGAGGCGGTCCTGGATCTCCTGCGGGCTGAGGCTGCGGAAGCGCGGGCCCTCGGCGCCGACGACGCCCTGGAAGCCGAGCTGGTCGTCATTGGGCAGGCCGACGATGCAGATCTCGACGTTGTCGCCCGTCATCTCGCCCTCGATGCTCTCCTTGAGCGTCAGCAGCGTGATGTGGATCGCGTCCTCGAGCTCGAGCTCCTCGTTCCAGCGCTTCTCGAGGAACGTCTTCGCGCTCGACGAGCCCTTGCCGATGGCCGTCGCCTTCCACGGGTAGTACGAGCCGCTGGGGTCGATCTGGTACAGCTGGTAGCCGCTGTGCGCGTCGTAGCCCGCGACGAGCAGCGACACGCCGAAAGGGCGCACGCCGCCGGCCTGCGTCGCCTCCTGCACCGTGCGTGCGATCTCCTTGACCACGGCGCGCGTCGGCGGGTACTCCTGGTACACCATCTTATAGTTCGAGTGCGCGAGCTTGCGCGCCTTGTCCACGAGCACGCGGAAGTCCGGGCCCATCCCGGAGTACACGACGCCGACGTCCGGCGTCACCGCCGCGATCTTCGTGAGCGTCTCGCCGTCCACGAGCTCGGATGTGCGCTTCTTCTCGGTGGCGAGCACGATGCCGTTCTGCGCCTTGATGCCCACGGACGTCACGCCTGCGTTCACCGCCTGCAGCGCATACTCGATCTGGATGAGCTTGCCGTTCGGGCTGAACGTCGTCAGCGAGAACGAGTACCGGTCCGACATGCCTGTTCGGTGCTTGGGCGCGCGTGCTTAGTAGCGCGCCGCGACCTGCGCGCGTGTGACTCTTGCTCCGCCACAAAACGCGCGAGCTCGGAGAAGTGTACAACTCTATATAGGAGCGCCGCCGCACGCCGCGCGTGCTATTTTAGGCGCTGGACAGCGCATTATCTGGTGCGGGTGCGGCGGCGCGTATAGCCTTTTGCGTAGATGTGCCGACCGCAGGATGCGGCTAGGGACGGGCCGCGGAAATGCGGTGCGGATGCGGGCTTTCGGTGCGAAGATTCGGTGGTTCTGGTGGGCTCGATCTGGTGGATTTGGTGCGGTGCAAAGGGTTGTGGCTGCGTGGCGTGGGCCGCCGTGCGGCGCGCAGTGCACAGGGGCCGCGGGTCGAGCACGTTGCGCGCCCAATTGGCCACACAACGGCGCTGTCCGCGGTTGCCAATGTGCCACACCCAGCTGCATGGCGACTGCGCCGTGACCGCCGGAGATGACGACGCCAAGCTGCTGTGCAGCCGACTCGCCAAGCCGACAGGCTGCGCCAACCCGGACCGCCGGCGCTAGGCCGCGCTGCAACAGATGCTGAGCCCGAGCGCCGTCGCGCCTCCTTCTGCGAACACCACCACTGAGCACGCGCCTCACGCCTCGGCCTGCTCTATGCTGCGCACGACGCGCTCGGCCACGTCGCGCACCTCGTCGTCGCTCAGCGCGTTCGGCAGGTACAGCTTGATCGCGTTCAGCGCGCCGAACACCTCCCAGCGCGTGACCTGGCCGAGGCGGCTGATGAGCAGCCCGTTGTCGCGCGCGCGCCGCACGACCGCGTGCACGCGCTCGCTGGCCTCGTGCGCGTCCATCTTCTCGGCGCTCTTCAGCGTGAACACGACGACGGGGCTGTCCGGGCGCGAGATCATCTCGATGCGCGCGCACTCGCTCAGCGCCGTGTAGAAGATGTGCGCCTTGAAGCGCAGCTGCTGCAGCGTCTGCACGTGCTCGCCGCGCGCCATGCGGTCGACGACGTACGTCGTGCACCCGGCCAGGTACGGCGGCTCCGTCGCCGAGTACGTGTACGCGAGCGAGATGATGCGCTGGTGCTCGACCAGCGCCTCGGACCCGGCGCAGTACCCGCCGTACACGCCCATGCCCGTCGCGAGCGATCCGATCGTCGCGTCGATGTCGCCGCGCGCGACGCCGCACTCCTCGGCCAGCCCGCGCCCGGTGCGCCCGAGCACGCCCAGCGACCACGACTCGTCGAGGATCAGCCGCGCCTTGTACTTCTTCTTCAGCTCCACGATCTTGCGCAGGTCCGGAGAGTTCCCGGTGTACTCGAACAGGCCCTCGGTGATGATGAACTTGCGCGGGATGCGCCCGCGGCCCTTCCACAGCGTCTTCTTCAGCTGCTCCTCGAGCGCGGGCATGCTGTTGTGCGCGAAGTAGTACACCTTCGCGCGCGACAGCTCGATCCCGCGCTGGATCGGCATGCTCACGGCGTCGTCGACCAGCAAAATGTCGCCGCGCTTCGCGAAGCACGGGATCACGCTCGGCGCCGTCGAGAAGCCCTGGCTGTACAGGATGCACCGCTCGGTGCCCAGGAACGCCGCCAGCGCCTCCTCGCACCGGATGTGCACGTCCTCGTTGCCGTAGAACCCGGCGGGGCCGCACGACCCGACGCCGTAGTACTTGATCTTCTCCACGGCGAGCCGCTTCACGTCCTCCTCGAAGCGCACGCCGAACAGGTCCGTCGCGGTCAGGTTCACCAGCTCGCGGTCGTCGCCGGCCACCGTCACGCGCGTGCCGGACGCGCTCGTCACGACGGGCGTCTCCGACAGCAGCAGCGCCTCCTCCTCGTCGGGCGCGCCGATCAGCGGCTTCGGCTCCCACTCCGCGATAAGCTCCTCGACCTCGGCGTCGCTCAGCTTCACGTAGTCCCGCTTGTAGTACGACTGCTTCGACGCGAGGAAGTACCGCAGCGCGAACAGGAACAGCAGGAACTCGAACAGCGTCCGCGCGGGGTCGTTCTGGTGCGACCGGCGGATGTACTGCGCCACGTACGACGACCCGGGGATCTTCTCAAACACCTCCAGCGCCTGCCGCACGTACCGCTCCACGGCAACGCCTACTCTCGTCGGCAGCTGCTCCATTTGTGACTGCATCGGAGGCTGTGCTTAGTAAGGGCAATGCCGATTACTAAATGGAGACGCGACGCGCTCGGCGCTGGGTGGCTGCGCGCGCGCGCCGGCGCCCCAGATGCGGTGGGGGCGGGCCACGCCGGCACCGCGGGCCGCACGGAAGGCAGTGCGCCGCGGCGGAACGGCGCTGGGGCCCCGCGCGACTAGCAGCCAGGCGCCGCCGGCTGCCCGCGTCGGGGTGGTCTAACCTAACCCGTGTATGCACATCGGGCGCACGTATCAGATCCGAGATTCGGCGCGCCGCGGCGGCTCTTGCGAGTGAAGGCCCGGCATGGCCGAATGTACTTACATATCGTAGAATAATAACCTGAGAATGGACGCCGTGCAGGCGTGCTGTCGCTAGCCGGTCTACGCGTGCAGCTCTTGCGCGCTCAGCGAGGCAGGTGGCGCAGATCATGCGCCTGCACCGCGCCCGCGACGCCCCGACGCGGTGTGCCTTCGCGAGCTCTGCAATTCTCGGTTTAACGCTGGTACGCCGTCAGTACTGTTACTCTCCTCAGCAACCCTGAGCATCTCGTTCTAAACCAGCCAGTCACATCTTGCCTAATACGAAAAACAGGCGCCACAGCAAGCTTCGTTAACTAGCGCGTCCTGACGCATTGCAGGATGGCCGTTCGCGCTTTTCAAAACAGCAACTGAAGCAGGGAGAGCGTCTCATCCGACGTCTGCCGGTGCGTCGGCTTGCGCGCCGGCAAGTTCTACTCGGTAGCCCTATACAAGACTTGCTAAATATCATACAGCTACCGTAGAATACCCACCGGCACTCATCTTGTTAGTGCCTCTCGAGTCTCTAATTATACCGCTGAAACGCCAGCTCACGAAAGCCGGATGCCAAGCGTCGAGCTCCGTAGCGCGCGCCTTTGCTAAACGGTTTCAAACGCATCGCCAGATGCGCGCTAGCGCCTTGTGAAGCGCGCTTCCGCGGCCGGATGCGCACCTAACCCACATGGCGGACCGTGCAATCGACTACGACTCGGCCGTGAAGTACTGGTCGAGCGTCTCCGCCGACGAGGACGGCGTTCTGGGCGGGTTCGGGCTGCAGACGGCCGTGCCCAAGGTCGACGCCAGCGGCTCCATCGCGTTTGTCGAGCGCCTGGCGTCGCTCAGCCCGAACACGTTCCCCAACACGAGCGCCCCGGGCGAGCCGCGCATCTGCCTAGACGTCGGCGCCGGCATTGGGCGCGTCTCCCGGGACGTCATCTCCCGGTTCTGCGACACGGTCGACATTCTGGAGCCGGCCTTGCCGCTGATCAAGAAGGCGCGCGAGATCGAGAGCGTCGTGAAGGTCAACCAGTACTTCCCGGTGGGGCTGCAGGACTTCGTGTTCCCGGAGTACCGCTACTGGGCTATATGGTGCCAGTGGTGCCTGGGCCAGGTCCCGGACGACGTGGTCGTGGAGTTTTTGAAAAAGTGCCAGGAGCATTTGCAGCCCGGCGGCATGATCATTGTCAAGGAAAACAACGCGACATCCACCGACGACGTTTATGACCCGACAGACTCCAGCGTCACTCGCACGCACGCCAAGTTCAAGGAGCTTTTCGGCCGCGCCGGCCTGCGCGTGCTGCTGTGCAGCGTGCAGCGTGGCCTGCCCAAAGAGCTCTATCCTGTGCGCTTATATGCACTGGGGCGTTGACCCAGCCTATCTGTAAGGTTGCAGTCGTTTCTGCGTCAATAGCCGCTCTAGTATGCTACGTTCGTGAAGCCTCCACTGCACAAGCGTCGACGAAGACGTACAGGTCAGTCTTACTACATTGTCTGCCGCGCTGGTATCCGCTAACAGCCTCTGACTGCCGCGCGCGCTGGCCTTTAGTCTCTCTCACTTGCGGTAGCGGTTAAGAACCTATGCTGTTTCGAAGCAGACAGTATCCGCAGCAGGCTGCATCCTTGCCCGGAGCAGGAGCAGCAAGCGGCTAATTACTTGCTAGCTATAATCGTAAATAGAGATGCTATACGCCGTCTTGATGAACACGGCGCCTCCTACTGGCGAAATAGTGCGATATTCTGAATGTTAGCTTCTGTCAGATAGGAGCGAAAGACTAAAGATGATTTGGTCTTCATATGATGTCAGATGAACTATACATTTTTGGATCATCAGGGAAACTTACATTTTGGCGGGCCCGCCGCGCGCGCGCGGGACATGAAAAAAATTAGTGAGTGGTGTTGGTCAAGTTGGCACTGGCGCACGCACGTAACATGAGCTGAATAAGCAATCGCATAATCAGTGCTCAACGAACGCGCATAGCGGCGGCGCGTTCGCCTGTGTGCTGCCTATACTTCTCAGCCGTCAATAAGTGCTGTGCCGTGGTTGAAAATTCGTTCAAGCCAGCCTTACTTACATGAGCGCGCGCCCTCACGCTTCGATCGGGTGCAGCATGACAGCACAATTAGACTTGTATGCAGTCACGCCACGATCGGGTGCAGCATGGCAGCACGATTAGAGTTACGGAGTCTATCTATCGTCGAAAACTTTATACCGGTGAGTAAATGAGTATAAGTATAGCACGCAGACGACGAGTCCTACAATGAGCGCCGTCTGCATCTGCGAAAAGTACACTCCTGCGGGCTGGCCAAACCCCGAGCAGTCAGACTCGTCGCACGCCACTGACGGGGCTGCCGGTGTCACCGCTGCAGGTCGTGCAGGCCCGTCTACGCCGCTGGCTGCGCAGATGCCCATGTTTCCCGATACTAACGGAGTTCATCCGCCCTCCGCCGGTCGCATTGCCGCACCCGCGCCGGCTCGGCTGAAGCCGGCGGACTACGGCTCGCCATACGATGTCAGCGTCAACATTCGCGCTACGCCAGCCTATGATCCCACCGCACCTAACTTCTGGTTGTATGTGTCACTTGGTTCGATATGCGTCAACATCGGCCTTTTGGTACTGGTGTTTGCCCAGTCGGCAGCCGCGAAGATAACGATGACCACACTGATGTGTATCGCGACAGTAGCTATAAAGGTTCTCTATGACTATAGGGTCCACCGCTACAACGCCAGGGTGGAGAAGGACTACAGGTACAGAGTCCAAACGGCGTGACTGGCTCAACCCAGGCACTGATAGTGGCACGCGTATGTTAACGTTCTAAAAGATATATAACGCCCCCCGCACGCCACGCGCCACGCGACATGCGCCAGACGGCAGATTACGACCGGCACGTAGAAGTTATCAATTGGAATAAAAATCCTGCGCGGTAGATGAGTAGGGTGGCGGAAGCGGACGGGGTGAATATACTTCGCGCTACGCGCCCCATCTGTGCACGACGCACGCTGCCCTAGTTTGAGGCTGCGTATTCTGGAAACCCAGCACGTTGACGTGTACAGGTTAGGGCTGTCACGTTATCGTCAGGCATAGCGCTACTTAAAAAGCGACGCCAGAGCAATCTCGGGGCAAGCACAGCAACGCCATGTCTGAAGTGTACGAGAAGTTTGCCAAGGAGGAGATTTTCCCTGACGTCATCAACCCTTTCGACTCGACCGCCTCCCTTCGCATAGTCTTCCCGAAGAGCAAGCAGGAGGTCAAGCTCGGCAACGAGATTCCGGTCCCCGAGTCACAGGAACAGCCCGATGTTTTTGTGCAATTGGAGTCTGTGATCAGCAAGACGTCGTACACGCTGGTCATGACGGACCCAGATGCCCCGAGTCGCACGGATAAGACGTACAGCGAGTTCGCTCACTACCTCGTCACCGACATCGAGCTCGACGGGTCCAAGATCGGCGAGTGGCAGAAGATCGATTTCGCCAAGGCCCGCACGATTCTCCCGTATTACGGCCCGGGTCCGCCGAAGGGCACCGGCCTGCACCGCTACGTCTTCCTGCTTTTCCAGAAGACGGATCCCTCGACCACGGTCAACGGTCCCTCCGTGGACAACCGGATCAACTGGGGCTACGGGAGACCCGGCGCTGGCGTCCGCGATTGGTTGGCGAACCTGCCTCTCGATCCCATCGGCGGCAACTTCTTCTTCGCCCAGCAGAAGTGATTGCTGCTGCACAGAGTATTACAGATGTATATGTGATGCAAGATGTATATATCAGATAACGATTACACAAACTCAAATCGAGCTCGACAGGGCTTGAAATTTCACCAGTTGGCCTCCCCGCATAGCCGTGGACATTACGTCATTATGTGTAAGAATCACCGTCTCACTATCACTGTATAGAATTGGATATTTGCGGCTGGGGTTATGCATGATCTCGTCATCGCTCGCTCACTCGCGCTACTCGCCGTATATATATACTAACCTCGACTGAAAGATCGCTGATCAAGCCCAAGAAAATTGCACATGAGCTCTAAAGTCACCGAAGAGGGTGTTATTCCGGACGTCCTGGACGCGTTCACACCCATTGCTGAGCTAAAGATTGTATTCAGCGGTCCCAATAAGACAGTCAATTACGGCGAACTTATCACCCCAGTTGAATCCGCGGAAACGCCAGTTGTCGCCGTTAAGTTCTTGGAGGAACCGCCTGCGGGAAGCCGGTTTTCGCTCGTGGAGACCGACCCGGATGCGCCCAGCCGCACCAACAAGATCTCGTCCGAGGTTGCGCACTATTTTGTGACTGATATCCCGCTCGACACCAGCAAACAAGCGGTGGGCGAGTGGCAGTCCGTGGACGTCACCAAATCCAAAACGTTGCTGACCTATGTGGCTCCTCGGCCTCCGCCCAAAACCGGACTCCACCGGTACGTGTTTATCCTATACGCATCTGCTCCGGACGTCAAAATCACCGCGCCTGCTTCAGAAAGCCGACGTAACTGGGGCTCAGGGATCCCCGGCTTCGGGGTCCGCGACTACTTCAAGAAGGAGATCATCGTAGCCCAGCCGCTCGCCGTCAACTTCTTCCACTCTCAAAACGATCAGCAGTAGCCGCGACCCGCGGGCTGGCGGTAGTATATAGCGCAGTCGTTTATGTTCCAAATCTATGATATAGATGAGCACTGTAGAGCATATATGATGGATGCAGTTGAGCGGAGCACTCAGCCGCACATACAACTGCTGCACTGCCTTCATCGGCTACGGTTGCAGTATCCTAGCCGTTGATGTTCAGGCGCTCCTGTTGCTTCAGGAACGACTGTTTGAACTGCGGCAATGCCTCTGTGGTGTCTATCGCAAAGCTGATGCTCTCCAGGAAGCCCTTGAGCCAGTTCCTGTACTCAGGACTTCCCTGCAAGACGAGGGCGTGTTGGAGGGCCGCGAGCTCTAAAACGACAGGTTTCATGTCTCGCGTGGCGCCCAAATTAGACGGCACGGCGTAGCAGAGGCCTGTGAGGTTCTGCATAGCCTCGTCGGACTCCCTCACACGATCAATAGATGCCAGTTTTGTTAATGCCACGGCAGCCAGCCGTTGGTTCTGCCGGTTTGGGTCCGACGAGACGATCGTAGCCAGCGCCGACAGGACGGGGTTCAGGAGCTCTGGGCTCAGCACAGAGCCGTAGCCGTTGGCCACGACGTGCGCAACGAACTGCACGAAGCCAGACACGGCCTCGCGTCGCTCGACCTCGGCGTCGGTAGACCCCTGCTGCTCCTTTGCCTGCGCGTCAAGGGCGCCCAGGATCTCGAAAATCTTGCTAAAAAGCTTGGGTGCCAAGTCAGCGACCAGCTGAATGACTTGGGCGTCGCCCCGGTACGCGTGCATAAGCTGCGTCACGAACGAGAACAGGCCGCTAATGGACTCCGCCTGCGTGGCCTGCACCAGCACCTCCGCGAACGCGGCCGTCTCTGCATACAGACCAGCGCTGCCGAGACAGGCGAGGATATGCGAGAAAATCTGGCGACAGGGCGCGATGAGCTCGGGCTGTTGCTCAACAACAGCAATGCTGAACTGTGCGGCAACCTGGAGCTGCGACTTTATAGACTCAGGGAGGTTTGTGCATTCCACCACGCCTTTGATGAGAGACGCTAGCGGCGTGAGATGCTGGAAGTCAGGCTGTGAGCACAGAACCGAGAACATCTTTTGTAGCTCTACATCGCCGTCAGCGCTCACGCCCACCAGCAGTCCGCAGAGCTCGTAGAGCTGTACATCTGAGTCTAGGCCCAGCAGGGGCTCCAGCAGGCCCAGGAGCTGCTGGCCGAGTCCGGCGTCTATGCTGTTGCTGCGCAGCGCCGTTTTCACGAGGCGGTGCAGCGCCCGGAAGGCGCGCACTTGGACCTCTGCCACCTGAATTTTTAGAGCTTCCGCAACGCATGCCAAGGCCTTGACGATGGCACCATTTGCGGCGAGCGTGTCGGCGTGTCGCGCGCACAGGTCCACAAACGGCACGGCAAGAAAGGCGTGGTTGCACACCGGCGTTGCGGTGATTTTGATCAGGAGAGCAGCAAGCTGGCTGCCGTACTGCGTGCGGGGCTCCAGCTGGCCGAAGACCCCGAGCTCGTGCAGCGCGAGGTCCAAAGCCAGCGGGTCGTTGGCCGTGATCAGCTCCTCGATGGCGGAGGCGACGACCGAGCAGAATATGCTGCTGCTGGCCTGGAAGACCAGGAGCTGCAGCGAGACGAGCTGCTGGCGCAGGGCGTCGAAGTCGTCGTCCAGCTGCAGCTCCTCACGCTTGGACTTCATGATAAGCGTGTTCAATACGAGCGGTAGCAGGGAGTCGCCAGCAACTTTGCTGGCCTTCAGGTATTCTGTGAGGCCCGGGATCAGCTGCACGAGCAGCTCCTCGTCGTCGCATGCTTTGAACGACTTCACGACCGACTCCAGGGCGGTCGTGGACGCGAGCTTGAAGTTTTCTCGCGCGACCTCGCTCAGTTGGTCGGGGCTCTGCAGTATCTTGCTGCACTCGAGTAGCACCGCGTGCGCGATCAGCGGGTTCGCCAGTGTCTGCGGCTCGAGGACACCCGTCGCCTGAATGAGGTCGAGTTTTGCCGCGTGCGGCATCTTTTTGGCGAGCAGCCCACATATCGCGAGCATGGCTGCAGCGCTGGTGTCGCCGGCGCTCTGTAGATTAGCATGCAACAGCGGCATCAGCGGGAGCAGCTGCTGCAGGTCAAACCACTGACTGAACCCCGCGAAAGCTTCCAGCGCTTTCTCGGCGGTCCGTGGAGGAGCCTGCAGCAGCAGATTAAAGACCTGAACGAGCGACTCCGCGTCGGTGGTTCTTATCGCGTCCTTCAGGTCGTTTGCCCGCGCGTGCTCGGTCGGAGTGCGCTCGAAGAGCTGATCGCCGATTTTCCGGTGTATGGAGACGAGCAGCGCCGCTACCACCTCGCTGGAGTCCTGCGACTTGCCTGAAAGCTGCAGCAGGTTCTCGAAAAAGGAGGGCCACGCGGCCGGGTACATCAGCGCGAACAGCTCGGTCAAGGAATCCGCCAGTTTGTTGGTGATAAAGGGCGGGTTGGGCTGCATGCTGCGCGCCCAAAGGGTTTCTCGTACCATATTCAACACATCCGAGGTTGGTTCCGACGCCAGCGTCCTGTCCACTATCTGAAAGGCCACAAACTGCGCTTCCGAGGGCGGCTGCGCGGCCTGAATGATTTCTAGGCTCGGCAAAATCCACAGCGGGGCTTCTCCCTGGATATGGTATATGTGGGCCAGTCCTTCGGCCTTGTTCCCGGGTTCCAGGGCCGCAACAACTGCATTTTGCAGCTCGTCCCGGGTGAACATTGTATGAGTGCGATTAGGTAAGAATTGTTAGTCTGAAAAATCAAACGAAAAACAGTAACCGAAACCGCGGAATGAGGATGCCGAGTAGCCTTGCAGCGCCGGCGCGCTCCAAAACATCCGCTTAGACATTTTCACGGGAGCATTAAAGTGTATTGAAGCAAGTTAGTCGTTCGGAAGGTTATTTCTGATCTTTATCATATCCAATATGTCGGAGATCGTTTTCGTAACTGGTGTCATGTAATTGCAAGCTCTACGAAACTCACGCAGTCGTCATATCTCCACGCATACTACCTCCGCTACTTCTCTGGGTTGCGGTCGCTTTTCTCGTTTTCTGGAAAAGCTGGCAGCCAATGTGACGCGCGCTAATTAGATGTCGGCGAATTCGCCAATGGTAGTATGCTTATTTGAAGACGTTAAGTTTATGATTGAAAAATGAAATAAGATTGAACCTTTAGGTTCATGTTGCATGAAGTTTTCACAGGTACCATTTGCCGGCAAGATTGTCGCAGACGCTCTGAGCGAACTGGGCGTCTACAGCTTTGGCTGCGAACGGCTTGATCCCGAACTTCGCCATGGATTTCGAAAGGGAAGAGTAGAGCCCGTTGATCGCGATTCGCTGCTCAGCCGAGTGCGAGAATATCCCCAGCGTCCACTCGGCCAGCCGGTCCTCCATTACCGGATCGTTCTTCTCGAGGAGTTTCGTGAAACTGGGACGCAGCAGCGGCTCAACGGCGGAGATGACGCGTCTGTCGCGGATGTAGCTCACGAAGTCGAGCAGCCGGATACACGAGCCGGTACCCTGGACGGCGTGGGTTACGACGGACAGCGCGATCACGCCACGGATGTCATCATACCGGAGGCGTTTCGATAGTTCCTTAGCCGTGGCGTCTTTGGCAAACGTGTCGTTCGCATTTACGACTAGGCTGGGCAAGCCCGAGGTCCTACTGATCAGCAAGCAGAGGCAGTAGATCAGCTCATTGGGGAAGATCGAATTCAGTACCTCACAGCACTCGATCGCTCGCGACCTATACTCGCGACTATTCAGCGCCACCAGCAACAGGGTGGCCAGGGAAAGGTGGAAATTCTGTTCTGAAGACGGCAGACTTAGGGCAAGTTTGTACTTGGGATCGTTGATTTCGATTGAGAGGAATTTGGGCTTCGCCCCCAAAAAGAGCTCTACTGCCGACGTCCTCCTGAAAGTGCCTCGGAGTTGGCCGACTTTGAGCACTTGGTGGAGTAGCCGCAGCGAGTCCGGCAAGATAGAGAGGTTGCACGTTGCCAAACACGTGCATGCAAGCCAGAATAGGCGCTGTGGATAGCCACTCGCCTCTGGGATACACTCCACTGATGTGGCAAACATGCGCAGGTAGGCAGAGAGCAGCCCCGCTTTGACGTTATTAGGACTTTTTAGCAGCATAACGCCCATTGACTTCATAGCCTTCTGGATTGTGGACGATTGCATGATCAGTCGAGCAGTCGCGGGCACCGCAAGTATGCACCTCCGGTACAGAGCCGGGTAGCGATCATTCGCATACAAGGAGATGCGCTCAGTCAAAAGGGTGTAGGCCGTCTGGAACCGTGATCGCAGGCCGAATACGGCCGCCGCAGTCTCTGCAATGGTTTTGCAGAGCTCCTCGACAACACCCGCAGGACAGCTGTCGTACAAATCGTGAGCAAAATCATCACCGGTGGCCGAGGAGTGGCGTTGCGAAAGGATTAGAGAGCTCCCTGCGCTCGCATGTATAGCCTTTTTGGCATTCAGACTCGACGAAAACGGCTTGGTAAACACAGACGTGAATTCGGCTACACCAAACAGCGCTTTGCCTTTAGGCCCTATCAGCTTGGCGTGGATGCCCCGCAGAGCACGCTCGCGCAGAGCGTCGTACTCGGTCACGATTCCGAGCTGCATGAAGGCATGAACGTAATTGATGAACATCATGCGCATCAGCACACGGAGACGTTTGGAACCAATCCCCGCGAAAGCGCAGACCAAGAACGCTTGGTCGATAAATAAATGCTCAGCATTTTCCGGGTCCATGCTGACTGAAGCAAATAGCGAGGCACACGCCTCAATTAGAGGCCAGTATTTGTGCGTGGACCACAAGGTGTTGGCAGGCGCTGGCGGAACAGCTTTCTCAGTCAGGAGCGCTTGATACAGTCGAGACAAGAAGTATTTTGCAAATTTGCGAGCGTCTAACGAGCCATCCTTAGAGGAACATGTTGCCGCAATCTGGCAAAGGGCCTCAAGATCGTACCCAGATACAGCCAAGTCGACCAACAGATCTGCGATCAGATTGGACAACCCAGGTATCACTGGCCAGAAGTATTCTCTCAGAGCAGCAGCACAGCTCAGTTCGTCCGTAAAATTACTACCGAGCTTCATCTGACCAGAACGATCTGCATCCCCGGTTGCCTGCTCGTTTTCGGCTTCTTTAGAAGTTTGTGCATCTCCTGAAGAATTGACAGTCTCGACGTTACCGGCAGCAATTCGAAGCAATGGCTTAAGCACTCTGGCTTTGAGGTTTTCCAGAGTTCCGTTATTGCGGCACTCGACAACAAGAACAGGGAGCCAGGGTGCGGCGATTTGCGCCTCGTTAGCCCCGATTCTAGTTCCCAAGGATACGAATGCCTGTATGACACTACTGGCCAGTTCCGGGTACAGCGAAGCAGCTTCTGAAGACAGAGCGATGATTTGATTGAATGAACTGCACTCTTGCAACGATAAGACACGCAAATCAAGGCCCAACGCATATGGGAATACGGCGTAGAGTTCAGCAGCATGCTCACGCACCTCTGGAAGCTCGCTGCCCATATCTATCAAAGACGTGAATAACAAGCTTCCTGTAGTAACCGCATCCAACCGTGTAGACAAGGTTTTCGCAATCGTCTTCTCAGCGGACATGGCACTCAGCTTCAGCACACGCGCAAAGTTTGGGCTCGGATGCTCAAACTCAACGGCTACGTCTCCACAAACGAAAGAAAGCGAGTCCCTCGTTTCCATGATATTGGCCGCACGACTTCCGGAAACACTGTATGATAGCACGTTACACGTGGCGTGGCGGAAACTCTCGCCAGGAATCAACGGAATGTAGCTCGATTCTGACATTGCTGACGGAGAAGATGCCACAGAGGATATGATCGACGGCGCCGGTGACGGTGACGGCGACGGCGACGGAATCGACAGCTGTGATGTCGTCGACCGCGACGACGCTGAAGACGACGATCTAGATCTGACGCGTTCATCCTCAAGAGGCGCTCCAGCGGCTCTGCCGAGAAGATCTGCGCCGTAGTCTCTAGGCACTGCAGTTAGAGGTGACACCAAATAGGGCGAGCCTGGAACATCATCCGAACGGCTCGTGTCTAATGAGAGTTCGGGGGCTAATGTCGGTGTTGTAGCTCCTGCTTCCCCGCCCCCAAACAGATTCGTAGAGACCTCTGTAGGAGTTTCGGGGACATCTTCACCGATGGCGCCCGGTGCCTCAAAGTCCACTGAGACATACTCATGTATGTCACTCGAAGACCTGCTGGAGGTAAGCAAACTGGTGAGCGTTCTTTCACCACCCACTGACTCCACAGAACTTGAGGAGCGAGAGTCGTGCGGCGTACTGAGATCAGTCATCTGGAGTTGCATAAAATGAGCACCGACGTAGGCGGTCACATCTAGGCCCCCTTTGGCAGTGCATTCAAAAGTGACAGCATTTTTGATGTCTTCAACAGCCTCTTTCGCTCGAGGAGGCAGGTAGTCGAACAGGTTACGGTGCTCCTCCACGCAAGATGAGACAAAGTAGACTTTGCAATCCAACTTATTGTCCCTCTTCGCAACCATCGCCACATCAAAAAGTTTCCGAGGGCAGTTGAGCATTACCAGATTTACGCGATTGAAAACGGACTGCTTTGCTGAGTAGAAAATCTCCTCCCATTTATCAATCAGGTGTGAGCTGCGCGTAAAGTCCAGGACTAATGGCCGCGATCCTAAGCCAGCAAACTCTTTCGAAACCACATTCAGGTCTATATCGGAGGAGATTATCTCCGAGGCATCGAATAAAACTCCGCTTCTTTGCATAAACTTGATAGGTTTAGCAAAAGCCATATAGGATCTGGCGCTGCTGGAGGGGGCGGCAGACAATTTGCCCAGTCTGAAAAGTTTGTGCAGCTCTTTGATTGCCACTGCATCGTTTTGGGACTGCAGCACAATGCGAACTTCCACAGCGTGCTGACGGAGGAAGTGGAAGACCTGTCTCGAGGAGGATGAGCTGTCATCTTCAGGCGTCAAGGAACCTCTCTTCTTCTTAAATTCGGCAAGAGCAAGCTCTCTACTCTCCTTACTTTGCTTATCGCCCTCGCTGGTATTGTCCACGCCTTCTGAGCCGACCGACTCGTCATATCGTTTCTGAAGTTCTCTCTCTTCGGTCCAAGGGATAAATTCAGCATTTGTTTCAAGGGTGGAGGGCAAATGGGCCATATTATCTGAGATACTCCCCGAGAGTAAATTATCTTTGACCTCCACCTGTCTGTGTTGCAAGTAAACTGCAAATTTGCGCAGCAGCAATGACATCTCACGGGATGGGGCCCTATCGACTACACCAGACCGATTCAGGTCAACGATTGTGGGGCATATGGTGCGCAACACGAACAGGACGCTCACGGCAATGCTAGCAACTTCTGAATTAAAGCGTTCCGTGACTTCATAAATGACACGCTGGAAAAACCAAGAAAGAGAAGCAGGGAGTCTCGGAGCACCAAGCGAGTGAACGACATGGCCAAAAAGGGTATCGAAATCTGTGACATGCTCGCGCATACTTGCTGCCCGGAGTAGGGACGCAGCGGGTAGTATGAGCTCCTTATTGTATTGCTTGGCCTGTTTTCGAACCCAGCGTAAAATAATCTGTACCGCCACAGAATTCGTCCTAAATAGCTGCGCCTCACTGGACACATTTGTGACTTCATGTTTCAGCATCATCTCAACTAGTTTGATCTCGGTGTACACGTTGTGACTCCTGAACAGAGTCAGGAGACTCTCAGCTAACGTGTCATTTCCATCGATAGAGCACACATCGCACAAGGCAAACATGATGGCGGGGTATTTGGTCATGAAGCTCACCATGTCGTTGCTCTCCAGCACGAACCCAGACGTTGTAAAAGTCTGGGCATAGTGCCAGCTCAAACTGCTGTACGCGGTGACTCGCTTCTGCCATGAGTCACTAGAAGGACATCCTACACCGCAAAGCTGCAACGCATACGGTAAGTTCGCATGCAGCAGCGTCGTGATCGCACTGTAGGAGTCATCGTAGCTGAACCTGTCGATTAAAGACGTGAGCAGATCGCTCAGAACGTCATAGTCGGGCTCAACATACGCATCAAATAAGTGGTGCAGCGTTTTCATGAGCGCAGCAGGATCCTTCCAATCTCTCGCAAGCAGACATTGGACCACCGGCCTAAATACCGCAGCAGTACTTGCGTCGCTGGTTTCCAAGTCTCTTGCAACGATGAAGCTGGCGCACTGCTCGAGCAGTTTGAACACGGCATTTTCGTCGCCGATCAGAGAGCTGGGCTTTAGTTGTGTCACCACATAACAGCAGAGCTCGCTGAGTCTCAGTTCGTCCGGGGTATAAGCCAACACTATCGTGGATATGTTCTTGTCTCTGACGTCCATGACCATGCAGGACAACAGCCAGCTCAAGGCAAGCAGCTGCGCTCTTGTGGGCGTTGCGGCCCCGGTCTCAAACATCAGATCCAAAAATGTGTTGAAGAATTCGTGGGCTATCTCTGGGACCAGGTCAGTAAATTCAAGAATCGACCGCAAGATCCAATCCTCACACGTGAAAAAATACTTGTAGAGCTTCAGTCTCTCCTCTTTAGTGTTGCAGGTCAGGGCCGCGACTCGGATGCGAATGAGACTCTTATGCATCTGTCTCATCAAACAATGAGTGTGATTTCCAAGTGCTGGATGATGTGCCGTGGCGGTCATAGTGCGCATCAAAAGCGGCGACACGCTGCTTGAAAGGCTGGTTGGTGACCCCGGGGCCGGTGAACGGACCACAGCCTGGCTGGAGTTTGCGCTTGAATGTGAGGTAGACGATATGATGGTCCGTCCCGTCAAAGTTGACGTCTCCTCGATGGCGCTATCCAGCATCGTCACAAACTGCGCGCAGAACGGGTCGCATTGTTCCGTATCGCACTTTGCACGAGTTGCCAAAAGATAAGCGAGTCTTTTGCGAATCACGTTCGGTGGCGCATCATCAATTTGCTTTGTGTCCAGAAGCTCCGCAATCAGATCTCGTTCCAGCACACTCTGCTTAGAGTCGGCTTGGAGGAGCTCGAGGCAGCGCAAACATGCCCTCACAACTCGCCTCGAGTTATTGCAGATACCAACGAGCAAGTTGACTCTGAGTTCCAGAAACGAAATTGGCAGAGTTGCCAGGGGCCCAGTCTCGAAAATGTTCAGCGGTACCACTCGTCGGCCGTTTGCCAGCAGTCTTAGCACCAAGAGGAGGCTACATGCCCGTTCAGGACAGCTGAGCCACTCAGAAGTCATACACGTTGGAATGAGCTTCGCCAACGCCGCCGGCCTGTCTGCCTTACGTTCCCGTTTGGCAAAGTGGACAGCGAAGAGCTCGTATATCTCACGCACCGCAGGATCCATGATGATGCGAGTATGATTGAATTCAGTAAGGATTCTGAGAATCTCTGAGCACTCGCCCGAAGGTAAGTCTAGTGCCAAATCAAAGGCTGCAAAAGATGTCTGGTGATTGTTGTTGTCCAATGCAGTAATCACCATTTTGTTGAAATTTGCCGAGCACAGCCTAAAAACTCGATGGAAGTTGTCGTCCTTAGCAAACACGTGCACACCTCGAAGAAACTGCAGCAACAGCCTGTCGCGGACGATGCTAGGTAGCAGTGCCTCAAACCGATCTGGAGCAAACTCGCTAAAGAACATGAGCAGCTCCATCCTAAGAACCGGTGACATAGAAGGGGCCAGCGCGGATAAGCTCTCCGCGAGCTCTGATACCGTCACTGCCACCTGTTTGTAGAGTCCATTCAATCCGTACGATTGCTGATGGGCTATCCAAGCGATGAATCCGACGCGCACAACGCAGTCGGCGGGCTTGCCCTTATCCTTGGGTGCCTTCGAGACAAGTTCCTTCTTATAAGCTGTCGCTATTCTCTCCCAGCACTTCTCCCAAGGAGCACCAGGTTTACTCCTGGCTGCGACCCGACCCCAATGCGAACCCATGCTCATTTTTACGCCATTCTCGGGCTCCTCACATACGCATGCGTAGACAATTTCAAGTAGTAACTCCACGAGATTGTCTGCGAGGCGAAAAGTGCGAAAAGGGTGCAGCGCACGCGACTTGGCAAGGGTACTTATGAGTTCTTTGATGGCGATCTGCGTAGCTTTAGCTGACGCCCATTTGCAGCGCGGGTCTTGAGAGATGAGCCGGACCACACACGAGCACGTATGCATGAGGAGTTCTTGCTGCGACTCCTCGTCCAGGCGGTGCAGCGAGGTACTGATGAGCTTCATGCGGTGCTCCACGGCTATGTTGGTCGGACACGTCACCAAGAGAAGTTCAAGCCTGGTCCGTCCCGGCCAGCCAGCCAAGGCGGCAGCTGCGCGGCCTTCACAAAGCTGGGTGTTTGCAATGTAGAGGTACTGCGCCACGTTCATTACAACATTGGTGAGCTGAGATTTGCCGTCGTAATCGAAGACAGAAGCGAACACTGCATCGCTGCGGCGCGAAGGCAAAAGCTCTTCTATGATAGCGAGCAGTGCATTGGCAGTGGGGTGCGGCAATGCAGGTACCTCAAAGACACCCGGCCAGTGATTTGTTGTCCATAATGGATCCGTGTACTGCTGCTGGTCGGCATTATCGGGAAGCATGGCCGTGTGAGGGACCAGGCCCAGATCGACCAAGTTCTGTGTGAAGCTCGAGAGAATCGCGTCCAAGACCATGATAACGCTCTCAATTATGCGCGCCTTGTCCACGTTCTTAGCCGTCTTGCGAGGGCTCACGGGCTCTTGTTTGGCGGGCTTGTTCATGCTCGCAATACTCGCGCTGGACTGCGAGCGCGTGTTGGCTAGAGAAGAACCCAGTTTCGTTTCTGAGAAGATGTCGAGCTTGGCCAGTCGCGATGAGAGCGTCGACCAGCCGCCTTGGCGTTTAGGCGAAATCCAGCGCGGGTCCGACTCGTCGAACTGGTCCTGACTGCTGTTGCTGACCACAATCTCGAGCTCGCGGTCCTCGATATCGTCGCCGATCGGATCGCCATCCTCGTCTAACGTGGTCTGCTCGTCCTTGGACTCGGAAATATCGTCGAATACGCGCTTCTCAGCGCCCGCGCCGAGAGCAGGTTTCCCGGCGAGCTTCGCCGATATGTTCCGTGCTTGTAAGGGGGACACCGTCGCCGACATCGCGCGCCGGTGCTTGACGTGATCGCACCGCAGCCGGTGCTCACCGGAGTGCTGGTCGTCGTGCTCGCCGTCGCTGTCCTCGTCGGACGACATCACGTCGTCATTGAACACGAGAGAGTCCAATTCCGACGCAGGGGCAGGCGCGGTCTCTTTGACGCCGAGTTCCGTGGTCACGATCTTCAAGGCACGCGGGTCCCGCAGCCAGCCGGCTTCAATGGCAATCGTGGCCAGGAGGGTCACCAGCTCCTTGATAGCCAGGTCGAAGTCCCCGCGCTTGACCATTCCTGTCGACACGTAGCTCAGCTTGCACGAGCGCTCGCGCAGGTACAGAAGCCGCAAGGGGACCTCGCTTTTGTGCGGGAGATAGCGCCGGCGGGAGCCAATAATTTGTCTACTCACTTCGCGCTCGAAAGTGAACATCACCATGGCCGAATATTCCCGCGCACTGTCTCGCGAACGCTACACGTTGGCGCTGGACTGGTAAAAAAAACCGTTGGCTAGGGTAGGGTAAAGCATACATACATCAGCTGTGGAGCCTTATCAGAGAGCATGGATCGTTGTTTTTTTAAATGAAACGCACTGGGGAGAGGGAATCGAAACTCGACTTGAATTTTAATATCAGCAGGGGACAATCGGGAATTTCTAATGTCGCAAATGAACGTAAAATCATAAACGTATTTTTCGAGGGCCGTGCTCCACGGCCCGCAAGTCCGGGCGGCGACACCGTTTGTCGGTTACTCGCTTGCACTGCGCCAGGACGGTTCCGCGCAATAAAAGCCTAGAATCGCTCCGATTAGCTGATTTATGGTAAACTACACGTCCCTGATCCACTCGCACTTCATGTACGGCTGCAACGCCTTCGGAATGCGGACGCCCAACCCTTTCTCGTAGCCGCTCTCTATGATCGCAAGGATGACGCGTGGCGCAGCCAACGCAGTGGCGTTCAGCGTATGCACGTATTTGCCATCGGAATTTTTAGTAAACAGCCTCCGCGACTGGTAGTCCAGGCAGTTTGAACACGAGGTCAGCTCACCCCAGGTTCCCCGCCCGGGCATCCACGCCTCTATGTCGAACTTTTGGTACGCAGGAGCCCCCAGATCGTCTGGCGCGATGTTCAGCACCCGGAATGGAATCCCCAGGTCCACTAGAATTGGTTCCAGAATCTTTTGTTGGTACTGAAGGAGTCTTTCGAGCCACAGCTGAGACTGCGCCGCGTCGGGCTCGCACCACACAAACATCTCGACCTTGCTGAACTCGTGCAGTCTGTATAGGCCGCGCGACTCCTGGCCTCTGGCCCCCGCCTCGGCACGGTAGCTGCGAGAGTGACCCGCGTGCATAAGGGGCAAGTGGTCAAGCTTCTTGTTAGCCAGCTGAGCAGCCAACGGGATCTCGGCCGTGCCGCTGAGACACATCTCTGAGCTTTCGATTCCGTAGATCTGGCTGGCCTCGTCGCGAGGCTGGAACCCGCATGCCTCGGCAAACTCGCGACGTACCATCGAAGGAGGTGATACAAGCTGGAAGCCGAGGTCTGCACACACGTCCAGCGCATAATTGATCAGAGCTTGTTCCAGCCGCGCGCCCTCGCCAATCAAGTAGGCCTGTCCCGGCAGGCTGACAGTGGATCCCGCGGCCACATCCAGTATTCCTAGCTTCCGGCCGATTTCTAGATGGTCTCTACTGCCGTCTGCTGCCGTACCTCCAGGGCTCTGGTATACTGTTTTGTTTTCGAGAGCGCAATTCTCTGGCAAGAGGTTAGGAATCGAAGCCAACAGGCGATGCGTTAATAGTTGTTGCGCCTTCACTTCATCTGAGACCTTACGATACTGCTCCTTCAACTCTTTGGAATATGTTGTAGGCACTGGCGTTTTAAGCGCGTTCCGCTTGCGCGCCACGTCCTGCTGTATTTTCTGAGAAACTTTCAGGTCGTCTAAGGCCTGCACAACCGCGTTTATCGAGTAGTCATTAGGCAGCTTGAGTTTACGTAGCGTGAGGCTCCGTTGATAGCTTTGCGGTCGCAGCAGTATATCTTTGACGTTGAATGCGGGCAGAGCCAACCTCGACGACCGGCTCATATACTGGCGAGCATCACTGAGTCATCATGGTATCTGTCGTCGGGATGTCAACGGTTCTTGCTAAGACGCTTGTTCGGGTAAAGTCTGCAGATCATTACAGGCAAATCTAGAGAGTTCTTAAACAAAACGCTCGGCTCAGTAATATGGAACGCTGATTCCCAGGTTTTGGTCACTCTGCTATTAGTCCCTCGCATGCTACGTGTCCAGATGTGGGAAGACATATTCCGACATATCCGGAGCATTGGTCGGTCATCCTCGTCCAATCCCGCTTCTAACGGTATGGGAGCTCTCTTCGTGACTCTCAGTGCTCGTAGTCAGCTGCCGTACAACTGATTATCACGCGTCTGATTATATCCCCGCATGCATTGCATATGCAAACCCCTGGATGAGGTGGTACAATCTGCATGACACATCGGACTAATCTATACATGATAGACATCTCACCATTCTCTGCATTGAGACATGCGTATTTTAAATCCGCACGCGAGCAACCGTGGAAGCGGGAAGTGCGTCTCTTAACATGCTACCTCCCCCACCAGATGGGAGTCGCGCAGCCGTTTCCCGCATCGTGAACCCAAATCCATACTTGAAAAATACCGCTGCACCTCTAGAGATTTCAAATAGCTTGCTCCCCCACAAAAATGCGAGACATCGACCATCAGTGAAAAGAAAAACTTTTTTGATATAAATTCCACTATCCAAGATACAAATAATTTAGAACAGTGCTTCCTAAAGTACAAGAATGCATCCCGAATTAGTTATTCTAGCACAGATCAACCATACCATGTATAAATTAAAAAGCAAGCTTCTGGAAGAACCACTTGTTGTTGCCTGCCTTGTGCTGGTCCTCGAAGATCTTTTTGATAGCATCCTTGGCGTCCTTGCGCTTCGAAGGCTCGTCGAAGGTTTCTGAGGAAACTACCGACTTGAGGCCATCGTGGTCGAAGTTGTAACGGGTGGGCATGAAATGAGTGTAATTCACACGCTTGATGAAAGGCTTGATCTTAGTGCGGCGCGCAATCTGCTTCTCGGTGTGTTTACGGGTGACCTGCTGCGGGTACCTCTCAATGCCAACGACGATGGCATGGCCGAAAGGATGAGACTTGGTACCGTCGTCAAAGGCCTTGACGATAACGACCTTCTTGCCAGCCTGGCGGCCGCGAGTGATGATAGCTACTTTGTTCGGTTTCAAGAATTTGGCCATCTCGTATCACGAAGGTTGAAAAATGCGAACGGGTCGAGATACACTTCCCTCACGTCATCTGTAAACAGTATCGTGTGTTTACTGTGCGAGCCCTAACAACTAAGCCCTAATTAGATAAGTACTGTTCACGGCGGCGATTACGGTATGCGAGGTATGGGTGCTTCAAGGGAGATTCGACCTCCCCGTAATCTACGGTTTTCACTTTTGCCCGTTTTGCAGTGGTTTCTATCATGGCCAGCGAATTGAGGCGCCATCGGCTCTGAGAGTCTTGAATGACAGCGTGCCCTAGCTGTAATTACCAAGCAGTCCACCTGACGCGCGCTGTCTCATCCTGTCTGCGCACTGTCTGAGCACTGACAGTAGTGGGAGCGATATGTCACCATACGGTCTTAGCAGTATAGGGTGACCGCTGTTTATCTGCTTGTTTACGCAGGGAACCCTAAGCTAGGGTCCACGGCAGGACGTGTATATGTAAACAAACCGCCGGCCACGAGGATGAACCTCATGAACTCCAACACTATCGGCGCTTCGTTCGCGAAGCGCAATGAGTCGCGGTACGCGGACAATCTCAAAATAGTTTATGATCTTCTCGACACAGTCTCGCACGATGTCAAGACGACGATGTCGGACTTCCACGACCTCAGCGAGCGGTCCCGCGACAACGGCAAGGCGCTGGAGGATCTGATGGTCGAGATCCGCGGCGTGCGCGAGGATGACGGGGTCAGCAAGAAATTGACGGGCCTGGCCCAGCTCGAGAGGTTAGAAAAGCTGGATCAACTGGAACGGCTCGACTCGCTCGACCGCATGCAGTCCGAGCTGAAATCGACGCTGGCGCTCATCACAGCTAGCCTAAAGAACGAGGGCAGCCATGACGCTGAGCTGTTACAACAACATACGGACGCGCTTGGCACTGTTCGCGACGACCTGGCGGCGTGGAAGTCAAAACAGACAAAGACTCTGGAGGAGCTGAACGAGCTCCGAGGACTGCTCACTGAGGCGAGCAAATCGAGATTGAAAGACAACGACACCCACGTCAGTGCGCTCTGCAAGATCCAGGACGCACAGGCCTCAATTGCGGCAGATCTCGGCCGGCTGCGCGACGCCCAAGCGGACCAAGCCCAGCAGGGCACCAAGCAGCTCGACTCGGTCTGCGCTCGTCTGGAAACCCTGGCGCAGGCGCCACCACAGGCCAGCAACGACGAGCTACTGCACGCTATGCACGGCGACGTCCGCGCCGTTTTGGACCATTTACTAGGAATACACAAGCAGACACTCGTGGAGATCGAGGAGCTGCGGACATTGAAAGCCGACACCGACGCGCGAGCCGGCGCACAAGCCGACGCGCAAGCCGCCGCGCGTCACGAAGAGTTCGAGCGCGCGCAGGCCGAGCAGCTGCGAGCGGAGGTGGCGCAGCTGAAGAAAGAGCAGCGACAGCTGCAGGAACACTGCGGGGCGCTGAAAGCTGAGCTCAGCCACGGCGTGCAGCAGCTCCGCGACTGCGAGGACAGGTACATGCGTCTCGAGACGCAGCTCCGCGAGATGACGATGTCGAAGTACAAGGGCATTCTCGGCACGAGCGCGCTGGCCGTTCTGTCGAACAACCCCAAGTCCGAACTCGTGGTCAAAAAGCGGCAATTAAGGACAGTTAGCTTGGCCGACAACTAGAGCATCGCGCGGCACATTCTATTAGATACTAGCATACAGAGTTCTATTTGCGCGCCGACCCGCGAGCAGGACCTGCCAGCGGCGCTCTCTGTCTATAACTACTTTATGGGCGCGCGCGCCATTAGTCACTATACGCGCACTGCTGCCGCCAGAAAGTAGCAACGCGGGGCCATGAATGAGTACCGGCCGTACGTGGACGCGGCCACGTTCAAGTATCCTTTAGACCACGGCGGCCGCGCGCAGCCGCTGCTGGAGTCCGGCGGGAGCGGGCTCGAGTACCTGCACATCGACGAGCTCGTGTCCGCGCACTCGCAGGTCGCGGCCGTCGGCTCGTCAATGCTCAAGTTCTACCTGCGAATGGCCTTTTCGCAGCCGTTCGAAGTGTCGAGGTTCCTCACGCAGGTAGGCGACTGGCGGAATACGCCGCGCGCGCCGTCCGTGGCGCTGCTGGCGTCCGGCGCCGGGCCGGTCGTGGACGAGCCAGAGCCCACGGCGCAGCAGGACCGCGAAGAAGACGAGGAGGATATTGACTACTTTGTTGACGTGAGCGGTAAGCCGCAGGAGCCCAGGAACGCGGTGCAGCTGTACAAGCCCGCCGCAAACCCCGCGCCACAGGCCATCGACATGTCCAACGGCCCGTACATACTGTCGACTGCGTCAGCACTCGTGCGCAAGGAGGGGTTTCCCGGGCTATGGCGCGGAATGAACGCGTCGTGCCTGTGCAGGGCCGCGACGGGCGTCGTGGGCGCGTGGATAACCAGCTTCCTGGCGTCCGCGTGCGGCGTGCCTGATCCGCAGTTTGTGGACGTGCTGCACACGCTGGATCCGCTGAAGGTGGCCGCAGTGAGCATAGCCGGGTGCGCGGCGACCGCATACTTGCTGTCGCCCCTGTTCATCATCCGCGCGCGGCTCATCGCCACGTCCATGTCGCATCCGGACAAGCCCCGCAGCCTGCGGTGGTCACTCATGGACATGATGCGACGCGGCAAGTTCGTCGCGCCGTTCAGCGTGGCGCTGCCGTCCGTGCTCACTGCGGCCATGAAGAACGCGATCGTTACCATGAGCCCGCTGCTCTGCTGGCGCTACGCTGAGATCGACGTGTTCAACACGCCGCGGATGTTCCATTTCGCGCAGCTGGGTGCGGAGCTCGTGTTCCTGCTGTTCAAGCTACCCTTGGAGACGCTGGCTGCGCGCGCGGAGGTCCAGGATCCCGAGAACCAGATCCCGCTGGAAAACGCCATTGTGAGACTGTACCCATACAAGGGCATTCTGCACACCGTCTGGGAGGTGCTGTCGCGGAAACAGTCGATGGCCAGTTTGTACCGAGGCTGGAGATCCGAGCTCGTCGGCGTGATCGGCGAGTGGGGCTACGAAGCGTTGGAAGAGAAGCGGCCGGGCCAGGAGCGGTTTTAGATACAGCGCTCCCGCCCTCTGCCATTTTTTTGGGGGGGATGGCCATGACAATAAGCGCACCGGCGCTACTCCGGCCGATGTCTGAACGTCCCATCTATGCTGTTCTCGCGCATCATCCGGTCATATTTCAACAGAAACTCGCCAAACCATTTGCGCGGGTCCTCGGGGCGCTCCCTTTCGAGGATGCGCAGCCCCTCAAGCACCACGGGCTGCACGGTTTTCAGGAGGTACTGGCGCGTCGCATGCCCTTGGTTGCATCCCTCGTCCGGCGGGCACTGGTGCTCGAAAACGTTCTGCGCGTTCAGTTTGTACACCTCCTCGGGCCTTGTCTCGGGCACGGTTCGTGGCGCCTCGTACGCGACGTCTGTCTCGTCCTCAGAGCTGAAGTCATCGGCCATGTTGTGGCACGACGCGAGAGGGACACGGTCCGCGTCATGCTGCATCCGGGTGAAGAAAAAAATCGACTAGATGTATATAGATCAGGCGAAAGTTTGCTTTTTGTAACACTTTCCACGCGCGGCCGGTGGGTGTTTACTGAGCTTTTGCGCGCGTTCCCGGGGCAAATCTTGTTTTCTGGAATCGCGGTGCACCCAGTTAGTCTGTAAGCGCTGCGCTCGATCTGCTTTGCACGGTCAAAGCCGTAGAAAACAGCAGAAACAGAGGTTCACGCGCGCTCGGCAACCAAGTGTCAGCGTTAGTAATACGCTCAGCTTGCGTAGCATCAGACTACGCAGTGATTCCAGCCCTGGTTGCGCAGCATGGACCCGTTCGCGCCGGTTCTGCGGGATGCCGAGTCGCAGCTGAGTGCGTCGCAACTTCTTTTGCGCCAGTATCGCGCGGAAAGGTCGCCGAGCAAGCTCTCTGAGGTCCAGAACACCATCCAGGACCTGACGGAGACAATCCGCGAACTGTCGCAGTCAATTGCGGCGGTGCAGTCCAGCCCAGAGCAGTTCGGGCTCAGTAGTGCCGAAATTGACGGCCGCATCGAGCAGGTAGGGCATATCAACAACCAGGTAACCGACATCCAGGAAGAGCTGCTAGCCATCAAAAGCGACACGCGCAGAAACACGCCGGCCGTGCAGCAGGAAGTGGCAATAGAAGAGCCGGGTGCGAGCGAGGAAGACAGGCAGCTGCTATTTCAATCGACACTACAGGAGCAGGATAATATACTAGACGAGGTGGAGCGCACCGTCATCAACCTGCGCGAGCAGGCGAACGTGATGTCGCAGGAGCTCGACGAGCAGGCGGAGCTGATAGACGACTTCGAAACACACGTGGACTCCACGAACGACCGTCTGGCCCGCGGCGTCCAGCGCGTGAACTGGGTCCTCAAACACAACCGCGATACTGCTAGCAACTGCTGTATCGGCTTACTGATCGTCGCGCTGATCATATTACTCGTTCTGGTCGTGGTGACATGAGTAAAAGCGAGTAAAGTTGTCCAATTGTTCTCGCTAGAGTTATCTGGTGGATCCGGGACAGAACTGAGGGGCGGAGTGCAACGCGGGCCCACGTCTTGCCGAGGGCGGGCTACAGCCTGTGTGCTTTGTCTCCAGCTGAAAGTGACAATCTACTTGAAAATAGTCGGTCGAAGCGGTGTGTGTCCCGTCTCCCGTGTGGGTTCGCACACTGCCAGCGACGCTGAAATAACATAACGCTGGTCAGCTGTCACCAGCTCCTATAGTACAGCTGTTTGTATTCTATTTCCGGTGCGTATTACTACTTAGACCAGCACAAAATATACCGCCACTTTGGTTGCCATACACGCATTTAAATTAGCTGCTATTTACCCGAACGGGCCGTGGCGCCGAAAACGACGATCTTTTTGTGCGCCCGTCGACCCCTGAAATTTGAACGTGATCAAGTAACGAGATCCTGACAGCAGCAGAACGCATGCCTACGCAGCCGCAGTGGTGGGGGGGCATCGCCGGATGAGTGCTTAAAGAGGTAAGAACAAGGGATGTAGTATCTAAAACTACTGACAAAAATTGTTTAAATTTCGTCGTTTTTTCCCAGCCGGATATGAGCATGCCCCCCTCGTCGTGTTCACCGCGCGTTTAGTATCGCGACGTGTTGTCGTACGGGTCGATGACAGTGCTTAGCTAGCATGTCGTACTCGGAGTATGTACAAGTGCCACTGCCCTAGCGCACGCAGGTTATCCATAGGCCTAAGCCAATACAATCCCAGGGATTGTCGGTCAGCATACGGTAAGGGCAAGGGCAATCGAAAAAAAAGCGCTCAAGCTATGAGCAAATCCAGTACTAATTTTTGCGGCTGCATAAGATAGCCCCGCATGTGATAGCGGGCGCGGAGCACAGGTTCTCTTTGCTGGGAGGGCAGCGCCGATACGAGTGCGTGCCTTAATTTAGAGCGTAACGTTTAGCTTCACACATCTATGTAGGTACTTACAAAGTCTCTGGCCGATCAAACCATGCCGGGCCAAAGCGTCATAGCATTGTTGCAGCGACCTCCATTGAGCCGCGCTGCTAACCAAGCCTGCTGACTCTGCCTCAGCCAGGCGTGTGACCAGGGCAGAACATAGACGCGCTGTTCGCTAAATCGCGATTCCGAAAGCTTAGACTACATTTTTGCGTGCTGCGTAGTCGCGATTAAACGGTGGCGCCGGGCCAACGCGATAGCCAAGCACCATCACGAAGGTTAGGGGTCTTTGCAACAACAATGATTCGCATTCGCGTTTTCGTATTAACTGCATAAGCGGATTCAGAGCGCATGCAGCACGTGATCCCCGGGTTTTGCACCTGGCCAAATCGAAACGGCGTACTCTATAAATCTAATAAACGGTAAGTGTAATCGCGTGCTTTCCTAGATTGGAACCAGTATCCTTTATACGATTGGGACCTACCGTAACGCCATTGCTCTGCTCCTCTTCTTACGCAGACCTTAGAGAACACCGACATGGCCACTAAACAGAGAACTCTTATTGTCGGCGGCGGTATCGTTGGCGCCAGCGCAGCCTTCTTCATTGCAAGGCACCCGAACTTCGACCCCGAGAGACATGAAATAATACTAATCGAGGCCGTGGCGCCCGCGTGCTCAGCATCAGGCAAAGCTGGCGGCCTGCTCTCGAAGACCGCGTTCCCGCAGAGCCTCGGCCCGCTCTCGTTCAAGCTCCACGCCCAGCTCGCCAAGGAGTTCGACGGCGAAAAAAAATGGGGCTACCGCCGCCTTTCCACGGTGAGCATCGTTGGTACGGATAAGCCGGGCGCACGGGCAACGCCGCTGCCGGACGAGCTGGGCTGGCTCAAGCCGAACGTCGTCGAGGCGGTCAGTTACATTGGCGGGCCCGAGGACTTCGCGCAAGTGCATCCTTATTATTTCACGAACTTTATGATCGATCATCTTACCCAACAAGGCGTGCTCACGCTCGTCTCGGGCAAAGTCACCGAGCTCCTGGCCAACAAAGACGGCGTGTGCACAGGTGTCGGTTACGACGACGGAGGAACGCACGTCCGCGCACTTGCAGATACGGTCATCGTGGCGGCGGGTCCCTGGACCGCGCGGCTCATCAAGGAGTGCCCGATCGTGGGAATCAAGGTCCCGTCGATCACCGTAAAACCAACGGCGCCGGTCGGTCCATACGCCTTGTTTACCGACCTCGACCTCGAGCAGGCCGGCCGCGTCACGCCGGAGGTCTACCCGCGCCGCGACGAGATATACATCTGCGGCGAGTCCAGCGACGACCCGCTGCCGGAGACCGCCGACTTGATCACCGTTGACGATCGCTACGCTAACGCCATCTACGAGTACGGCTGCGCGCTGAGCACGCGCATCGCGCACGGCAGCATAAACGTGAAACAGGCCTGCTACCTGCCTGTCGTGGACTCACCATACACGTCGGGCCCGTTCGTGGGCCGCACGAACGTCCGCAACCTTATGGTTGCGTCGGGGCACACGTGCTGGGGCATCAACAACGCCCCTGCGACGGGCCTGCTCTTAGCGGAGATCCTGTTCGAGGGCCGTGCGCACACCGTGAACGCGCGTGGCCTGACGCCCGCAGCTTTCTTCGATGCATCGAAAGCTCTGACCATCGTCGACTAGCCGGCCACGGGCAGTAATGTCATACTGAAGTTTACAAATGCATCCACTATACACGTCGCGCGTGGCACGCCGCAGATCACCCCGCGGAACAGCCGCGCGCGCCTGTAGTTTACGTTGTTTATATGAGGCGCTAGGTATCGCTAAAATTTCTAGACTTCTCGACACGAGTAACTAGTAAGAGGATTCTGGATGATGTTCGCAGCTTTCGCGGTGACCAAGAGATCTCTGAAGCGGCGGAATCGCGCTCAAAGGCCAGAAACGGCTCCCCGTATACTTTTTATTCCGGAGGAAAGGCTCTCATCTCGGTGAACGAGAGCAGGCAACGAACGTATCCCTGCTCTCACCGATTGAGCACAATGCGCCATATCTGTCAGAGCGTAGTTTGGAATGTGGCTATCGAGGCGACTACCTGGGCTCGTAAATAGGACTCTGCAGGTTTTTTACCACAGAGTCTATAATCAGCTCATTTCAATCCCTAGACGTACCCGGCATTGTCTCGTGTAAATTATGATAAATTTCATTGTAATTCGTTGGTTCTGTTGAATTCAAGGAACGCATCTACCCCAGTATTAACTATATATGTCATCGTTATGTATGTATAAAGTATATCAAGTTTCCAGCCCAGCTTGGGATGATTTTACGCCTAGCGCGAAGAAGAAAATTATTATTACTGAAAACGCATACATTCGGAGGATGGTAGTTTGCAGCCGCAAATAAAGTTGTTCGCACGAGAGTCGCGTGTTCTTAATTGAATGCGCATCAGCGCGCGTGTTTCCAGCTCAAGATTAGTATTAATAATCAGACCTTTCTAGTAAACAAACCACTAAGTAAACAAGGTGGCCGCTTATGGGCGGGTTCAACGGGTTCGAGGACCTCAACGCGGAAAGCGTACTGAGTATCCGCGAGTTCTCCCGCCGTTTCTGGGCCGAGTACGGCCGCGCGCCACTGGTGTGCCTCGACATGTCCCATCACATCATGCAGGTGAGCACTGAAGGAAAGAGCCGCAACGAGGGCGTCGCGCATCTCCTCATCTTCAAGCGGCTGCTTGCATACCTTAAGGTCGGGCTTAATCTCGTTTGCGTGTTCGATGGGCCGCTAGCCGAGGCGAAACGTAGGCACACGCACGCGGCGCAGGCCAGCCAAGCGCGTCAGTTCGGACCAATGGCGCTCTACGCGAAGAATCTTTGCGAAGCGCTGAAGCTAGCAAGTATTGACGCACCGAACGAAGCCGAGGCGCTCTGCGCGTGGCTGCAGCGGCAGGGACACGTAGACATAGTGTTCAGCGGCGACGCCGACGTGCTCGCCAACGGTGCCACCCACGTTATGCGGTTCACCCCGGCAGGATACCTGAACCAGAGCGGTTCTGGTCCAGGCAATGCCGAGGAGCGGCTTGTTCAGGTCTACAAATTGCACGAGGATCAGGCACCTCAGTTTGCACTCATGGCCCTGATTTTAGGCAACGATTGGGAGGACGGGATTGCCAAGGTGGGCAAGAAGACGGCGCTGGCTGCTGTACATCCGCGAACGGGGCTCGTCCAACGCCTCGTAGATATCGCTGCTATGCCTGCCGGTATTCTCCAGGAGCAGGAGCGTCAGAAATGGCACGCGGACTTTGTAGAGGAGTTGCGCACTAACAAGAGCAAGTGGTTCTCGCGGAAGTGCGCCATGCCCATACCGAATTCCTTTCCTTCCCTTGAGATGTTTGCGAAGCTGCTCAATCCGAGCACGTACTATGCCAACCAAATAACAACCGCATGTGATGGGGCGCGCACGCCGCTCAACGTGAACAAGTTATCTAACAACAAGAGCACGTTGTTTGACATGTGGACTCAAAATTGTCCGGGATTTAGGCGGGCGGTCCGCACGGCATCAGAGGACAAGTCCGAGAAGGCGTTCAAATCAGCACTGGCGCCTGCCGTGCTCGCAATCCTGCTGTTCACCAACTCAGAGGTCGCTGGCGGCATGGAGTACAAGGCCGTGAAGAATCAGAAAGATGTGGAGGTGGTCAGAGGGTCGTATGTTGGGTCGAATTTTACTCCTGAGTTTTTTGTTGGCGCGCGCGCTCCCTATTTCGCGTTCGAAGTTAATCAATATGCGCGTCTGCCTGAGAAGCTTGGTAAAAAAACCTCTTCGGCAGACAAAGCGCTGAAGGACAACAGCAAGATCACTCAGTTTTTCGCGTCGGCAAGAACTGGCAGTCACGAACCCGTTAGCCGCACGGGGTCGTTAGCAGGCGCAAAAGCTTCGTGGCCCACTGCTGGTACAGTGGGACACGCGCTTAGCACCAGCACTCCCCTCCAAAACCACGTCGCACACCAGACTGATGTTTTTGGTTCCAGCGACACCGAGGCCGACACCGAGGACTTCACAAGAAACATCCCTATGGGCTCCAGCCCCACGTCGCTGGCACAATCTCCGCTTAAGAAGAGGCGGCGCAGCAGTTACAGCGATGACACCGCTACTGAATTTGGGTTTGCGACTAAACGGCCGCGCATTCTATTCACTGATACACCTGCACCAAATGTCGCGTTCCCGACCAGCGACCCGCCAACCGATCTCGCAAATGATCCCAATGTCGCCGATCCGATAGTTATAGATCTTGCGGGCGACGAGTCGGTTGACGTGAGCAATTCGCAATCCATAAGCGCCATGGCCCTATCCGGAACCGAGCAGCACGACGACAGCAGTGATTTGTCCGACTGCGTTGTGGTCGCCGTCAACACGCGTCTGATGTGCTCCTGAGTCTTACTCCCTTGCATCATCTTAGCATACTGCATTAGGTTCTTAGTTTATAATACAACCCTTGCTATTACTAGTACCTAAATGCGCTGGCGGGGAGCTAGTTGCTTTCTATCGATACATAGCCGGGCAGCGCCTCGATATCACGCAGCCAGCGACGTACAGCCGGGTACGGCTCGAGCGAGATATCGCCCTGCGGTGCCACTTTGACGTAAGAATAAATTGCACAGTCCGCAATCGTGGGAGTCTCGGCCGCAAGCCACTTTTGAGCAGTCAGTTGGCCCTCGAGGACGCCCAGCAGCCTGGCGGCTGTTTTGGCGGCAGCCTCATAGTCGAACGGATATCCGTGAATTTTGACGGCCCTCGCGTACGCACAGCCGTGCAAAAGCTCGTTTGTGGCAATTGACAGCCATTGCGTGACTTTGGCGCGACCCAGAGGGTCGGTAGGGAGCCACGAGTGCTTCTCGTACTTCTCGGCAAGATACACCAGGATTGCTTGCGCATCCCACACCACGGTGCCTGCATCGTCGATTACCGGAATCAGCTGCCACGGGTTCAGCTTCGTAAACCATTCCTGTTTCTGGTCTTCGCGCTTAAGGTCCACCTGCTCAACACCCGGAATACCTGCTAGAGCGACAAACAGCCGCACTTTATAGGAATTGCCTGATCCGGACCGATTGTACAACTTCATGCAAACTGTGCTGATTTGGGCCGATAACAGTTAAGACTTGTCGATGTGTCACCAGTAGGCACCCTGGCATCCCACGTTTGAGGCGCCGTACAGGTGCATATTACTAAACTTACGCGGCGCTCCGGGCACCCCACACCATGCACCCGCGGTTGTTGCAATTGGCGCTGGATTACTCAATGCTATAGATCTTCTCGACGAGCGGGGTGCAGCATCTGCTGACGAGATGAGCGAGAGGTGCCGAGCAGCTCGGAAGTGGCCCCAAGATAAGTAGGCGTACACGATCTCAGAGGAAGCGCATGTGGCAACAGCAGGAAGCCCGTACTAGTTAGAGAAACTATTTGAGAGATTTATTTACTCTAGCACCGTGATATAGCCCGGGAGTGCTTCAACGTCCTTAAACCACCGCTGCAGCGCAGGGTACGCCTCCAATGAAATCCCACCTTGGGGAGCAAGCTTCAGATAGGGGTACGCTGCGCAGTCGGCGATCGTGGGCTTATCTGCCGCTAGCCATTGGTGTTTACCAAGGTACTTTTCAATGAGTTCAAGGGTTCTCCCACTCGACTTCACCGCATCGTCGTAACGCAGCGGGAGTTTGAAATATTTCACTAGGCGTGCGTCGGCGGGCCCGTGCTGGATCTCGTTGACTGAAACAGACAGCCAGCTTGTGACGCGAGCCCTTCCTACGGGGTCGGAGGGCAGCCATTCGTGCTTGTTGAAAGCCTCAGCGAGGTAGACCAGAATCGCTTGCGAGTCCCAGATGACGACGTCTCCGTGTTTAAGAACCGGTACATGCTGCCAGGGGTTGAGGTGCTCGAACCACTCTTCGTGCTGCTCACCAGCATTAAGGTCCACGTTTTGGATCTGCAGTGGAATCCCCGTTAGCGCAGCAAAGAGCCTTACCTTGTAGCAATTGCCTGATTCAATACAGTTATAAAGCGTTAGTGTCGACGACGAACTCATGGTGTGTGGCGCGCGCGAATTGAAAAGGGTGTTTAAGTAAAAGAACGACGTATTCCAAGATACTGTTACAGCACGTTCTCGAGGTTCGCTTAAATTGCCCGTAGGGGTCTTCAGAGTGGCGCCACTTGGGTCGTCTTGGACTCTACCGAGGTGTCTATACGTATAGTACCGCGCGAGTACTGTTTGAACCTGGCCACGGAAACGTGATATAATAATTAAGATCGGGTTCGGACTTGCCGACACCGAGTGTCATAATAGTATAAACGGAGGCGGCGCCAGCCTCGAGTGCACGGGTATATGCAAACGAACGAGAACGGCTTCATTAGTAGCAGGTACGAGACGAAACAGTTTTCGCTGGTTTCCGGGGGAGGGGAGAAAGCTATGATCCACGAAGCGTCTATGCGGGAAGTGGGTGCAGGAGGGCGTCCGTTGTTGAGACTTGGGTATCAGAAGCGGCGTCCAGTGACAGCAGAAGCAGCCGCTGCCGCTGCATTGAACGTGTCCCTCTCTCGCTCAGTGATAGTTTGCAGATAATACTGCTTGCTGAGCTGGATCGTTTCTAACCACACAGAATTATGTTTCGGGTCATCGAGCGTAATCACTTTGTTGTATGTTCGGATTACGATCCGCGGGCGTTTCTCCTTGTCAATTAAGAACGTGGGCTCGCTCACCTCGACCTGCGGAACGCCAAGTGGGACCTCGGTCTGTATTCTATGGTCGTCGTTCATGACCACCAAGCGCCCCAATGTTGTGACCAGCACCGTCTTCTTTTTATTCTTCGAAGTGAACAGCTTCGAGAACATCGAAGCGTCTGGAACAAACAGTTCGTCGCCTGGCTCCTCGGTTTTTTCGTGGTCAGGTTTCACGTGTTGCGGCTTGTGAGAGCTGATCCAGACATAGAGCTGCCCTACCTTCAAAATACGCTCGTTGAGGTCGACGAGCACGGACCCGTATTGCGCTTCTAGGGAGCCAGACGGCAGCCGCGGGAGCACCGTCGTGGACGGTGAGCGCGGGGAGCTGGGGCGCGCAAGGGCCGAGGTGACCGGGCTGAATCCCGAGGCCATTCGCGGCGAAGTCGGCGTGCCTGGACGCGAAGTCGAGCTCACAGCTGCGACACGCGTATTTATTTTGTAATCCTGCATGCGCCGCCGGAGTGCTTCGGCTTTCTGATGCTGGCTGCTCTGCGAGCTCGCAACTGGCGCCTTGTATAGGTTTGCGGTGGTCGGGGTATTAGCATTTTTGCTGCCGGCGCCTGCGTTGGACGCACTGCTGGTAGCGGCCGCAGGCTTTACTGAGGCTGGTTTTGCGACGGGTTTAGTCTGCGCCTTAATGGGAACGCGGCCGCGGCTCGACGTGCGTTTATGAGCCACTGATGTCGGGCCACTAGTGTGTGCAGTCGAGCTTGGCGCGTGGGATGCTGCGGAGCCGTGCAAGTGCGTAGTGGATTGCGACGCGCTAGGCTCGACATGGCGAACAGGCATCCCATACACAGTGGTGGGGTTGACTGCTTGTAGCCCACCCGGGGTGGGAATGAATACTTGTTTGCCTGCGGCCGCACGTTGCTTAGCCGCCTCAACTGGCGGCACACGGGTGGCTCGCGGCTTCATCGACGCGACATTTGGTCGGTAAGGCCCCAGTTTGGGAGGTGGAGTCGACCACAGAGCCTTGCGCGACCAGTCTTGTCCCTCGAAGAACTCGTGCTGCTTAATGTCAGCGATCGACCAGCGTTGTGGCGCTTTCACCAAAATGTGCTTGAGCAGATCGCGGACAAGGAAAGGGAACCCAGGTGGGATTGAGTACTGGATGCGCGATACTTTCTGGAAAGTGAGATATTGCGTCGTTCCCTGGAATGGGGGTGCCGCAGCAATCATTTGGTATAGTACACAGCCCCAAGCCCAGATGTCGGCGCTTTTGCCCTGTTGCTTGTTGACCAGAAGCTCTGGCGTGACATACTCGGCTGTTCCAACGAACGAGTCCGCTCGTGTGTCGGTCGGGTACTCGTTCGTCTCCGGATCCATGTCCAACAGCTTTGCCGTGCCGAAGTCCGTGACCTTCACGCGCACTTTGTAGTCGAGCAAGATGTTCTCCGGTTTCAAATCGCGATGGATCACGCCGTTCTCGTGCATGTACTCGATCGCGTCGAGAAGCTGGCACGCGTAGTAGCGCGCACAGTCCTCATTGAGCGAGCCCGTGGACTTAATGAGATGGAGCAACTCGCCGTTAGGCGCGTAGTCTAGCACGAAGTACAGCGAATGCCGATCCTGAAAGGTAAAGTAGAGACGGATGATGCCCGGATGGTCGCCCAGCCTGTTGAGCGTGCGCTTCTCAATCTCCACATACTTTACCTTGCGCTCTTTGATGATGTGATTCTTGTCCAGCACCTTGACTGCATACTGCCGAAGGCTCTGCTTGTCCAAGGCAAGCAGCACGGTGCTGTAACTGCCGGACCCAAGCTCGCCCTTGAACTCAAAGTCTTGAACGCCCTTGCGCACAATCCGCGAGCGCACGACGCCCTCTTCGTCGCGCGTTTGCTCGACCATTGTGGCTGCACCGTCGTCAGGCGGCGCCGCAGGGGGCGCCTGAGCAGGCGCAGGAGCAGCATTCGCCGGCGGGGGCGGATGAGCCGGCGGTGCTAACGGTACTGGCGGTGCCGCAGCTGCCGGCAGCTGCTGATTACCAATATGCGGGACCGGCGGCGCGGGCGAGGGTTGCTGCCCATGCGCCATAGGAAGCGAGGGCACCGCAGACCGTTGCGGCTGTGGGATTGCGGGTGCTAAACCCGGTGCAGGCACCACCCCCGGCGGTACTATCTGCGCAATTGGTGCGCCAGGCACCATGGGCACGCCGGGGACAACGGGCAACTGCGAAGCTGGTTGCGCCGGAGTGGGTACAAGTACAGAGGCGATGGGCGCACGCGGAGGTGAGGAAGGCGCATTATGGGCGTAGAACAGCGGCTCTTTTTGCGGGATTGGCGGCGGCGCTGCACCCGCCTCGTCCATCTGCCGGCGCAGCAGGTGCTCGCGTTGCGCACGTGCGCGCGAGAGCTCGTCCTGGCGCAGCAGCTCGCGCTCATGCTCGGACTGTAGCTGTTCGAGGCGCTCGGCACGGGCGCGGCGCTGCTGCTCGAGGCGCAAGTACTCGCGCTCCTGGTCGCTGCGGATTTTGTCCTGACGTTGCTGCTCGGTCTGGGCCTGCAGCCGGCGCAATTCGAACTCCTGTGTGCGCGGGTTGAGCATGCGCATCGTGCTGTTAGCACCCGGCGCCGCCGGTGACGCCTGCGTCTCCGAGAGCCGGCGCTCGGCGCTGCCGTCGTAAGCGAACGCACTGCTGATGCTGGATGCGCTCGTGCTGGTGGGGATCCTGGCCGACGGGGTCTCTGCCGACTGCGCTGCGTCTCCGTATTTTTGGTTCCACTGCGCGACGGTGTGGTCGATGCTCGGCCGCTGGTCGACTATGTTTTCGAAATTGGCGTAGTTGCCCCATTCTGACTGGGACGACATCGCGCTGCGTCACGAAGGAAGGGAATGCCGTTCACCTAGTGTCGCGCACCTTGGCACCAGCTCGTCTCTGCTGGCAACTCCGGGGCGAGGAGAGTAAAGCAGGGCATGCCAGGGACAGGGCAAGTGGTTAACTGCAATGACTAATCGGGCGCCGCGCGGTTCGCATCGCCAGCTTTTAGCGTCGCAAAATGTAAATAATACCGAAGCAAGCGCGCAAGCGCGGTTTCGCGCCGCAGCACACACAGCATTTCAGCCTAAATACGGGAGATGTACAGTGTTTGGGGTGCAATTGCGAGCCAGTGCGCTGGCAAGCGGCTGCTGCACTGCGGCGGCTGTCAAAATGCGTGCGGCGCTGCGTCACGGCTACGTTTCAACGCACACGTATTAGGCTCCATATTGAACAAGCGTACTCTAAGTTTGGCATTAACTTCTCTATATCTTTCTGTAGATCCCCAAACAGCGCGTAGTTGGGCGAAAGCGACCAGCCTGATAATACTGCGCGGCTTATTTTGATGGCTTATTCGCGCTGACGCCGCTTGCTCTAATCAGCTGTTTGTTGTAATCAAGTCGCGGTCTTCCTTACCTCAATGCATGTCATGACCATGTAAGGTGTAATGTGTTGTTGATGGGCCATGACAGCAGCGCCAAAAGCACAAAGTAGCGAGGCCATGAACGCGCGGAATCTACATATTTTCGAAATCTGGCCATTTTATCGAGTGCTGGCGCACTACTTGAGTCTGTACGCCCGCCCCTCTACACCTTGCAAAACATATTTATGATAAGTAACCTAAGTAAAAGCAAGGTAAGGCGCAGCTAGCCGCAGCAGTGCTTGATATACTTGTGATCACTTAGCGAGTTACCAGGACATACACTGACGTATGCATCTGTCCATGCATAAGAACGGTAGTGCTTCAGCAGCATGGCGCGTGAACAGAGAGTCTCGTTGCCGCCAAGCGATGACTGATCGTTTTTTGAGCAAAGGGCTACATGGTTAAGTCGTTCGCGCTGATATCGTTTCGGTCGAAGGCATTCTACACGTAATTGCTACGGCAAGGAGCGTCCTAGCGAAGTTGCGCCGATATCGGCGTGCCCCTATCGCTATTGTAGACGCAATTACGCGCGAAGCCGCATACCTCGCGAGACAAGCTTGCTCACAGCATCTTTTTCATTGCACGTCAGTGTATGCAAATGCGGACTTGCTCGCCTGACCTCTCGCGCTATATGTCAAGGGCACGCTTGGCTACTAGCATGACTCGATGTAGCGTAACAGCACGGTGTTGTCTGTTCACACCGCATTTGGTAGTAATTACGCCAATAGCCTGAGCCGTTCTTAGTTTGCTGGGCTCTGCCCAACGTTGGCCTACTGGAATCAGTCAACCGTTCGCTGACTGGCAAGGTGATCCAGTGACCTAGCGCTGCGGCCTGCATTGCATTGGATCACAGCCATGGTAGAAATGCGTCCACAGGTCGCGTCGTAGTGCGTTTCCAGGCCTAGGCGCCGGAGTGTGTGCCAGTTCGCTCCGCCGCGCCGGGCCGTCGTGAACATTCTCATAACCGTTTTGCGCCTTTGTCGACGTTATAAGTGGGTACGTTTATCTAGAGCAGATCAAAAAGCACACGCAGCCACGCTAACTCCCGCGGCGCCTCGAATCATGTAGCGCCTCCGTAAACATCCTGCGAGCGAACGGGTCGATAGGGTTGTGCAGGCAACTGCAAGAGGCGCGACTTTAGTTGGGCCTAAAGGGAGCTGAATACAAGAATCGACCTATATAAAAGTAATCGTGTATCTTTACGTTGTCGAGGGCGTCATCAGCCCACCAATTCTATACCATGATGGCCACCGTGGTGCCCGCCGCGACGAGCTCGGCCGCATGCTGCGCCCAGATATGGCTGCGAGGAGACCCTCTGGGCCAGGGCGAGCACTAGCGCTTATCGCTTGCGGACCTCAAGTATCGCGCGACATTAATAATGCAGCTCTCAAACGACCTTCGTGCGCAACTTAGGTGGCAAGCAATTGTGTGGTTATATAGTGCCCCGTCTCCATCACTGACTTTTTTATAGACTCCAGCATGTTTGCTAACGCTAAGTACTACGCGTCACTGCCCTACAACCTGCTGTGGACCGACGCCGGCCCGTTTTTCAAGCCCGAGGATTACCCCGACCTTGGCGGCCAGGTGTGGATCGTGACCGGCGCGACATCCGGAATTGGCATCGAAATCGCCAAGACGTTGCTCAAGCAGCACGCCAAGGTCTACTTGGTCGGCCGCTCGCAGCAGAAGCTGGACGACACGGTCAAGCTGCTCAAGGCGCAGTTTTCGCAGGCCAGCATCGACACGCTGCTCATCGACTACGCCGACCTGAACACGGTCGAGCCGGCCGTGAACGTGTTCAAGAGCAAAGAGTCGAAGCTAAACGGCGTCTTCCACAACGCCGGCGTGATGAACGTCCCGCGCGGCAGCAAGACCAAGCAGGGCATCGAGCTCACGCTGGGCGTCAACAACGTTGCCACGCAGTACCTGCAGGAACTGCTCGATCCGCTGGTCCTCGCCACGCCGAAGGCCCGAATCGTGTGGTTGAGCTCGCTCGCCCACATCGGCGCGCCGTACGGGGGGTTCGACACAGCGTGGCTAACCGCGGGACCTGAGCGGCTGTACGCAATGTCCAAGGCGACGGACTACATCCAGGCCGTGCAGTGGTCTGCGCGCCACCCCGACGCAGATGTGCTCTCGGTAGCCGTACATCCGGGCGTTATCAAGTCGGAGCTCACACGCACGACCAACCCGGTAATGAAGATGCTGACCTCGCCGTTCTATTACGACACACCGTACGGCGCGCTGTCTCCTGTGTATGCTGGGCTCAGTCCTGATGTCAAGAACAACGACTACATCATCCCCTTCGGAAGAGTCGGCGCGGTGCGCCCGGACATTTATGAGGCTGCTCGCGGCCCGAAAGGCAAGGCCGCAGTGCAGTGGATTGAGGAGCAGATACATTCGAATGTCGTGCAATAGACTGGTCGTCGCAGCTTTACGCTGTATCCGTCTAGCGAACATCGATTCACCTCCTATGCAATAAGACACGTCAGTTGGCGTGCTATACGTGCTCTTTGCTTAGATCCTGCTCGTCGGAAACCGAACTCTGTCTGCGAGCTCCAAGAATAGTTACGCCGCTGGCTTGATGAGGCGCGTTTTGTATGCTTAGGTCGCGACCTTCGGCCTGGGATTGCCATTCTGGGAATGATCATTGTCGCCCGGCTCATGAGAACCGCACGCCGTAGGGCTCGAGCTGGTGCGCCAGATGGTTGTACTGCTTGTCGGGTGTCAGCGCCTCATCGTCTTGATGTGTTGCCTCTGCTAGCTGTCCGGCTAGCGTTTCGACCTGGTTTTTGAGTGATTCATTTTGGAATAGTATCATCTGCACTTGGTCTCCCGTGTACTTTCCGTTGTCGCGCGCGATCTTGGGCAGTTGCTGTACTCGTTGGTGCGCTGCGAACAGTTCGAGCTCGGCGCACCGTGCCTTATAGAACTCCAGGCGTCCTTCAAGGGACACGATGACCTGTTTCTGGGTGTTGCATAGGCGGCGGTGCCTTTCCAGCTTTTTCAGCTGCTGCTGCTCCGAGTTGCTCTGCGAGTTCATACAATTCAACAACACTGTCGGTTCTGTGGTGCGAGGAGTAAAGACTGTAGGCTACGCAATCATAAGGTTAAAGGCCCAGCATTGGCGCGATATATATAACAAACTCTAAAGAATAGAATTTTAAATACCGAATTCGGTCATAACAACATTTTTCCACATCAAATGAACGTTTGAATTATGTTCAGAGGCATTGCGAGCGTGTCGAGATAAATGCCGCAAAATTGCCGTAGCGGGGTCGTCGCGGCCCCGCTATAAGGCAAGTGGCCACGCTTCACTGCGACAGCCTAAGCAGTGTCCAGGCTCTGCATGGAGGCAGTCGGTGGAGACACATTAGTAATGCGCTGCGCCCGTTTTTTTTACTGGGCAGGTACTGTAAATCACAATGAACGCCAATACGCACATTATTCCGTTAGAATATAGGAGAATGGTCATCCAACGCGAAGAATTTCAACAAATCACGCACAATAGGCTATCTCGCCACGATCGATCGTTTCGCCTCGTTCGGTCACCCTTCGTTTACTCGTTTAACTCAGAGATACCGATGACAAAGAACCGAGCGGTGCTACATACCACGTATGCAGCAAGAGGGTGATAACCCTATGTATGCACGGTGCAATAATAGCCTCTGCAGGAAGCATAGACGGCATAATTAACCGTTGGCTCGGGTCCTGCCCCCTTCTGCTCAGATGAAAGTTGACGTCCGCGAAAAAAAAGCTGGTCGTTCATAGAAACTAGGTTTATACTGATATAATATTCTGATATTGTGTAAAAGTTAAAACGTTTTTTTTAGCCGCGGTTTCGTGTTTTTAGCTGCGGCGTCCCAGAAGTTGCTGCTGTCCGCGCCTCTGGGCTTTAAATTCTCATACAGGTGCCTCATATACTCGTATAGAAGCCCGTTCAATTTTTCTTGGGCTATATAGGCGCCTCCTTGGGTCCCGGAATGAAGTGCCTTCCATACCCAGCTAGGAGGATGCATAGCCTTACGCGCTGTTTGGGTGGGCTTCTGCTATTAGGGGCTCTGCCGCGAAACCTGTACGCTTCCGCCGCAGCAGTTTTGCCACCCGGCGTATACGAAGTCGAACTTTCCTACCAGCAGGTAAACGACACCGAGGTCGGGCTTCCCGGCACTTACGTCCCTGGCGACGGGTCGGCACTGGGTGACGACTCTGTGGACGACTCCAGCGACAGTACCTCAGGAGACTTTGATGGCAGTGATGCTGCAACCGTTTCCGCTGATTCCGACATATACAGCACTATAGTTGTAGACTAATTATAGCTAGAGCAGGTAGAACGTACAGAATGGCTGCAGGAACCGAGAGCAAGATGAACTGATACTAGTACTAGAACAGAACTGCTGAGCCGTTAGGAAGTGTATTGCATTGTTACTGATTTTGCCGCACCCGACGGCCGGTGCGCTGCATTTCGTACCAAATCCGCATACGCTTCATCACAACTGGTTACATAAACAAGTGTTGCCGGTATTGGCATGGAAATATGGAACAATGGCTGCCATACGTTTGTGGACTGAAAGAGACGCAGGTTGTGGCCAATCCGGACCTTCTGGCGCAGCTCTTCACGCTTGACCTCTCGGCGCCCCAGGTTTCCAGTCTCCAGCAGAGCTTGTCTGCCCTTTCCGACGACCAGGTGTGCGGCCAGGTAGACGACGCCAACGTCCAGCCGAGCTTTCCGCGGTTCAGCGGGGTTGTCAAGGCATACCTGCTGTTCTGCAAATACATCGTGGCGCAGGCGCCTGCAGAATGTTTCGACCTCTACGCGAAGTTCTTCGTCTCGCTGCAGCAGGTATACACGGACCAACGCGGCTGCTGCTTCAACGTCGTGCTGCGGACCACGATCCGCGAGATCTGGCGGTGGTTTCGGCACGCCAGCAAAGACCACCTCGAGTGGTTCGCGGCCGGCCTGCTGAGGCTGTTCAACGCCGTGCGCAGCGAGCGCGAGCCGCTGCCTGCAAACGTCCCCAGTAAGAAGAGCAACGTGCTGTTCTACGCGTGTATGATCAGTCGCGCGTACTTCCGCAGCGCGCAGTTCGTGAGCGCGGGCAACGTGTTCAACAACATGCACTCGGTCGAGATCCGGTTCTCGCAGTTCAGCCTTTCCGAGCAGGTGGAGTACCGGTTCTGGCTCGGTCGGTACCTGCTGTACCAGGAGGACGTGTGTCTGAGCTTCACGCACCTGGACTGGGCCTATAACCACGCACTCTCGCGCTCTTTCCAGAAGCAGCTGTGCCTGGACTGGCTCGTCGTGCCCAGCATTCTCGTCGGCCGGCTCCCCACCGAGGCCGTGCTGCAGCAGCTGGTCCCCGAAGCGGCCGACATCTGCCGGCAGCTCGTGCAGTGGCTAAAGCACGGGGTTCTGCCGGCAGACTACACGCGCACAGTCCGCACGAACGCGTGGATCGCGGCGCGCAGCCTCGCGCCGACCGTTCTCGGCCGCCTGCCGCTGCTCGTGTACAAGCGCGGGCTCAAGAAGGTGCACGCGCTGCTCGGCGGAGACAACAAGCTGGCGCTGGACCACGCGCAGAGCGCGTTCCGGCTGCGCGCGGACCCGCAGCTTGTCCTGACGGAGAGTATCTGCGGCGCGCTGATGAGCGCCGCGCAGCTCAAGGGCAACGTACTCCCGTTGAGCCGCACCGTCGTGCTGAAAAGCACGGGCTGCTTCCCGCGCGCGCTGGACGCGAACGCACAGCGGCGCGCGCTGCCGGCCCGCGACGGCTGGATGTCGGCGTAGCCCGCGCTATCCTTCGCGCCGCCCTATTTATTTACCAGTACACCTATAGATACCTGGCACCCCACGTGCCCAATTACGAAGCGGTTCTGCGTGCAGCCACGGCTCTCTGAAGAGACCTGCGGCCGCGCGACGCGGCCTGCGCGACGCCAGTGATGACACAGCACGAGCCGGCAACTCACACTCGCCGCAGCGAAATGAGCGTGTTCTTCAGGCAGCCCCTCGAAATCGAGATCAAATTCGACGACGAAGGGTCGCGGGAGATCGTGCACACGCGGACGCGGTTCGGCAACTCGAGCCACAAGCTGACGCCGCTGTTTGCGCACGACGAGACTGTGCGCGGGTCGGTGATCCTGCGGCCGCGCGACCAGCGCCGCGTCGAGCACAACGGCGTCAAGGTGCGGTTCGTGGGCACAATTGAGCAGATCCACAAGGAGAAGGTGCTCGATCACGACGACTTCATGTCGTGGGCGCACGAGCTGGCCGGGCCCAGCGAGCTGCGGCTGGCGGAGACGATGAACTTCGAGTTCAAGAACGTCGAGAAGCAGTTCGAGAGCTACAGCGGCATGCGCGTGCGGCTGCGGTACTACGTGCAGGTCACGGTCGCGCAGCGCTCGGGCGAGCAGGTGCAGGAGCGCGACATCTGGGTGTATCAGTACTCGCCGCCGCCGCAGAACCAGCACGTCGTCTCACTCGATATCGGCATCGAGAACTGCCTGCATATCGAGTTCGAGTACGCCAAGAACCACTTCTCACTCGTGGACACGCTGGTCGGCCGCGTCTTCTTCCTGACGGTGCGCCTCAAGCTCAAGACAATGGAGATCGCGCTTACGCGCAAGGAGACTTCCGGTAGCGGCCCCAGCGCCGTACAGGAGTCCGAGTCAATCGTGCGCTTCGAGACTATGGACGGCGCGCCGGTGCGCGGCGAGCAGATCCCCATCCGCATGCACCTCGCGGGCTACGACCTCGTGCCCACCATGAAGGATGTCAACAAAAAGTTCAGCGTGCGCACGTTCATGTCGCTTGTCCTTGTGGACGAGTCGAACCGGCGGTACTTCAAGCAGGCCGAGCTGCTGCTGTACCGGCCGGACCCGAAGCTCGAGCCCAGCGACTGAGGAACGCGACGGTCGACTATAAAATTATTCGTGGGGAGTTAGCCGTGCGCCAGCAATTATTTGTATATATTTATTAGTGGCCGCATTATTGGCCGATTTTAATGTTGGTGGTCACGCATCGCGCGAGCGCAGTCATCCTCGACTCTCGCTCGCATCGAGCGTGCCGGTACCGGCTGCATGTTTTTAGATTTTAGTCGATCGCTGATGACATTGCTTCGTGGCCGTCGCGTGCCTAGCGAGCAATATGCGAGGTGCCCAGCCGCCCTTAATTCGCGCATGCGCTGTTTTCCGGCCGCATGACCTCCCTGGGTTGCAGGCGCAAATTCCCGAATCATCGGAATCCCGCGCGACTGCGCACGGGAATGCTTACACACGCGCGCGGCTGCAGCGCAGGGTCCATTTAGCGCGCATATACTGGAAAATCGCGCAATCAGGTAATCCCTTCTCTCCGGTGTTTACTAGTGGCCGGATTTGTTTACAGTAAACAACTCAGGCCTCACCTACACGTCCGTCGCGTGCTTGGCCTAATTCTCAGGTCCACTGACTAACAGGTTTGTAGCGAGCGGTGCGCACACATTATGCGTGCAATCAGATGGGTGCGGCGCTACAGCACGCAGCTGCGATCGCAGGCCGACACTATTTTGAAATTAGACCCGGCGCAAGCGAGACCCAGTGCTCTGGCCTTACAGCGCAGCTTCCTCAATAGCCTCGGCGATTCGCCGTCAAAAGAGGAGCTCGATCTCGCGTTCGAGGTGTATAACAAGGTCTTCGAACTGACGCGCGGCGTGGACCACGTTGGATGCGCGCGCCTCTGTCTGCTCAGCCTGAACCGTGGCGACGTAGGTAAGGCGCTGGAGTCGTGGACACGGCTCTTCGAAACGCTCACCACGCGCAGCAGCGCTGCCCGCGTCGCGACGATTCTGGACCAGCCGGAGTTTGAGTCCGCAACGCTCGCAGCGCTGGCGGCATATTTTGTCGCGGCCAAAGATAGTGCCGATGCCGCGGTGGCACAAAAGCTAGTGCCACGCCTCACTTTGCCAGCAAACCTAGATGCGCTAGCGAAAGTCGGGGGGATCAAGGACGTAGAGGCCGAAGCGCGCGCTTTGCTGGGACTCGCTAAACTGCAGGAGCACATCTCGAAGGGATTCACGTCTGAAAAGTATCTACAACGGGTAAGCGCGCTGTCCAAAAGCGACATCGGGAAGTTCTGGGACCAAGTGAAACTTGCCAGGCCGGAGAGTGAAATCCCTGAAGCATGTTTTGCAGCCTACATCAGGCGCTACGGTGAGTTGGGCGAAGTGGAGACCGCGTTCAGCCTGTGGCGCTCGATGCTCGCCACGAAGTCCGTCAAGCCCACAGTGCTCAGCTGGGCTGCGCTGTTGCAAGCTGCCGCTAAAGTCTCGACCGCCAACACCGACTTTTTCGTTGCGCTGTGGAACCGAATGCTATCGCACAATATCGTGCCGGACGCGCGCTGCCATTTCTCGCGTCTAAAATGCCTCGACGTCTGTGGCCAAAGGGAGGAACTCCTCAAAGAATTCAACGACCTGCAGCAAATGCATGTCTCACGCAGCACGGAGTCTCCACCGGTGCTTGACACTGCGGGTATCAACCTCGCAGTGAAAACCTACTGCAGTTTGAACAAGCTGGACGAAGCTTTGAAGGTGCTCGAGCTCGCGAAGAGTCATAAAATTGCGCTGGACGCCGACAGCTACACTCCTGTCATGATGAACGCAGGACTGACCCCGGAAATAGAGGCGCGCGTCGTGCACGAGCTCGAAGAAGCTAAGATTGAACCGAATCGTAACAGCTACATCGCGTCCATACGACAGGCGCTGCGGAGGCGTCAGCCAATCGGAGCATTATATCTAGCGATGGAAAGAGCGAAGCTCAGGCCTAGCGATGATTATGAACTTACCGACTTACTCTGGCGAGGTTTCGGCGACTATCGGCAGGCCGCCACGGTGGTGGAGGACTTTATGGCTGCAGCCCAGGAAAACCGGTTAAGACTGCACAACAAAGTCATATGGGCTGTTCTGGGCTACGAACAAAGGGTGGGCAACTTCGAAGGCGCTTTGAAGCATCTAAATACCTTCACCAGACCGGATTCCGCGGCTCGTCTATCATTATCCAATCGGCTCATTGGCGAGTCGCTGGCACGTAATCGGCCCGAGATCGCGTTTGCGGTATTTAACGCGCTAACTCTACCGGAGAACCTGGTCGCGCGCCCAACCACCGAGACTTACCTGATAATTTTTGAGGAAGCCAGCAAGGAGGGCCGCTTAAAAAACACAATCTTGTCCAGGTTTGTCCAAGATGCGCTGGCCCTTCTCGAAGCTCAGGCTTCAGCGATCGATGGCGCGCTGGCTAAGGTATTGATGCGTCCCAATATTCTAGGGTTGTTGACGCATGACCTTATGCAGAGAGCTCAGGATGCCGATGTCGGTTTCACGCAACCCCGTCAGCTATAATGCGCGCGGTTTGTCTGATCCGGACATATCGCGATCAAGCGATACAGCTGCCGCAATTTAACGCCGATGTAGCCACTCTATGAAAATTGTGTTGCTTGCTATGTATCCCCCCATCTGGTTTTAGATCAAGATCGCGCGAGGGATCCGAGTAATCGAATAGAAAACCGCATTACATAATCGGTATGTAATGATAACATTGGGAAGGTGGTGCGCACGTCGCCCATCCCGAGTCCGATGCATAGTCCTGCATTTGCGGTAAGTTGGAGATCTATATTTAGCCCGTATAAACGCGCGGTCGGTGCTATGCATGCGTTATACAACCCTAACAGCCAATTGCCGGTTGCGTACATTAATAATAGAAGTTGGCGTAGCTGTGCCCCGAAGAATGTAAGCAGCGGTCCCGGAGAAAAGGGGAGGGTCAATATATGCAAGCAGCTCCTAATTCCGCTCGATGACAGCTTCTTTGCAAGTAGGACGAATGTTCAAAACTGTAGCATTTCAATGTATCGATTGATTCCAAATATGGTAAAATGATATAATTCAGAGTAATTTCAGCAGTCTCTATGAGGTGTAGTGTCTCAGACATGCAGCCATTCGCCAAGGCGTACCAAAAAATACCAGGCCCCGATTTGCTCGTTTTGCATTGCGGGAAAATGCGTAAAAGCCTGAGAGTACAAATCACGCTCCTGTGGGTGGGATTAACGTGAATATATGTCATAGAGATATATGCATATCCCAAATCTCGGCACAAGTGAAGCGATGCCTCTCTCGGCAGCAATTCCTCGATTCCGGGCGTCGTGCTGTTAGCCAGACGACATTGCCAAAGCCGCGAATTGTAAGGTCAGGGTTATGCACGCAGGCATAAGATCAGGTGCGTCCGGTGACGATTGTCTGCAGATCACCCAATCTTAACCCGCAAGGTGCATGCGGAGGACATAGCGCAAGCGTCCGGAGCCCTGAAAGTGAAGGCCCTGAGCAAGAAATACGACAAGGCGATGGGAAACGAATCCAAAACTCATCGCAATCAGGCCGCATACCCTTAGCAACGTTCTATCATGATGTAAAAATTCGACACGAACATGCAGTAGTCCTAACCCCGTATGGTAGTTGGTGGAAGAAGGCAGTGGCGATTTGAATCGCCACACAAAAGGAGATCCCCGATCCTTGAAATTAAATGATAAATGAGGATGGTGGCCGTTTGACCACTTCTTTTGGCGTTTTCGCTAAGTAACAGGCTTTTCTCACGGTGGATCTCGGTTTCTGGTAGATGCATGAACGTGATACCGATTATGCATGAGCGAATATTACCTAAACTGGGCCCCCCATGGAGAAGTCGAACCCTACAACTTATCTCGTGTATTTCAGCTGCATTTACCGCTTATGCAACAATATTTTCTCGTTTAAAGGAGGGTCTAGACCGATACAATTAGTCTCAAATACTCGACCGGTTCCCCACAGCGGAATTTCGCAGACGTTATTCGGAGACCCGGCTCGTTCATTTCGACCACCTATCGACTACTGGAAACCGTCCACAGTGTATGCTCTGTATGAATGCCATAAATCAGCCCGGTGCAGACGGCGCGCACACTGCCGCCGCGCCTCCGCCCGCAAGACCTCAGACTCTCACGTCTCCCGCCGAATCTACCGCAGCGAGCCCGGCGCGCTCGCTCTACGACGGTCCCCGTCTCCCTCCAATGCGCATTGACCCGGCGGTGGCGGCGCCGCCCCCGGCGCAGACGAAGCCGAACTCCATTCCGCTGCTCAACATTGCGATTGCGGCTTCTCAGAACCAGCCACGGCAGCTGTTCGAGCACGTTGACAAGCAGCGCAAGCACCGCCGCCCGTCCCCGCCTACGGACGCGCGCCGCCACGAGAGTGTGCCTTCTATCGTCAAAAAGAACCAGTCGCGACACGTGCGCCCGCTCTTCGTGCCCCAGCTAAGCGCACAGCTCAGCTCTCTACCCCCCCCGGTGCAGCCGCAAGCTGCTCCGGTCTCCGCTCCGGCTGCGCTGCCAGCGGCCCCTGTTCAGCAGTCCGTGCAGCAGCCAGTTCAACCGCAGCAATCGAGTGCTCCGGCTGTGCTCCCCGTCCAGCCGCAGCAGCCGCAGCCGCAGCCGCAGCCACAGCCTACTCAGCCGGCCTTGGCGGCACCGTCCGCCCAGCCGCAGCCCACGGCTGCTCCGGCCGCTGCACCCGTGCAGCAGGCCGTGACAGTCCAGGCGGCAGCGACGCAGGCTCAACCGCAGGCCCCCCAGGCGCATGCGCAGCAAGCCCCTCAGACGCAAATGCAGCAGCACCCCCAGCAAGCACAGGTTGCGCAGGTCCCCATGGGTCACCTTCAGCATCCCCTGGCCCACCACCTCGGGCAGCTGCCGCCGCTCCCACTGCCGCCAATGCCGCCGCACCCGCTCAGTATTCCGTTCCCCTTAGGCGGAGCACTCGGCGGAGCACTGCCTTTCGGCCTCTCTCCGCCGGCGGACGGCATGTTCATCCAGGACCGCCTCGGCATGCAAATGCCGATGCAGCAAGGCCACCCGCACGGAGGTATGAGCACGCCGCCGCACGCGCAGGCGCACGACCAGTCTCGTGTGCAGTACGATGCGCGCCTGCAGCAGATGGCGTATCCTCCGAACCCGTACATGCCGCAGCCGCAGTTGCAGCAGCTCTACGACATGTCCGTTGTTCTGCCCCAGTGGAGCCAGCTGTACGGCCACATGCAACCAACGCCCGAGCAACAGATGTACTACCAGGAAATGGCCCCTAAAATGGCTATGCAGCAGGCCAGCGCGCCCGAGGGTGCGACGTGGGATGGTACGTACCCGGCAAACAGCCCACATCTCGCTGCCACGCAGACGTATGCCTTCAGCGAGGAGATCAAGCGCCGTACAAAGACAGGGTGCCTCACCTGCCGCAAGCGCCGTGTGAAGTGTGACGAGCAGCACCCTCTCTGCCGCAACTGTCAGAAGAGCGAGCGCGTGTGTCTCGGCTACGATCCTGTATTCCACGCCGACCGCATGTACGGTTTCCAGGAGTTGACGAACCTCCGGCGCGAGTTCCGTGCTGCGCGCCGGAAGAAGCTTGCCGCTAAGCTCGGTAAGCCGGTCGAAGGCTCTCCTGAGTCGCCAAAGAATGAAGTTGTGCTGTGCACATGGCTAGAGATCGCGAAGGCGTTCCAGCAGCGGCTCGCGCGTCCTCTGGACCAGCTTCTGGGCACCGACGAATTTAGCAAGCTAAGCTTCCGCTGCGTCGAGTTCCTGTCGGTCTCTCCTGATCATCTGATTACAGTTGCCGGCGAGGCGGAGGTCATGCGACAGCTTTTGGCCACTGTCTACCCCAATTTGGTCTCACTAGGCCTCAGCATCCTCGATTCCACAGTGGCACTCGAGAAGCTGCGTACTTCTGTTGACTACTATTTCCTCCGTGCAATGGCCGAAAGCCTATATCTGGGCACCGAGCCTCCTGTCTTCAAAGAAAAATTCCCCAACAGCTTCCCTCGCAACGTGGAGAGCGTTAAGCATTTGGACCTCCTCCACAAGCGCGCGCGCAACCTGGGATCCATCATTCATAACCAGATTCCGCCGTGCAGTGCGAATTTCATTGGCGAAGAGACTGTGCGCACGCTTGTGCGGAGCGCAGAGCGTGACTATGGGCGCTACGCCTCGCTTGTCTGGGACTTCGTCGATCTTGTCTTAGCTGGCTCTGAGATTGAGCGTGGCGTAAAAGTTGAAATTGGTCCTATCGTTGATTCTGCATCGGAAGACCCTCGCAGCATGCTCGCGTTGCTCGCTCTCGACATGGTCAACTGCGAGCCGGCTCACGAGGCTTTGGAGACAATTGAGCCTGTCGGGCTGTGTGAGGCCATGTTTGAGATTGCCATGATCTGCCGGCAGAAAAATGCATAGTCGGCCGCTATTTATCGACAGTTTTCCCATGCCGACTTATACGTACGCCGCATATGTGTATGTATTTTTTAATCTTCAGCTAATTATTTTTGGGGACATGACCTGTTCGAAATAATGTTGAACGCTTCTGTAGTCTAGTTTTAAGGATGCAAATTTGGAAAGCAGGTACAAGTCCTCTACAGAGATCCCGCGTGGGATGTAGCTGCAGGTTACTACTGGCCACTCGAGCGCGACCAGTTGTCTTCATTGGGGCGGCGAAAAACTGGAAGGACCGTATATTTTTGTCCCGTGGAGTTCGCCATGCTCCGCCGATGTTACAGTCCACCAGCAGCTTGCGTTTCTCGATGGGAGTTGTACATGCGGCTGCGCAGTAATGCCTAGCATAGAATACCTCGAAGATTTCAGCGAACACTGGCGCAAATCAGCCGCAAGGGTCCCCACGAGGAGGCTTCTAGTAGAAGTACGAAATTGCGGACCATAGTTTACGGTTATTTCCGAAGAATCATACCTCAGTGGTTACATATCGCTGCGTCTATACATAGTTGGCAGTCATGCGCCTGCATGCCGCCCTGCGGCCAGTAGTCGCTTCCCGTGCGCCTGAGCCTGAACGGGGTCGAAAAAGCGCCGATCAGGAAACATTGATTTCTAAAAATAGGAACATCGACACAACCGCTCTTAATTTCGTTGCGCCGAATAGAATATTTTTTCCGAACCATACATGCGCGTGATCACGTCGAATCCATGTTCTAGCTTTTTCCGGTGCACATAATGCCGACTTCCGCGTAAATTTAGATTGCGATTACTCATCTTAGTGCCAAACAATGTGAACAGCGTCAGCATCAACAGCGACCGCTGCAGCAGCTGTATTGTGCGCGTCGGGCTAGTCGTTATTATGGCGATGTGTTGAAATCGGTTGATCTTCAATCGCATGACTTTGCTAGCTCATTATAATTTGACATATTTTTCTCATCCATATTCCGTCGCGCTTTTTCTTCAGCAGCGCAAGCAAGTCGTGCAAGACGTTAAGCGCGTCTCGACGAACGCTGGTTATCAGATAGAGCACACGAGGTGCGGGCCTGGTGTTTGCCAAAGTCGACCAGAGCGAGATTATTCTAACGTACGTATATATATTATCATACCAAAACACGCTTCTTCGTCTCCGTAAGTACCCAGAATAATCCGCTGTGAGCGCGGCGCGGATTTGTATTTTGCCCGAAACAGCTGATAACAAGGCATATATTTGAACATATTATATGAGGTTCCGTCCTCTTGGCGGTGCACGAAGGCATGCAATGGTCTCTGCCGTGCTTGCTGTTGCGCAGATCCAGCATTAGCGAGCGGGTGTACTCTTTTGCGGCTGAGACGCGCGCCGCGTGGCGGTGGCATCCATCCCGACTTATTTATAGATTACACCTCGACACGTAAACAACCAGGGCTCTAGCTTATATTGCATACCATAGCTCTACTTAGGACGAATACAGAAGTACTTGTGCAAGCGGGTCTTCTGACAGCCCCTCCCATCCCGCTGAGGCCCTGTCCCCCGCCCTTCCCGGCCTCGATACCCTAGGCGCAGCAGACCCTGTATCTTGCCAACGCCCATTCCACGCACGCGAAATATGGTTGCAGCCTCCAATTAATATTATTAATCTTAACGCGCATCACACGCTTGCTTATTTAATCTCCCTTCCTTATTTGCCGAAACAGGCGCATCAAAACTCTTGCAACAGGCGAATTCGCACGCGCCGCGCCGTTCCAAAAACCTTTACACATTCACTGGCGCCATTCTGAGCACTGAGACGAGCGACACAGCCTAGCCCGCGATGAAAAACCTGACCGGCGGAAGCGCCGAGTATGAGGCTCTTTCCAGCGACCAAGCCGACAGCGTGATGCACTCGCCAATCAACCCGTTCGTAGATACAAGCAACGACTCGAGCTCCACAAATACGGATACGAACGTGAGCGGTGGCACTGCGCCGCCGCCGCGTTCTGCCTCGCAAACATATTCGGACCCCCTGCTTGCGCCGAGCATGTTCTCCGGCTCCGACCTCGACCGGTACCCCATCCGAAAGTCGCTGATGCCGACCGACGCGTCAAACACGAGCTTCTCGAGGTACTCGAATGGGGGCACGAGCTACAGTGGCAAGAGCGAGCACACCAGCATGAGCAGCATCGTTGACGAGAACGATCCTTTCTTGACTAACGCTGACTCCTCGCCGTTTGGCGGGTATCCTGCGCGCGATTTTCCCCTTCACATGGACGAAAAAGAGGCTGACGACTACCTGCACAACCCGGATCCGATTGCAGACGCGGCCGAGGACAGACGGTGCTACCCGTTAGATAGGCGCGGTTGGTTGTGCCTGCTTGCGTTCATTGGGCTGATCGGCGGTTTCATTACTGTCTTCGTAGTCCTCCCCGTGCTGGACTTCACGGGTCCCAGTAATAGCGTAAAGGCGCCGAACGACGGCGTACAGCTGTCGCCGTACAGCTATAACATACTGTCCGCGCTGCGCAACTACGACAGTCTAATCGACGACGATACGCCTGACGATGCCAAGACCCATACCTCCGTGAACGGAGACAAGTGGGAACTCGTGTTCTCCGACGAGTTCAACGTCGAAGGGCGTACGTTCTACTCCGGTGAGGACGTGTCGTGGGAGGCCGCGGATCTTCACTACGATGCCACTACCGATTTGGAATGGTACTCGCCTGACTCGTGCTATACTGAGGACGGCGTTCTGAAAATCAGGATGGACGCGTACGAGAACCACGACCTGTTTTACCGCTCGGGGATGATGCAGTCATGGAACAAGATCTGCTTCACGCAGGGATATATAGAGATTGGTGCGCGTCTCCCCGGAAACGGCACAATCCCCGGCCTGTGGCCTGGTCTGTGGACACTTGGAAACCTGGCGCGCCCTGGATACCTGGCAACGACGGAAGGCGTATGGCCGTATAGTTACAACGAGTGCGATGCCGGAATCACGCCTAATCAGAGCTCGAGTGACGGCCTCTCTTACCTGCCGGGTCAGCGACTAAGCGTGTGTACGTGTCAAGAGGATGCCAGCGAGCATCCTAACATCGGCGTCGGCCGCGGCGCGCCGGAAATCGATATCATTGAGGGTACTGTGAGCACGCCCTCTGGTGCCGAGGCCTGTGGCACTGCGTCGCAATCTCTGCAGGTCGCACCTATGGACATCTGGTGGATGGTCGACTACGACTTCATCGAGATCTACAACCACTCGATCACGCAGATGAACTCTTGGACGGGTGGTCCCATCCAGCAGGCCGTTAGTGCTGCTACATACCTCAACCCTGCGTGGTACGGACAAAGCGAGGAGCGTTCGTTCCAACGGTACGGAGTCGAATACCAGAACCCGCGCGACACGGGCTACATTTCTTGGTACATTGGCGAGGACCCTGTCTACACCATGTACTCCGCTGCACTCACGCCTAATGGCAATATTGGCTGGCGTGACATTTCCAGGGAGCCTATGAGCATTGTTATGAACTTGGGAATCTCAAATTCGTGGGCGTACATCGACTGGTTCGACATCAAATTCCCGGTAGTCCTCGAGATTGACTACGTCCGCATCTACCAGCCGTCGGGTAATGTCAGCGTGACCTGTGATCCGGATGACTATCCTACCGCGGACTACATTTCGGACCATCCGAAGGCGTACCTCAATACCAACGCGACGTCGTGGACGGGTGCGGGCTACTCGTGGCCGCGCAACAGTCTTGTCGACGGATGCTCCGCATGACGCCATTTTGCAACCAAAAAGCATCGCGCGCGGTCGACCGTGCCACCATATATTAGTATACACTCTGTACAGTATGACCTCAAACGCCGAGTGGTGCCGGCCGCGGGCGCTGCTGCGAACCCGCGAGGCAGCCGCTGGGGTATAGTTATAGAGAAAGTTTTTTTTACCGAGGACAGGACGCTGTATGCGCGAGAACGTGGAAAAACGCGATGTGGCCGTCCGCACCAGCCATTTTAACACGCTACTCCTCGAAAAAAATGCCAAGGCGATTGTGCTCTAGCTTCCCATTAAGATACATATGGTATCTTCACGCGTGCTGGCGTCTTTCGCATACATTAGATGTACCTGGCGTACGAGAACCCAGATCAGGCAGAAGTGCTCGGTGTACGAATTAGAACTGCAAGGGAGTTATGATGCACCACTTGGGAAGTCAACTCTTTAAGTGGTAAGATAGGCTCCCATGTTTATTAGTGACAAAGCGTTCAGGTGTGCCAGGCACCGAACCGGTTCTTATAGTCCTCTCCTATAAGAGGCTGCAAGCGTCTGCTTTACGAAGATGCAAACGCTGGACGCTGCTGCCTAGCCGTTTCTTTGACTGATAAACGCAATAAGTGACGTTAAGACAGCGCATCCAACGGCAGTTGTAGCGTATCCTAGATTATGTATGTTCTGCGCAGGACTGAGCGGAATACCCCCTTATACTTATCTGTGCGGAAAACTCTTCAGATTTTGAATCACTGACAGGGTTGCACGCATCCTTACTGCCGATCCTCAGAGCCGGGGCCGATTCCCTGCAAAGCACAGACAAGTGCTAATGAGTGCGAAAACTCTCATTAAATAGTGCAATTGCGATACTTTGATCCTGAGCGCCACTGAATACGTGCTTTTTGATAGTATTTCCTACTTTGCTCCCCTCCATAAGCGCAGCGGCGTGCAAGAGGGCACAATTGACAACTGCGCCATCGATGTGCAACAGGTACCATGACCCATTTCAGTTTTGTTGAAGTGAATTGGGACGGTGGCTGGCGATAATCACGTCGTATTTGACATTGGTTAGTGTTATCGGAAAAGAGTCCCCAGTTCCTCAATCGTGGGGACGGCGGCTGTGTGATAGGCCCACGTGGCTCAGAGCACTAGATTGAAATATCAACTGTCACATACATTATAAGTAGGGCACTTAATGATAGTTACCCTGACGTAGGTCTCGGCTTGGGTGATCGATTAACGGCGTGCCATCTGTGTAACTATGCGTGCTCCGCCCTGGGTGCAAGCCTTAAAGCGCGCTACATGTTTGAATAGCATATTATAAGCAGTGTATATGCAGACCGTAAATGCAAAACGTCATAATAAGCGCAATAACGCCGCGCTCCCAAAAAGCTATATTCAGTTGTTGAGATCTTACCTCACGGATTCGATTTCGGAGACAACGCTCTATAATCATTTGGGGCCCGTAAAGATTTGCAGCACTTGTATTATAATGGATCAAATACTGAATTTGTATATGCTAGGATGTGTATTAAATTGAGGGAAAGAACTCGTGCCGCCACACGTCTCCACGATGGAGTACGAGCAACTTCGAAACGATTTACCGGAATAGAAGAATGTGTATGCGTGATTGCCAGTTCAACCTGTACATTTTCAGCGCTTCTATCACATAGGCACCTTGCTGTAAATCAATTGAAAACGAATGTGCGAATGGTCGGATTACCAACGGTGACGCCTGCCACTCGAAGCAGGATATATTGCATCAAGTGCTCCTGTATGCAGAGTTCTTGGAATCTAAGTGGGTCAGAGAAGAAAGACAGGACTTTCGCCATGCTGTTCGTCAGTTGGAGCCATTTGGCAACAAATATGATGCTTCTTGGCACCGCTCACAACTAGAAGATCAAGAAGTACCGCGCAGAGGGCTCCTATAAGAAAGCGTTGTTTGCTGGATTAGAGGATTTGTACGAATTGAAACACCTCACATCGACAAAATCAAGATACGAATGATCCTGGCAACATCTGACACGTATATATTCCATTATCCGTAACTGCGAAATAATTGAATCAGTCGCGTAGGGCTTAATTATAGCTCAGCATATTGTGAATAGCAGTACATGCGGCAGCTCCTCGTCAGGCCCCTCCTGCCTAGCGCCTATTGCTGTTGGTCTCGTTGTGAGCTTGGTCGTATATCTCAAGCATAGCAACATACCGCAGACGAGCTTAACCTTTGTTGCGTGAGACAAGTCATTTTCCTGCTAGACCAAGACACTTCACGAAATAGGTGCACGGAATTAACGAGAGAGCGAGCCAGGACACATTGGGAGCTCAACTAACCAAGAGCAGGTCTACGATTTGACTTTGGACGCAGTGAGTATACAGCATGAGTGTGGCGACGTACATGTCCCAAGGTGTGTCCACGCATGGGGTAGACGAGCCAGGGAATAGACTTCACCGCAAAGACGGGAGTTCTCGACAATGCGCAGCGCGTCTCAGTGCTACTTAGTCTGGCAACCGCATTGCGCAACCCGCTCTTTACCTCGGTCACCGAAATCACTAATCTATGAGGCTGTTAATCCAATGGCGGTATGCACTACATACTGTTGCGCACTACAAAGCTAGTTAACACGCATGCAGGAGCAGCAGCTATGTTGTGGTAGATCCGTCGCTGCGTCAGGTGCGTGCTGGGGTGCGTAGTAAGCGGAAGAAGTGGCGCTATTTGCACCGCACACCTGCATGCTGCGCTCGCTTTCGCGTATCCGACCGCGAACAGGCCGCGGGCTGGCGTTCACGCGGTGGCTATACATCCAGACCGCGTCAACGCCCAACGAGGACGCGCTGAAGTTTTTGCCCTCACAGCAGCTGCTGGGGGCGGGGGCTCAGACAATAGAGATGCTGAGCGCAAAAGACGCCGCGATCAGCCCCTTGGCGGCCAAGCTGTTCACCGTGCCCGGCGTGCGCGGCGTGCTTCTAGGCCCTGACTTTGTTACCGTCGAGAAGGAGGCCGAGTCGCAGTGGGCGCAACTGAAGCCTGAGCTGCATGCGCTGCTCAGCGAGCACCTTGTGAGTGGCGAGCCGGTGCTGGACCTCGAAAGTACACCGGCTGTGGACACAGCGTACGATGAGAACGACAGTGAAGCCGTCGGCCTGATTAAGGAGCTTATAGAAACACGCATCCGGCCGGCCATCCAGGAGGACGGCGGCGACATTCAGTTCCGCGGGTTCGAAGACGGAATCGTGAAGCTGAAGCTGCAGGGCGCGTGCCGGTCGTGCGACTCCAGCGCGCTGACGCTGAAGAACGGTATCGAGGCCATGCTGATGCATTACGTCGAGGAGGTGAAGGGCACCGAGCAGGTCATGGACGACGAGGAGGTCGTTGCACAGGCCGAGTTCGAGAAGCTCGAGAGTGCGCTGGCCGCGCGACACGCGCGGGACCACGCCGCAGAGGTAAACAAGTAGCTCCAAAAACGTGCCGCACGCGCGCGCATCCGAAATCCATATGCATATACATTTCTCATTCATCACTCCTCTCCCTTTTTTAGGCCCCAGTCTCTACTCGGGCCGTTCGCTGTCCTTTTTCAGCTGGACGTACGCCTTATGCGCCTTGGCAATGACATGGTCGAGCGCATGCGGGTCGTAGAGCCACTGCATGATCTGCACGGGGTCCTTCTGCAGTAAGATGCCGGTGACCATGCTCGCGACGCCGGCGTCGCCGCTGACCAGACTGTGCTTGAGCACGCTGGGGTGCAGCATCTCGCCGAGCTGTTGCGTGTCGAGCATGCCGTAGGCGTACTCCGGCTGATAGTAGTAGAATCCCTCCGGGCGCGCGCCGTACGCGGCGGGCGGTGCGCCCAGCGCGTAGTAGGGGAGCGATTTGGGCAATGTCTTTTTCTGGCGCTGCGCCGGCGTGATGTGGAGCTTATTGCCCCACCGCTCGGCGCCGTCCAAAGCAAGCAGCGCGTTATACGCCTGCAGGGCGCTCGCGAAGCGGACAAAACCGAAGTGCCGCGAGCGCCCGCTGTCGTCGAGCATGATCTTTGTGCTGACGACGCTGCCGTACTTTCCGAACTCCGCCGTGAGATCCTCCTCGGTGACGCGCTCGTTCAAATTGCGCACAAACAGGTTCGTCGGCTCGAGCTTGGTTTTGTCGTCCTGCGCGCGCGCGGCCATGCTCACGGCTACGGGACACTCGCCGACGCTGGTGATCTCCGCAATCGCCTTTTCGGCGTCCTCGGCATCCTGCAGCACGACAAACGCGAACCCGCGCGGGCCGCCGTGCGCATTGACAGGATATGAGACACTCTCGAACGAGGGAAACTGGCTGAACACCTCCTTGAGCGCCTCCTCGCTGGCGTACTGCTGCGGCGTGCCCAGGAACTTGACGAACAGCTTGCTCCCGCGCTTCGACTTCGGAAGGTTGAAGTTGGTGGTGATCTTGCGCTTGCCGATGGGGAAGTCGTTCATCTCCTTGACCGCCTTTTCGGCAGCTTCGCGTGTGCTAAAAGTGACGTACGCGAAGTTGCGCGGGACGCCGTAGACGTCGGTGGCAATTTTGCAGGCGACAATAGTCCCGAACTTTTTGAATAAATCATACAGCTGCTGCACCCGTGTCTTGGAGTCCAGGTTCTTAACAAACACGCCGGTCCCCAGCGTGGGATCCACTGGTGGTGGTTTCGTGAGATTTTGCCCGTTGAACGGGAAGACGCGACAAAGACTGGATCCAAGGAACAGCGGCTGCACCTTCGCGAGCGCCTCAGCTGCGGGCTCGTGGCTCGTGAAATTGATATAGGCGTGTCCGAGAGGCGAACGGCTCGCAGGGTCTACCACAATACGGATCGAGTCAATTGACTCCTCCCAGGGGGCGAAAACCCGCCACAACAGGCGATGAAACGAGTTATCCACATCAGAGATGTACAAAACCTGATAATCCGTGTCCATTGCGGAGTAAAGTATAATTAGCACTGACGAACTAAGTCGACCCTATTCTACGCACGTGACCGTGCAAGCTTTCCCGTTCCCTGGTGTTGCAGCAGGGTTAGCGGTTTATGCATGGCACTCCACGCAGCGCTGCCGCGCCCATTTAATCCAGTAGGCAGGGACAGCTGTCATGGGCAAGTGTTTGGGGAGCCGACAGGAAGCCGTGCACGCATACACTCCGACACAGCTGCTACGTACGTACACAGCGGGTCCTAGATTATTTACGTAACGCTCGGTCCGTTGCGGTAATTAGAAAATTACTAAGGGGAAGGCGAGCGAGCCTCATTTTTTGCGAGCCAGCTGGTATTTTATTCGAGAGCGACAATCCAGACCCCCCCTGCCGGGATAAACAGTTCACATCGCCCGGTTAGATTTGACTCTCCAACGGTCGGGGGAAAGGGGAGAAGGGCGAGCAAGATTAGGCATGTGCAGCACTGCACGAATCTCGTTCTCGGACGATGTTGCCTCACCAGTGCTTAAAATAGCCCGGCGCGAACGGGAGAAGTTTTCAACACACTTATGTCGAACGGCGCATTAGCTAGATTAGGCAGAATATCCAGTGTCGGCTAGCATCGCGGTCGTTGCCCCCAATCAGCTCCAACCGCTTTTCTTACTAAATTAGTTGCCATCGCGACCTGAATACAGGCCATAATCGAATATAGTACCCTTGCCCCTCCCCGCAACAGCCTGCTTAGGGTTCCTCAGAGTGTAGACAGGCTCGCATTTTTCCAGAGTCGTACATAAGCAGTGGTCTGTATGCAGCCGCATCAGCGTGAACGCTAAAAAGACACGCGGGGGCTCATCAGCAGTATTGTCGCGTTTTTTTGTACCCCACGGCGAAAAAATCCAGGAGTGCTGCCTCTCGCTTACACTGGCGCGAACACGGTGGCGTCTCAAATTTTCTTGTTAGGTAAGAGTTCCAGTCCACGACTGTGCCAGTGTCTGCCAAGAATGCGTGCGACCCTGTCATTTCGTAATCGGAGTCGCTATCAGCTCTTGACTGCGCCGAGTCTCGAAAACCTAGCGTCTAAAAGGTGGGCAGTCGTAAATAATAAGCTCCAGAAGCGCTTCGCGCTGCGTTCCCACGCCGCGGCAGGGGACTTTTGTTCTAAAATAGCCGCGCGCGCAGACGAGCTGAAACATCACCCCGAGCTGTTTATTAAGTACAAGTACGTGAGCGTATTTCTTCGCACGAACGACGTCAACGGGATTACCAACAGCGACGAGGCGCTGGCCGAGGCGATCGACGGTATATTTTCCGGGCTTCCTGGACTTCAGGAGAAGTGCGAGCCGCCCGCGCCGTGAGCGTATTCGCGAATGGTAATTACATATTGGGACCCCTGTCTGCGCGCAACTTCCGGCATGCATCTGGGCACCCCCTCATTAGTTATGTACGTCTACGTGCGCTGCGTTATTAGTGGGGCCACCGGAGGCCAAATTGGGGCGCGATAGGCTCGGTAATAGGCGAAAGTCTATGATCAGGCCCTACTTGTGGGTTAGCACGGCTCCATGCACGGACGTCTGACCGTTTGCATGCGCATGGCATAACCAAAACCTGGAATATGCGAAGCCTAAACTCTGCGCCTCCCAAGACCAGGTCACATGGCCCTGGGTAACGCGCTATGCGACTGAATGCGGACTATGCATGTGATATACATTACATAATAAGCGTGCAGTGCTTAGTCTGACAGCGCGCGCTGTGGGCCTCTCAGGTCTGGATTATTGGACGTGGCACCAGTAATAGCACCAGCAGCGGTTTGTGTACTCGGTTCTTCGGCGAGCCTGGCGAGCAGCAATGACCCCCGACCTCCAACTCGACCCCCTGTTGAAATCATGGGTGCTGATCCCGCTGCTCGTGGTGATGGTGCTGGTGACGCTAATCAAGCTCTACGTGACGCAGATCCTGGAGCCGCAGCCGCCCATTGCGACGCCCGCCCAGCACAAAGAATTCGCGTACTACCGGTACGCCGAGCTGCTGCGCCTGAACGGGTACAATCTGTCGCCGGCGAGTTTCGCGCGGAGGGTGCAGGCCATCCTTCCTAAATTCCGCGGCGGCGAGTACCTGGCCGACCCCGAGGAGCAGGCGCCGTCCCCCATCCCGAACCTTGCCGATCCGCGCAGCTCGGAGGCGATGCTTTCGGGCATGCGCAACCAGATCCTGAACTACGTGCCGCAGACGCTGATGATGCAGTGGGTCAGCGGCTTCTTTGGTACTGTGATCGTGATGAAGCTGCCGTTCCCGCTGACGGCCAAGTTCAAGAGCATTCTGCAGGCCGGCGTGGACACGCGCGACCTCGACGTGCGCTACGTCTCCTCGATCTCGTGGTTTTTCCTGCTGGCGGTGGGCCTTCCGGGGATGCTGTCGCTCGTAGAAAGCGAGCCGAAGTTCCACGGGATTGCGGTGCAGGGCACCGAGCCGCCGCTGCCCGCGAGTGCGTACAAGCGCAAGCTGTTCACGCAGCAGGCGGATTCGCTGGAGCTGGCCAAGTCCAAGTACGTGCTGGACGACGTGCTGGACCGTGTGCTCGAGATGCCCTGAAGGGTTTGGCTGTGCCGTGAGGCCCGCCCCTCGCAGGGGCGCCTAGTGCAGTATGGGACGGGCCGGAAGTAATAGAACCGGCTGCTTCAAGGTGCTTCAAGGTGTGTCAAGGCGCGTCAAGGTGCGTCAATAACGCTTGTGTTGAAAAAAGATCCGCTCTCAGTAATATACCAGACGGTCACGCATTATCGTGAAACTGTGTGCGTGTGCGGGCCGGTAAGCGCTCGCGAACACGGTCGCATGCGTGACCAACGCCGCTGGCCACCGATATTACATAACTAGTATACAGTTTTCGGGCGCGCGCATGGTGAACGTGTTCGTAGTGGGGATGGCCGGGAGCGGCAAGACGACGTTCATCCAGCGGCTGAACTCGGAGCTGCACCGGCTGAAGGAAAAGCCGTACCTGATCAACCTCGACCCCGCCGTGCGCGACGTGCCATACGGCGCCAACGTCGACATCCGGGACTCGGTGAACTACAGCAAGGTGATGGAGGAGTACGGGCTGGGCCCGAACGGGGCCATCATGACGTCGCTGAACCTGTTTGCGACGAAGGTGGACCAGGTGGTGTCGCTGGTCGAGAAGCGGCAGGAGGCGCACAAGTACGTCGTCGTGGACACGCCCGGGCAGATCGAGTGCTTCATCTGGAGCGCGAGCGGCCAGATCATCTCGGACTCGTTCGCGTCGGTCGGCCCGACCGTGGTCACGTACATCGTCGACACGCCGCGGACGGCGACGCCGGCGACGTTCATGTCGAACATGCTGTACGCGTGCTCGATCCTGTACAAGACAAAGCTCCCGATGATCATCGTGTTTAACAAGACCGACGAGCAGGACGCCGAGTTCGCGAAGGTGTGGATGACCGACTTCATCGCGTTCCAGGAGGCGCTGAAGGAGGACGGCCGCGACGAGGACTACATGAGCAGCCTGATGACGTCGATGTCGCTCGTGCTCGAGGACTTCTACAACGCGCTGGACGTCGTCAGCGTGAGCTCGATGACCGGCGACGGGTTCCCGGAGTTCCTCGAGCTGCTCGAGTCGAAGCGCGACGAGTTCAACCGCGAGTACCTGGCCGAGCGCGAGCGCGTCAAGAAGGTGAAGCAGGAGCGCGAGGACAAGCTGAAGGCGGACAACCTGGCGCGGCTGCTGAAGGACGTCGGCGTCGACAAGCCGGACCCGCTCGACGTGATCAGCGACGAGGAGCGCGCCGACGACGACGACGACGAGGTCGAGGACGCCGACCCGCGGGACGGGCTCCAGGACATGTACCAGGACGTTTTGAAGCAGCGCGCCAAGAACGACGGCGGCGCCGACGCGATCGCCGAAGGCACGCGCCGCAGCATGTAACCGCGTCGTTTTTCTCGACGGACAGCGCGCGCCCGGCTTCATGTGCAGGCATTTGAAGCTGCGGTGTGCGCTGATCTCCCCTTTTGTAGTCCGCCACGTTCTACCAGGGGTTTCAACCGAGGCAGCTGTGACCACCGATACTCATCCCGGCTCAGACAGACGCTCTGAACCAAATCGTCTCTAGACGGTATCCGCTATAGACTGAATCCTCTCTGGATCGAATCGTCTCTAAATCTCGGCGAGCCATCAATACCTGGAACAGTTAGCTTTTTGGTGAACCAAGTTTCAGGACTGACCCTCGTGGAACGGGACATCAACGATATATGTGATACACCAGGGGCTGTGCGTTTAGACTCTGCAGGTCGTCACACGCAGTTTTATTCCGCGTAGAAATACGTAGCTACTCTGCCCTCGCGGCTAGAACAGATCTTTTGTGGCGGCCTCGAGCAGGCCGCGGCGCTGCAGGTCGAGGATGCTGTTGGCGAACTCGGCGTTGGCCCACGCGAACCACGACCGCGAGAACTCGTTGTTGTCGACGTTCACCGACTCGTGCACGAGTCCGAGCTCCTTGGCCGTGAGCAGCACGGCGCGGAGGTGCCCGCGGATCTCGTCGAGGTCGTCGGCCGTGCGCAGCGCGACGAGGCGGCTCATGGGCCACGCGTTGCGCACGCCGACGTGCGGCCCGCCGACGCCCTCGAAGTGCTTGCCCCGGATGTAGTACGGGTTGCCCTTCAGCGAGAGGACCATGCTGCGCGTGCGCTGGTACGTCGGATCCGTCGCGGGCACGAACCCCAGCAGCGGCAGCGAGAGCAGCGACGGCACGTTCGCGTCGTCGATGAACAGCGCGCTGCCGTAGCCGTCGACCTCGTACGCAAAGACCTTGCCGAAAACGGCGTGGTCGACGACGCCGTGCTTCCAGATGCCCGCCGCGATTGTCTCCGAGACCTGCGTCGCGATGTTGGCAAGGTCGCTGCGCAGGTACGCGCTCATGGCGCGCAGCTCGACGGCCATCTGCGCGTTCGCGGGCACGAAGAACTGGAAGACGGTCGCGTCGTCGCTCGGCCGGAACCACGAGCGCGCCATGCCCGTGTACGCGACGGGGTTGCCCATCCCCTTGTTCCACTGCGTCTCGGAGCCGACGTCGGAGTGCCGCTGGAACTCGTACGGGTGCAGCTGCTGCTGTCCGTCGTCGTCGAACGTGCTCACCATCGTCGACTGCACGAAGCGCAGCATTTTAGCGACGGCCGCCTGGAAGTCGTCCGTCGCGAACGAGCGGTCCTGCGTCGCGTTGAAGTACGCGTTCGCGAGGCCGGCGAAGCTCGCCAGCGAGTCCAGCTCGTACTTGCACTCGAACGCGAACGTCGGGTTCACGGGCGGGAAGACGCGGTCGCCCGTGTTGCTGCGGAAGTGCGGCAGCCCGGCCTCCGGCGGCGGCTGGAACGCGTTGCAGTGCGGCGCCGCGCGCACGTACCGCGCCTGCAGCGCAATGGCGCCCTTGACAAGCGCCGCCAGCGGGTCGCTCGCGCGCTGCGCCTTCGGCAGCCCGGCGAGCACCGCGACGTACGGGCTCAGCTGCCGGTGGCTGTCGCGCAGCCACTCCGCGTCGATGTCGCCCGTGACGACGAACGTCAGCGGGTCGCTGCCGCCGCGGTGGTACTTCACGGTCGTGTCGAGCGTGTTGGGGAACGCGTTCTCCCACAGCCGCGCCACGTCCTCGTCCGCAATGAGCGCCTTGACCTCCTCGAGCTTGGCCTCGACCGCCGGCGACACGAACGTGCGGCACTCCGGCGGCGGCCGCTGGAACGGCAGCCGCAACCGCCCGTCCGTGAACGGTTTATGCGCGACCTTCGAGTACTTCTCGTACGACGGGCACTGCGCGGCGCCCGCGCCGCTCTGCGCGCCGGCCATTGCCAGCACCGCCGTCAGCCCTACATAAACACGCAACATCGTCCGCGCGCGGGTGGATTGCGTAAACAGTGGCGCGGCTGCAGGCGGTTGTCGGCAGCGCTTTAGGCTGTTTAGGCAGCAGGGCACGGGCTCGCGGGCGTGCGTCACGCCTGGCGAAAGCCGGCTCTCAGCCGTATCACGGAAACGTGGGGGAGAACGCGGAGACCTGCGCGCGCCGCTGGTGGCGGCGCGGGGGCGGGCGGCGCAGCGCGCTCAGAAAGTCCGCGATCAGCGCGCGCACAGCCCTGGCAGCCGTTTCTGGCTGCCGGAATTGCCGGCGCTCGCGGGCGCGCTTTCCGAGTTCCTGCTGCCCTGATACGAAAAACCCGCGAAAATCTTGTGGCAACCCTAATGCGCTGCGTAAACAAGAAAAACGAGCCGACGCAGATAGCAGATGCAGATAACTGCGGTGGCCCGCGGCAGCCGGGCGTGGGAGCCCTAAAAAATTAGCACGCAGAGCAGCACATCCCGGGCTCACTGCGCGGCTAGTTGTGGCGCCGGCACGGGCCGTCGGGCCGGTCCCCTGGCGCTCGATGCGCGCTGCAGCACCCTGCAGCGCAACTGCAGCAAATTGTCAAACGGTTAGTAATCATAAAAGTGCAAGCAGCGTGCGAAAACCCGAAATATTTAAGTAAAGCGCGAGGAACGGCGGGTGTTAGTCAGTCCAGTTGCACCGACCATGCCCGGGAATGCCATTCCGGAAAATGTGCAGGACAAGCTGAGCCTCGCGGAGGAAGTCGACCCCAAATCACCCCCGAGCCTGCTCGACTACGCCGACAAGCACGACGAGACCGAGCGCCTGGCCTCGGTTTTCAACATGGGCGATGCAAAAAGCATACTGCATACGGACAACCAGCCCTTTATCAAGCCATTGCCCCCGCTCACGCCACTCCTGGACTTCACGCAGTTCGGCGGCAGCCGCGTGCAGAGCGCGCCCGAGGGGCTCAAGGCGGAGATCTTTAGCCGGAAGGAGGCATTGCTCCAGCAGATACAGCAGTTTGTCGCTACAAAACGTGACGAGTTCGAAGAGTACCTGCAGCATCTCAGCGCGGAGTTCCACGAGATCGCAAAGGCGGAGTCGACGGTGGTTGCTGCGGCCGCGGCGACGTCGTTCGCGACGCCCATTCCGTCGCGCACGATCTACAAACACGGCCGCACGCTCTCCGGGAAGCACGTCTACTTCAGCGAGTCGCCGCCGCGCGGCCGCCAGAACGTGCAGCCCGCGGACGAGGACCCGGAAATGGGGTTCGAGGACGTGATCGGGCCTACGGACGTCGACGACGTGCACGAGAGCGAGGAGGCCGAGAGCGCGGCACCGGACGCGCTGCCCGCAATCGGCAAGCCCAGCAACCAAAAAGAGAACCCGCTGCTCACGCTGAACGGGCTGAGTATCCAGGGCTCGCGCGCGGCGGGCCTGAGGAATACCGAGAGCCTATCCTACCTCAGCTCCAGCAAGCCTGTTGATATCCGGCCGAACCCCACGCTGATAGAGGGCGACGGCGGACGGCCTGCGCGCACCGAGTCCGAGCGGCGGCTGGAAAACGAGACGCTGCTCAGCTACAGCGAGATGCGGGACTTGCGCAAGACCGACCCGGCCAACATGAGCTTCAGCCAGCGCATGGAGTGGGAGCAGCTCAAGGACAAGCGCGCCTCGCAGAGCGTGTACGATTAGCAAGCTCGCATTCGCGTCGACCTGCGACGATGCTGCGCAGAGACTCTTCGGGCCGGTGTGCCCACGTCCTAATTTGATCAACTTTTTTACTTGCATGCACCGCACCCGGTGGAGAGCCCAGCAGCCTCGTGTACATATATATATTCGGTAATTGTCTTCCTTGCACAGCCAGGGGAAGAGATATTCGCAATTCTGCAGCGCGCCGTGCGTGCTTTTCTCGTCTCTCATTGGATGTCCGTGCTTTTACGATTGCGGGAGGATGCGAACAGCATGACCAAAATCTGCCGCGCAGGCGTGCTATCAGTGCTTTGCAGGCATGGAATGGGCAGCACGTCCGCTCAGATGGCATGCATTCAGTCCAGCATATGGAAGCGTGGTGATTGGTGCACGCAGTCCTCTCGGAGACGACATCAGGAATCGCGAAATGCGGAACTCTGTCATAGGTAAAAACTCGGACACTGTTCGCACACCCAAATAACGACTGCATGAACTATAAGCGCGACGCAGGCATGCCACAAAAAATGTCGTAATGTATTACATCATTGACAATATTTACGTCCTGATTTGTTTTTCTGCACTGGCCGCGCAGAATAGCTTCGACGTACATTTGAGCATTGGTGCGTTCGGACCAGTTTAATATACTTCAAAGCCACGCCTTGGCTTATTCTTGCGAGGAGACGCACTTAGCTTCGACACGTCGTTGCGCCGAACCCAATGAACGCCGAGCAGTTCCTCATCCGCCAGGGCTGGCGCAAAGGTGAGGGCCTGCGGCCGGGTGCAATTAAACGCGCGCTGCTGGTCGCTCACAAGCGTGACAACAAGGGGCTCGGCTTCAACCCCCAGGCCAGCGAAGGGTGGTGGGAACGCATGTTCGACGGGCATCTGAAGTCGCTGGACGTCGGCGGAGGATCGAAAATCGAGTTCAAATTCGACGAGGAGAAACGCCGCCGGGAGACGTCGCCTTTGTACGCGTCCTTCCTTAGCGGCGGCTTTCTCAACGACATTGTCCCGGATAGCGTCCAGAACTTGGACGGTGCCGCGCAAGAAAGCAGCGCCGGTGCTGGAAAGCATACGGAGACCAAAACTAAGAGCCCGAAAAGCAAAAAGAGCTCGAGCCGAGTCTCAAAAGATCGCAAGGAGAAGCGAAAACACAAAGAGAAGGACGGAAAAAGTTCTAAATCCAAAAAGAGGAAGCACAGTTAATGAGAAGCTATCTAGTACATGCTGGGCGTCTTTCACACCAGTGGATAGAATGCTTGCGCACAATCTGTTTTATGCGCAATGCTGCTGCGTCGATTGACTGCGATTGACTGCTCAACGGCTAGCGTTGGTGCTACTTTGATGTATTAACTGACACAAATCGACGGGCGGCTTGGTAAAATCACCAAAGGCGACGTTGGACACTACCGGCTCTTCTTAGGAACGAGAGTCTATATCTGGATCGTGACCGCCGCCGCCAACCCGTGTAAAGCGGGGAGCGCTGAGGGCAGGCGTACTACGTCCTACTCCTGGGCCACGAAGCTCTGTCACAGCACTCGCAGCCGCAGGAAGCCAGCATCAAAGGAGGACTCAGACGCAAGCGGCAACGATACCAGCCGCAGCGCGCCTTTTTCCCTGTAGCTTCAAAATAATACTGTAAGAGGGTCTACCTATGACCCCCTCGTAGCCCGCACCTCGCACGGCTCGCGGCGTGCGACTGGCACTGCACGCGCTGAGCCGGACGCATGGATTCAAAGGCACCCCAGGACCGGCAGTGCAGCCGGCCCAACAGCGCTCGCGAGCAGGCCTCATAAGCAGTGTATAAGAAAACAAATCGCGCTGACGTTGGCGCAGAAGAACAGCAGCGTGTCACGGAACAGCTGCGGGTAGAACACGGACTCGCCCAGGAACTCTAGATGGTACGCATCGCGCAGCCACAGCGCCTGGAACCCGATCCACATGGCGAGCACGACCCACTTGATTTTGCCGGCCTTGATGATGTTGGGCACGAGAAACGGGAGCAGCAGGATGTACCAGATGAAGTACTGCGACGTGCACACCTTGTTGAACGCGACGAACGTGAGCGTCTGCACGGCCATCGTGCCGAGAGGGTTGCTGCGGCCAAACGCCAGCGGCAGGACAACGGCCGTGAGCAGCAGCTGCGGCACGAACGCGTAGCGCTCGAAAGGTAGGCGCGTGCCCATGGAGGAGGCGTAGTACAGCACGGACGCGTACGGCGAGAAGTTGTGCCGGTGGTCGATGCGGATGACGTGGTAGATCCACGAGTGCGTGAGGTACTCCTGGCCGTAGATCGCGTACATGAGCCCGCTCCAGCCGAAGAACGCCAGCGCCAGCCCCAGCACGAACGCGAGGCGCTGCCGCGTGAGCACGAGCCGCGGCGGCCCCATCCACCACAGCAGCGTCGGCACGTAGATGAATGGGTAGATTTTGAAGTGGATGGCAAACCCGCCCGCGAGGCCGCTGAGGAAGAAGCGGCGCGTCGTGGCGAGCCACAGGAACAGCATCACGATGGCGCCGAGCAGGCCCTCGGAGGATCCGCGCGTCGAGATGGCGGACACCATCGGGTTCAGCAGCCACAGCGATGCAAGCACGCACGCGTCGCGCTCAGTGAACGCCGCGTTGTGCCGGTTCATGTACAGGAACGTGCGGATCATAAGGTAGCCCGCGACGAGGTCGCCACACACGAACACGAGCTTGCCGAACGCGAACAGGTGCTCGTGTGCAGTCGGAAGCAGCATCCACGCGAGCAGCGGCGTGTAGCGGTACGTGTCGCGCATGTACGGCGACTCGCCGTACGCCACGAACTGCGCCGCGTCCGTGAACACCTTATAGTCGATGTCCGTGAACTTGGGAACCATGTGCCGGTCCTGGTACGCGCCCCATGCAAGAAAGCCCAGGCGCTCCACGAGCGCCAGCGCGAGCATCGCGGGCGTCAGCATAGGCCTCTGCTTCTGTCGACACCGCGGGCTTGGCAATTGCGAAGATAGCGCAGGGCTAGGGCTATCGCGTTAGGGGTTAGGTCTGAGCTTGACTGTGAAACACTGCGCGCGGCCCGGTACGCCCGAACACTCAGCGGCACTGCGCGAGCCAGTCTCCTGAGCGCCTGGCACTGCATACCTGCGTCTGCTCGACCTGCGTCTGTATTGTCTGCGTCTGGTAGTGCGAGTTCGCTGTAAGCATGGCCACGCGCGAGTTCAGCAGCGTCGAGCTCCTCGGCGCTGCCGTGACAGAAGCAGACTACGACGAGTACCTCACCGAGCTGTACTCGACAGGCATATATGAGGAGTCGCTCGGCATTCTCGAGCGCGAGTCTGAGCTTATAGACGTTGGCGGCAATGCCATCCACCAGTCCGAGTCTATTCTGCGGCAGAGCACCACCGGCGCCTTTGTCTGGCGCGCGACGCCGCTGTTCGCAAACTGGCTGCAGACGGGGCCGCTGAGGCCGTGGCTCGAGGGCAGAACCGTCGTCGAGCTCGGCGCCGGCACGGGCGCGCTGGCGTGCCTGCTGCACAAACTCGTGAAAAAATACATCGCCACGGACCAGAAGTCGGTGCTGAAGCTGATGAAACGCAACTGCCACGCCGGCAACATCGAGGTCATGGAGTTCGACTGGCTGCAGCACGAGTTCCTCGGGACGCCGGACGCGGGCTGTGTCGTCGCGTGCGAGACCGTCTACAACGAGTTTCTGATCGTGCCTTTTGTGACCGCCGTGCGCAGCGTGCTGCGATCGAGTCCGGGTCTGAGCTGTGCCCTCGTGTGCGTGCAGGTGCGCTCGTACTCCGTGATGGAGCCCGCCGTGCAGGCGTTTGTGGCTGCGTTCGAGACCGTGCGCGCCCTTTCTGTCGACCGCGGCGTCGAGTGTTTTATATTAGCGTGCCCGCGCCGCGACTGGCGACCAAATTAAAGTAACTACCTATTACATGAAATAAGAACTCCAGTTAATCCTAGTCGCGTGCCTGAAATTTTGAAGCCTGCACAACCGTGTGGCCCCGCGCAGGCACGTGCAGCGATAGGCAGGGACCAGCCACCGACGCTGGAGCGGGGGCACGCCGCACAGGAACGTACATGCATAACCCTAGTCCTCGCTCGATGCGGCCGCGCGCGGCACCTGACTCGCCTGAGCCGGCGAGTGGTGTTAGTCATCCACAGATTCTGCCACCCCATCAACCATGAGTTTGGATCAGGGCCTTGACGCTATCATTTCCGGGGCTAGCATCTCGTCCGGCGGCTCGCGTGCGCGCGGGAAAGCCGGTGCCAAGAACACCAAGAAGCCGAGCGGCAAGGTGGGCAAGCAGTCCAACGCCGGCGCCGGCGCCAACAAAAAGGGCGCTGCCGCCAAGGCGGCGGCCCCGGCTGCGGCGAACCCGCTGGCCGCGGCTCGCCGTGCTGTCGTGTCGAACATGCCGCTCGACGTCGACGAGAAGGCCGTGCGCGAGTTCTTCGGGCCCCGCGTCGGCCGCATCACCCACATCGAGGGCACGTTCCGCGAGAACGGCAAGCCGACCGGCACGTACACGCTCACGTTCCAGAAGGCCGGCAGCGCCCTCAAGCTGTTCGAGGAGTTCCACCACCAGCCGATCGACGGCGGCAAGGCGCGCGTGGTCGTGCAGATCCTCGTGGACGCCATCCCCAAGCCCGCAGGCAAGTCGCTGGCCGAGCGCATCGGCAGCGCGCCCGCGGCACGGCCTGCCAGCCGTCCCAAGAAGGCAGACGCGCCCAAGAAGGCGGACGCGCCGAAGAAGGCTGCGGCGGCCGGCGAGGGCGCGAAGGCCAAGGGCAAGAAGGCCAAGCCGGCGGCGCGGAAGCCGAAGACCGCGGCCGAGCTGGACGCGGAGATGTCTGACTACTTTGCCAAGGCCGACGACATCGCCGTATGAGTCTTGGAGTCCGTTTTAGTTCAACTTTAGTACCAGGTGGCACACCCTTTCCAATCGCCAATTTGTATATTTAAGACCTGTGTCAACACACAGGCAAAGGGGTGCTGATGAGGTGGTCGGGAGCGGTTGCGAGAAGTTGCGGAGGAGTCAAGCGGCGCAGACAGTGCGCTGGCTGTGTATCGGTCTGCAGTGGAGATCGCGGGAAGGTTCACCAGGTATGCTGCCGGATGCACACAGCCAAGCTGGACGCCGCTAGGAACAGACACGTCACACGTGCGAACAGCAAGAGTGCATACGGTCGTGACCGGCCGGCGCTGGAAACTGCTGCGTGGTCAGTTTTGTTCAAGCTGTGATTACTACGTTGTCATACATGGCTGTTATGATGATTCCTACGTTGTCGCACGTGTTCGTTATGGTGGCCTTGAGCATTACAAGCGTCTCGTAGTGTTGCGAGGTGTTCGCAGAGCGCTTTGGCCTTGTAGAAGTAAGGCTCGTGCTGGATGCGCGTGTAGCATGCTCATGGCCGAGTGCAACGTGTGCCCTTGTGCCAGCATGCATGCAGCCGAGCGCCGCTTGCATGCCACGAAATGTCTCGCTAGACATTGCTCGCATTAGCCTAGCATGTGCCTACGCCGCCATCTCCCTGCAGTAGCTGTTTTCTGCGCAAGTGGTTTCTATACTCTCGCGCAGCGTCACCACCTCATTTTGCATTTCCTTTTGCCTATCTCCTTGCATTTCATTGTTCATTCGCTTCGATTGGACCTGTGGGTATGGATACGTTCGAGCAGGGACTCTTCGACCTTGCTGGCCTCGACCTGTCGGACGTGTTCCTCGTGCCCAATCTCGTTAATGGCGACGGACTCGGCTGGCCCGAGCTCGCCCGCCATGGACATCTTGTCCGTGCCGTACTCGATATGATGCGGCCGCTCGAGCAGGTCGGTCGCGCGGCCGATCCAGCAGCGCATGATCTCCTCTATAACCTTCATAAACACGTTCGGGCGGTGCTGGAAACGCACCTGCCCCGAGATCTCGAGCGTCTGCTCGCTGTGGAGCTCGTCGGTCTGCCACTCGAGCCGCTGGTCGGCGATCTCGACGTGGCCCGAGCTCACGCGCAGGTTGCTCGCCGAGAGGTACGGGAAGTAGTACTGCGGCACGAAGATCACCGAAGGCGCGCGCGTGATGGGCACGATCTTCAGCGTGAACTTCGCGCACTTGATGTCGAAGCCGATGGTCGTGATGCGCCCCGCGAGCGCGTGCGCGCACGGCCGGATCACCGCCTCGGCCGCGCGTATACCGTTGTTGTAGACGCCGTCGAGCTGCTTGATCGAGTCGTCCTTGCTGTAGATCGACAGGTCCTCGCCGGCGAAGTTGTCGCCAAGCGCGTGCGAGTTGTTGATGCAATAGCACCAGATGCAGTACTGCGTGTCCGAGATCTCGAGCGCGGTCAGGTTCGCGTCCATCGCCCGGATCTGGTTCGTGTAGAGCCCGTTCGCGTACGAGCGCTTGCGGTTCATGTCGTACGGGATGCCGATCTCGGTCATGACGAACGGGATGTTGCCGAGGCGCTTGCGCCCCTCGATGTGCATGAACTCGAACTGCTTCGCGAACGACATCATGATGTACTTGTCGCCGAACCGCAGCGCGTGCACGGGGCTTTTGTATAGATCGCGCATGACGCCCACCGCGTCCACGTTCAGGAACCGCCACCGCTTCAGCATGAGCGTCAGCCCGTCGTAGAAGTGCGGCGAGTACACGCACTTCGCGTCAATGGCGCTCTTGCGGTACTTCGTGATGTGCGGCGGCGGCGCGTTGACCGGCGCCTGCATGAACCGGAACCACTCGGGGTTGATGGACTGCACGAGCTCGCGGTACCGGTCCCAGTGGTCTAAGAAATACTTGTTCACGAACAGGTACTCGTGGTAGTCCGCGCGCGAGATCGGGTCCGGCAGCAGCTGGAAGTTCTCGTGCCGCTTCCAGCTGGACTGGAAGTACTTCGGCAGCAGCAGCTTCTGCTCGGCCGCCGAGTAGATGCCGTGCAGCTCCCAGATGCACCCGCCGGGCCACGACCGCTTCCATTGGTATATATTGTCGAGGCGCTCGAGGTCTTCCGGCGCCAGCCAGGTGCTGTGCGTCGGCGCCACGAGCACGCGATCTCTAACCTTCTTAATTCCAAAGCCCGTGAACTTGTACGTAGTCACCTCCTGCGGGATGCCCTGCCCGAGGAGCATGCCCTGGAACGGCGTCGGCGCCGTCCCCAGCTTCACCGCGGTCGGGCTCGAGGACAACTCGCCGAGGTTCTCCCAGCCAATGAGCCCGCCGCCCGGCTCGTTGAGACTCTCGAACCCGAGCAGGTACGGGCCGATGTCGGCCTCTGCGATCCGCCGCATGAAGTGCGCCACGGCCGCGAAGTACTTCTCGCACAGGTACGTGCCCACGTTCACGCCGTTGATTTCGGTCTTCGGCGCGTACGTCGGCCCTGCGAAGAACAATGTCCACATAGTTTGGCACACGAGCCGGAAGTAGTTCGACGCCCACTGCATCTTGATCTGCTTCTTTGAGGCGTCCCACATCACTGCGGCCTGGGTCTCGTCGAAGTACCGGTGGTCGAACCCGGCGGCGTGCAGCGTCCAGAGCGGCGCGCCGCTGCCGCCGCTGAACCGCGACCAGATGTCCTGGTGCGGGTCCATGATCACGTAGAGCTTGCGAGCGACGACTTTGCGCAGCATCGCGATCGTGAAGTCGATGTACTCCTCGTCGAAGCGGTCGGGGTGCTCCGGCTGCAGCGCGTCCCAGGTGAACAGGTACCGCACGCAGTTGAAGCCGATGTTCTTGATGCGGTCCAGGTGCTCGTCCACATCGTCCAGCGAGCACGGGCTGTTCACGTACCGGTTGCTATTCGCCGCGGGGAATTTCGAGTCCGAGGTGAAATTAATTCCCTTGAGAAGTACTGTGCGCCCCTCGGAATCAACGAACCTCTCTCTGTCAATTCGCAGCATCCTCGTTCTAGCTGATTGCGTCTAATTATCCAGGCCAGCAAAAGGCGGGACCGAGACGCAGCCAAATTGCTCGCCGACGTAACGATGCATATGATTACCCGTCGGATAGCATATTATTAGTAACCGATGTTCGGGATCGCGCGACCGCCCGCGCAGCCGCCTGAAGTCAGGCCAAACCTCTGCTCACTAAGAACTCGGCGCATCGCGCATAAGCGCCTACCAGGGGCTTTCTAACCACAAATGGCCAGGCACTCAACCGCGCCGGGTGTGTATGGGGATGGTTCCTAGCCCTGGCCAAAACTACGCGTCGTGCAATGTGGCTGTCGGATTTGCAAAGTAAGTACTGGCGGCGTGGCCTTTAAATGGGGCGCGCCTCTGCGGTTCCCGCGTTTCGAAACGCCTGCTTGTGAGCATATACTAACCCCTCCTAGAAATCGGCGCCGTTGGCATCGCCATTGGACTTGTATGCATTCTGATTGGTGTGTGCTCGTTCTGTAACCCGCGGTTCATCTCGCTGGGTAATATCTTCCTCTGCGCGGGCACAAGCCTCATGGCAGGCATCCCGCGCACCGTCAAATACCTCGCGGCCCCGCGTCGGCGGCGCGGGTCCATCGTTCTGCTCGTGGGCGTGCTCATGGTGGCGCGCAAGTACGCGGTCTCGGGCACGCTTGTTGAGCTCGCCGGCCTGTTCCTGGTGTGCGCGGGCAGCGCAGGCCTGATAATAGCCGTGCTGCAGAGCATGCCCATCATCGGCCCTATCCTTAATAGCCCGCAGGTCCAGCCGATTATTTCCAAATTCGGGCCCGGCAGCATTCTTCCGTACTAGTGGATCACGTACATGCTGTGTGGGTTCCTAACCTGCAAGGCGGGCAGCTGGTGCTCACTTGCGCGGGACGTTCTGTACAATTTGAAGCCATTGATGTACCTTATATACGTAAACGTACATTTTGTTGATAACACTTCTGGACGGCGCACAAGGTCGCCGATCTTGGTGAGCAGTCGCCGTTGGGGTCGCGATCACGCGATTTGACGCTGCAGCGTGGCGAAGATGACCTCAATTTAGCACGGCCGTCCTTGCTGCTCTGGGCACAGCCGCAGGGCCATCTGACCACCCGGTTTGTCCAAAACCTACACAATACCTGTAAAAATCGAAACTTCTCGAGTTCCCAAATCACGAATGCCTTTATAGCGGTGTGACCTGCCAAAAGCGATATGAGCCGATTATCCGTCGTCTCATATCGGCGACATTCTTCAGTCATTGGCTTAGCTGAACGAGGAATGAAGCAGGACAAATAGGTTTTAGTAGCGCCACTGACTGGCCTCCACTTCGTATACACACTTGTTGTGACAAACTATATAAACTCAAGTCGCGCGACTGTTTGGCAATAATCTTTACGTGGCGGTTACTGAGTATTTCCAGAAACTTGACTTGCGCGATCGGCTGCGTCAGTAACTAGTTGATGCAAACCGTTGTCTTCTACCCACATCGAGATCAAATAGACATGATATATACTTTCTGGTAAATGTGAACTCTTCTAGAAGGCTAAAAAGAACCAGCCTGTCCTTTTGCTGTGGGTGATTTAGTGCACAAAGCCCAGCGTTCGTTACCAACTCCGGCCTCACCAGCAAACTAGAGCTAGCTGCATACGGAGTGCGCCGTGCATTGCATCGGCGCGCTTCCAAACACTTTAGCAGAAGAGAAGAATTAGGCCGGCGCGCACGCCGCGCGCGCGGGGGCTGCACGGCGTGCTAGATATACAGGCGAGCCTAGCTAGTAGTTAACACTGATCAGGTAGTCGGCCATGGCCTCGGCGACCTTGATCGCCTCGCCCGCGCTGACCGGGTGCGAGTAGTGCGCGATGAGGATGGTCTGGTTCGTGCGGACGCAGATCAGGCCATCCTGCTCGATCTTACCGTAGATGCTGCGCTCCTCGGCCTTGACCACAAAATATTTCTGGTTCTGGACGCGCAGGCCGTTCGTCTGGAGCTCGCTGGGGTCGTCGAAGCCCCGCGCGATGGCCGTCAGCTCGGCGCTGCTCGGCGCAAAGCCCGCGCTCTGCGCCCAAATCGAGTCGCCGGCCCGCGAGGCGAGCACGGCCTTGTCGATCTTCTGCGACTGCAACAGGTTGTCTACGTACGCTTGCCACGACATGCTGAAGGTAAGGCGATGGTGTGCGCTGACCGGTTTGTCATGCTGCAAGGTTAAGGGGACTCGTCGCGTGGTGCCGCTGGCCCCAAGCAGCGCGTTACGGCTGGCGCCGTGCCTGGCGCCGCGGGTTGTTGCCGCCGGCTGAAACACCACTACACGTGTTGGATGGGTTATTTAGAAACCGTAGCGCGGGGATATGGCGCGGTTATGCGTACCAATGCGACCCCTCCCTTTCCCCCTGTAAATACCTCGTAGTTCTGGAACCTCCGCGCGGCATCGCGCACTTTACACCGCGCGCGCGGCAGAAGCGGTGCGTGCGGGATTTTTTTAATTTCATACCTCGAAATAGCTCGCCTTGTTGTACGCCTCCGTGTGCTCGGCGCCATAGTACGCAACGAACGCGTCTTTCGAAAGGTAGAGCGTGAAGTCGAGCGGCGGGATGTCGTCCTTCAACACGCGCTGCTTCTTGGACTTCGGCTCGGGCGCGCGCGGGTTCTGCTGCGTGTAGAACTGGCGCAGCAGCATGATGGCCTCGCGGCGGCGGATGCTCGGGTAGACGGCGTAGGCAGAGCCGAGGCACTCGACGGTGCTCAGCGCGTTTACCGCGATAACCGAGCCGCAGCCGCCGAAGCGCTCGTTGCCGGCGCCGAAAAAGCACTGCTTGATGCCGGCCTGGCGCAGCGCCGACGCGCACATGATGCACGGCTCGACCGTCACGTAGAGCGAGCTGCCCTTGAAGTCCGCGAACGGCCGCGTGTCCATGGCGCACAGCTCGGCGTGCCGCGTGCCGTTCTGCGTGCGGTTCGTGTCGTTGTGCCCGGTGGCCAGCACCTCGCCGTTCTTCACAAACACGCATCCCACAGGGACCTCGTTGCTGGCGAGCGCCGCGCGCGCCTGCGCCATCGCGAGGTCCATGAACTCGCCGTCAGTCATGCGCGCTGCGCGGTGCGTGGGTTAATTGCAAACCACATGTTCGATCATGTAAGAACTTGGCTGACGGGAGGGCCCGTTGTCGATCATCAAAAAGGCTCAAAGGAATTGCAGTGTTCACTAACGGGACTTATAGGGGGCCTGTACTTGCCTATCTTCGTTGTAGAGACGGGAGTCGTGTATCATGTGGGTGAATCACTGAGCACTGGCTACCATTGAGTGGAGTATTATGTAGCACGAGGTGCAACCTGGCATGCGCAGCTCGAGGCGGCCCTTCTCGGTTTAAATCTATAATTGCACCCTTCTTCACCACATGGCGTTGTCGTGCTGCGTCAACTCAGGCTGGGCCAGGCGTCAGGGATATATATGGACTGTACGGATATCATACCTTTCTGGACGTCTCAAGTTTGCAAGGCTGCGTCCCGCATGCGGGCTGCGACGATGGCGTCGCGCGACCTTCCGCACGGGGACCGGCCACCGCCGATCCTACTGGTATCTTCCTCCCAATCGCGGTTCACACGGACACGTACACGTGTCCCGGAGCGGCGCGGGTATCGGCGGCGCTTAAGGTTGCACTGTGGACGAATAGAGTGTTAGCTACGAGCCGCGCCAATTAAGCTTCGACGGCGCGGGGCGCGGCCGCAGACGGGAATCGCTCGGGTATACACACTAGTTGGCGAACTTGCGCGCGTTGACGAACATCTGGAACCACGGGCCCAGCTCGAGGTCGCCCTTCGGGAGGTACGACTGCGCGTAGCCCGCGACGTTGCGCTCGGGGTGCGGCATGAGCGCGAGCACACGGCCATCCGGCGAGGTGACGCCGGCAATGCCGCCGGGGCTGCCGTTCGGGTTGAACGGGTACTTCTCGGTGACCTTGCCGTAGTTGTCGACGTATGTGAGCACCTGCAGGCGCTGCGCGTGGAACTGTTGCTGCTGCTCGGGCGTGTCGAACTGCGCGCGGCCCTCGCCATGCGCGACGGCGATCGGGAAGCGCGAGCCGCCCATGCCCGTGTAGAAGATGGACTCGCTCTTCGCGTCGACCTCGGTCATGACCGTGCGGCCCTCGAACTGCTCGCTTAGGTTGCGCTCGAACGACGGCCACGCCTCGCAGCCGGGGATCAGCCGCTTCAGCTTTGTGAGGAACTGGCACCCGTTGCAGATGCCGATGGCAAACGTGTCCTTGCGCTCGAAGAACGTCTGGAAGCTCTGCTTCAGCTGCTCGTGGAAGAGCACCGTCGAGGCCCAGCCGTTGCCGGCGCCGAGCACGTCACCGTACGAGAAGCCGCCCGGGCAGCACAGCCCGGCAAACGAGGCGAGGTCCGCCGTGCCCGCGAGCAGCTCGCTCATGTGCACGTCGACGGACTCGAAGCCGGCGCGCTGCATCGCGTACGCGAGCTCCATGTACCCGTTGACGCCCTGCTCACGCAGAATGGCGACGCGCGGGCGGCGCTCGGGCAGCGGCGCATCGAACTTGGGGTCAAACGTGTAGTGGAACTGCAGGCCCGGGTCCTGGTTGTCGAGGACATTCGCGAGCTCCTGGTCGGCGCACTTGGGGTTGTCGCGCAGGCGCTGCATGTGGTGCGACGTGAGCGACCACGCGGACTGCAGGTCGGCGCGCGTGGCCTCGACCTGCAGGCTGCGGAAGAACACGATCTGCTCCTTCGAGGCGTTGGGGTGCGCGACAACGAAGACGTGCGACGGCGGGACGCCGTTCTGCTCGAGCACCGTGTTGAGGCGCGGCAGGTCGGCGTCGGCGACCTGCAGCAGCACGGCCGGGGTCTCGTCGAACAGCAGCTCGGGCTCGCTGTGGATGAAGTCGACGCCGCAGCGCGCGGCGAAGGCCATCTCGAGCACGGCCGCGACGACGCCGCCGTCGGAGACGTCGTGGTACGCCTGGACGATCTCGTCGGAGTGCAGCGTCTTGAGCGCGCGCAGCAGGTTCAGCAGCAGCTGGACGTCGACGTCCGGCACGTTGCCGCCGACCTTGCCGTAGGCCTGCGCGGCGGCGGACGCGCCGAGTTTCGACGAGCCGCCGGCGATGAAGCTGGCGTTGGTCGCGCACGACACGAGCACGATCTTGGTTGCCGGGTTGCGCGCGAGCTGCGGCGTCCACGTGCGGCGCACATCGTTGACGGCGCAGTACGCGGTGATGTCGACAGTCACGGGCGACACGACGTCCTTGTCGGCCCACTTCGTGCGCATGGACATCGAGTCCTTGCCGACGGGCACCGAGACGTTGAGGCTGATGCAGGCCTCGCTGAGCGCGCTGACGGCCTCGTAGAGGGCGTAGCCGTCGCCGGCGAACTGGGGCGCGGCCATCCAGTTCGCGCTGAGGCGCACCTCCTCGAGCGCGCTGATATTGGCGGCAGCGAGGTTGAGCAGCGCCTCGGCTAGCGCGACGCGCGACGCGGCGGCCGGCGAGACGATGGCGATCGCCGGGCGCTCGCCGGACGCGAAGGCCTCGCCCGTGTAGACGCCGTCGCCGTACGACGACGCGACGACGGCGACGTCGGCGACCGGGACCTGCCACGGCCCGACCATCTGCTCGCGCGCGACGAGGCCCGTGATGGAGCGGTCGCCGATCGTGATGAGGAACTGCTTGGACGCGACGGACGGGACGCGCAGCACGCGCTGCAGCGCGGTCTTGAAGTCCGAGCGGTCGAACTCGAACGGCGGCAACGCGAGCTTGCGCAGCGCGTCGGTGCGCTGCATCTTGGGCGCGTTGCCGAAGAGCACGGACATCGCGAGGTCGACGGGCGGCGCGCGGTCCGGGAACTTCGAGTCGACGACGCGCAGGTGCGGCTCGGCGGTCGCGGTGCCGACGATGCCGTACGGCGCGCGCTCGCGGCGGCAGAGCGCCTCGAAGACGGGCAGCGCGTCGTCGGCGACGGCGAGCACGTAGCGCTCCTGGGCCTCGCAGCACCAGATCTCCATCGGCGACATGCTCTCGTCGAGGCAGGGCACCTTGCGGATGTCGAAGACGCCGCCAAGGCCGTTGTCATGGACGAGCTCGGTGAACGCATTCGAGAGGCCGCCGGCGCCGACGTCGTGGATGCTGAGGATCGGCGAGTCTGTGCCGAGCGCGACGCACGCGTCGATGACCATCTGCGCGCGGCGCTGCATCTCCGGGTTGCCGCGCTGCACGGACGCGAAGTCGAGCTCGGCCTTGGTGGCGTCGCCGCCGGCGACGGAGCTGGCGGCGCCGCCGCCGAGCCCGATGAGCATCGCGGGCCCGCCGAGCACGATCAGCTTGCTGCCGGGCGGCACGGGCTTGTCCTTGAGCGCGAACTGCGGGCGCACGGTGCCGACGCCGCCGGCGAGCATGATCGGCTTGTGGAAGCCGCGGATCTCGTCGTCCTCGGGCTGCACGGTGAGCGTTCGGAAAAAGCCGGAGAGGGCCGGGCGGCCGAACTCGTTGTTGAAGGCCGAGGAGCCGAGCGGCGCCTCGAGCATGATGTCGAGTGCGCTGGCGACGTGGTGCGGGCGGCCGATGTCGAGCTCCCACGGCTGCTCGAAGCCCGGGATGCGCAGGTCGCTGACGACGAAGCCGGCGAGGCCGGCCTTGGTCTTCGAGCCACGGCCGACGGCGGCCTCGTCGCGGATCTCGCCGCCAGAGCCGGTCGCGGCGCCCGGGAACGGCGAGATGGCGGTCGGGTGGTTGTGCGTCTCGACCTTGGCCAGGTACGGCACGGGCTCGCGCGTGAGCGCGTAGACGCGCGCGGCGTCCGGCGCGTAGAAGTAGGCCGTGGCGCCGCGCATGACGGCGGCGTTGTCGCTGTACGCGGAGATCGTGTGCCCGAGGTGCGCGTTGTTCTCGTGCGTGGCCTTGATGAGCTTGAACAGGCTCTTCTGGCGGAACTCCTTCTCGCTGCCGAACTTCCACTGCGCGTTGAAGATCTTGTGGCGGCAGTGCTCGCTGTTGACCTGCGCGAACATGAACAGCTCGGCGTCGGTGGGGTCGCGGTTCGGGAAGGCCTGGTTGAGGTACTCGATCTCGTTCGCGTCGAGCGCGAGGCCCATCTTCTTGTTCGCATCGGCGAGCGAGGCGCGCGGCACCGTGCGCGTCGGGCGCTCGGGCGGGACGCCGAAGAGCAGCTCGGCGGAGGCCGGCGCGTTGACGACGACCTGCTGCGTCATGCGGTCGTGCAGCGTGTTGAGGAAGGCCGGCTGCGCGATGTGCTCGGCGATCGGGAAGCCGCGGCGCACGGTGACGAGCAGCGCGACGCCGCGCTCGACGCGCGCCACGCGCAGGCCGCAGTTCTGCACGATGTTCGTCGCCTTCGAGGACCACGGCGAGACGGTGCCCTGCTTCGGCACGACGACGAGCAGCTGCGCGTCCGCCGGCGGCGCGCCCGACTCGACGGCGCGGCGCAGCTCGGCGTAG
>JAKUAD010000032.1:0-71781 GCA_030579095.1 Starmerella davenportii
TACGGCTTATTTCTCCATGATACGGCTTATTTCTCCATGATACGGCTTATTTCTCCATGATACGGCTTATTTCTCCATGATACGGATCTTGTGTCACTTAAACAGCTCTCCCAATTGCTTATCTTTTAGCGCCAATCTGTTCCACTGCTATCCTGCGGAGTCCTGTCATAGTGGCAGTCAGAGACAGCGTGGATCTCGACATGAAGCGTTCTTATTAGTATCACCCTTATGGTATCGTCTGTCCTGAGTATGCGCTTCGAGAATCCTCATTGCTAACCGTCTCAATAATGCACTGCGTTGTCAATGTTTTGCTAGTGGGTATAAGAACTAAGCAGCACCGACCTGTACTCAGCGATTCATCAGAATACCTCCGTAAAATATAGCTAGGTGATTAGACTTCGCGTTGAGGAGCACTGAAGCCATTTTTTGGTACGACAGATCATAACGGGCCCTGGGAAACCTTGTAGAGGCGCTTACACATAAGATTCTCCTTCGTTTTTCCCTCAGCATGCATGTAGGGTTTCCGAAACATCACAGCGGCCGCCGGTGGTGTGGCAACGGCATTTTCCCTCTCCTGCATGACATTTTTCTAGCCCATAGCCTGATGTATATAGCAGGTTGCTTCAATCTCTCCTGAATTTTAGTTTGATGTCGGCCCTGACTACTCTAGACCGAAACTATCTACTATTAGCACTAAATGCTGTGAAATATGCTTGAATTTATTCACGTAGCGCTGCTTCCCCATGATACGGCTTACTTCTCCGTCATATGGCAAAACAGAACGTGGCGGGCCATGTTGATTCCATACGAAATTGACGTACCGCAAGCTGACCTTGAAGATCTGGCAAGCCGACTGGCAAAGTTTCGCGCGCCGCCGGATCCCGAGGCCCGTGGCTGGGAGGATGGCGTCAACTTAAAATACCTCGAGGAACTTATTGCATATTGGCGTGACGGCTTTAATTGGCGCGCGCAGGAGAAAGCTCTTAACACGCTCGGTCACTATCTTGCCGATGTGGGTGATGCGCGGCTTCATTTCATCCATGCGAAAGGGCGGGGTCCGAAGCCGCTACCCCTTGTCCTGGCGCATGGCTGGCCGGACGGCTTCCAACGCTTTATCAAGGTGCTCCCCCTTCTTACAGATCCGGGTGCTCATGGGGGCGATCCTGCCGACGCCTTTGATGTGGTGATACCAAGTCTGCCTGGCTTTGCCTTCTCCCCACGTGGTGAAAACGGCCCGCTGCGCAGCGAATATGGTCACCTCTTCCACGACCTCATGACACAGGTGCTAGGCTATGATCGCTATGGAGCTCATGGCGGCGATGTGGGTGCAGTAGTGTGTGATCAGCTCTGCAGTGATCATGCGGAAGCAGTTGTCGGTGTTCATTTCGCAAATGTGCCAATGGCACGAGGCGCTGGCGCAGCCGAAAACCTGACAGATGCGGAGCGGAAATTTCTTGCTCAGGTGCAGGAATTCCAGAAAATGGGTGCTGGCTACATGCACCTCCAGGGAACGAAGCCCTGGACACCAGCTTCTGCCCTCAACGATTCGCCTGGGGGCCTCGCAGCTTGGATCGTCGAAAAAATGTATGCTTGGAGCGATTGCAATGGTGACCTAGAGCGATGCTACACCAAAGATGAAATCCTAACTAATGTTATGTTGTACTGGGTCACGCAGTCGATCGGCACGTCCTTTTTGAGCTACCGGGACTTCATGAAGCCGCAGAACACGACATCACCGACCGCTGTGACGGCTAACCCAAAGTCGACTGCCCCTGCCGGCTTTGCCGTATTCCCTAAAGATATTGCAACTCCGCCTCGCGAGTGGGCTGAGCGATTTTACGATGTTCGGCACTGGTCGAAGATGCCCTCTGGCGGACACTTCACCGCGTGGGAAGAGCCTGAGCTATTTGCTGCGGATATCCGCGCTTTTTTTAGACCCTTGCGTTGAAACCGGCCTGATTCCCGACGTTGCAGATTCCGGCTTCCGATGGTTCGCGTCCTAATCAGAACCAAAACTGTTCCCGCCAAGTTCAGTTATCGTCTCAATTATAAACTGCGTATTTCGGGAGCTGTTTTTGATGCCATGATTAGGTGGGCGCCTTTTCTGTCCGAGATTCTTTCATCCGAGATCCTGCTTTGAGGTCATTCCCGAAGTAGACGGGCGCTATGGCTACTTGAGTATCTGATATGACAAAAGTGGATATATTTTGTGGAGTTTCCTCCTCTCATTCTACTCTTATTGCAACCCAAATACCCCCTGCAGAATTATCGACTTTCGTTCTATTTCCCGGTAAATGGGCACAACACTACTTTCAATACGTAATTGACGTCCTGCAGTTGCCTGTAAACGTTTAGCACAGAATTTGTACTTCCTATATTCTCTCATGTTGCCTATTCGAAAGCAGAAGTGCCGAATCTTGCGAGCAACACCCAGGTCGGATTGCGGTGGTGATAATTTGTGTCAGAAATAGTTATCAAAGTCTTCACGTGAACTGAGATAGCAAACTGCGTAATGTATGAATTTATCTTCGCCAATTTCGGCTTCATCTCGAAAGAGTAAAGCCGTGGCGCCGCACTGAAATTTGTCGATAGAAGCTGTACCTAGTTGAGCCGCGCATTGGAGACGCCGTGCGGCGAATTTGTCGTCCTAAATTACGCAAATTTTCCGCTAAGTACGGACTCGTTCCGCAGCCTGATCAGGTCTGATGACAACCTTTACCAGAATACTCGTTTAGGGTTGAGACTTGCCCACTAGAATACGCTAGGGCACGTACGGCGGTGGATCCTCTCCGAGATTTCTATCTGAATGTCGTACTATTGTTGATTGGGCGGTATCACACTCGCTAGCAATATCTTCATCGTGCTGGCCCACGTCTGCATCTTCTGTCAGCTGGCTCTCAATACCGTCACTCTCTTCTGTCCTAGTTTCTACTTGGTTGTTGATTTTTGAAATCTCCGGCATCAATACATCGGCAGATTTCTCTGCTCCACCTTCTTGCGCAAAGGGACCCTTCATAGGTGTCACCTCACTGAAATGGCCCCCCTTCGCTCCTGAAGGCGATGCGTAGTTAGAGACACTTGGAGAGTGTTCTAAAGGGCCTCTAGACTGATCACGTAGGGAATGGGTGGCGACCTTGTTATCTGTGTTTGAATTTTTCGAGGTTGCTTCTGTTTCTCCCCTCAGTTGTGATGGCCCCACTCTAGGTTCAGCTCCCGCAGCAAGCCTATATTCAACTCCTTCCTGAACTTTTGGCTTCTGAGGTGCAATTTTGGCACTTGAACTAGCGCTATTACCTGAATTTTGCGGTATACCATTGTCACGCTCCTCACCAGTATGCAACGGTCGGAGAGGTGAACATCGGTTAGGTAGCTTACGCTCTGTTTGAATGAAAGGAGCTTGTTTTGGAGCTATTTCCCTGGTTTCTGGCTGTTGAAGAGTATCCCTTGAGGTTCTCGTACTCGAATCAAGTGCGGGCGCCGGAGCCTGTATGTCGCTTGCAGCAGCTAATTCCGTCGTCCTAAGCGGGATAGGATCATTCTGGGCCTCAACGTCTGGAATTCGGCGCCGATTGTTCCGGGATAAGAGCCAAATAACAGTCCCAAGAATGCACCCAAGTATCGGAACGCCAAGAAGAAGAAGAGGAAGAAGAATAGGCAGTACAATGGTCCAATCGTCACTACCAGGCATAGGCCTCGCTTCGAGGGAAGGGTGAGGTCCAAGAAATGGAAGCACTGCTATGGGCGCTATGTAGGGAAATCCACGGCCGGAGTTGATGCCAGCCCCCGCCCCATATACTCCACCATACCTCGTACCGCCTCTGGTGCCGCTTCCGGCCCCTGATCCTCTGCTGCCTGCGGAGGAGCCACTGCCAGATGTGCTCCCACTTCCGGAAGAGCTACCTCCTCCTCCACGGCCACCTCCTCCGCCGCTAACGCCGCCTCCTCCACCTTTTCTCATGGAGAGTCTGTCACCAATTGACCAGCGTTTGTAAAAGGAACTTATAGCCCCAGAGCCCAACATAGCTCAAGCAAGTGAGGAGGGCTGGATAGCTTCGAGATTCTCACTGAGTCGGATAATATACAGACTGCCTAAAGATCGAGGCGTTGCAGATGCGTTTCAGCCCCACATCTAACGCGTAAGCCACTTTGGCTCTCCGTAAGGGAGACGTCGGAGAAAACATTCATCATAAGAGAGGTGGATATAAGTTTTTTCGAATCTCTCGACGGGCTAATATACAATTTTTTCGCTCTCTTCCAGTGTTGCAACAGCTGGTTGCTTCCATAGGGATAAGGATACTGAACTTCATGTGCTGCGCATCTGTGACGCAACTCTGATAATACCGACCCGAATACTCGTAAGCATTGTACTTGCATGAATATGTCTAACAGAAACCGGCAACATTGCGGCTGCATCTAGATCACGAGCGCCGCATGAGCTTCACTTTATACAAAGACAAATTTTCTCGCCAATCATTTGCAGACATGGCTGACACGTAGGATGCTCATCATCTAAATGTACTTGATGCATTGTTTCATGCATCGATGGGCGTTAGGGTCGCTTGCAAGCCATTCTTGGCGATAGTCGGTCCTGAGTCCGTTGACTCAGCTGTTAAGGACCTTGTATATGAATTCGACAGAAAAAACTGTAGGGAAGCTGCGGTAGTGCCAGATGATTCCTTTTTCAGCTGCAACAGGTGTATAAGGGATTGTGTTTGCTGAGCATAGCGTTGTGATTACACATCCGGATCAGAATCGAACTATGTACAACTCATGAAAGCCTTTCTGTCTGTCAGCCTCAAGAACTTACAGTTAAAGCCAGCTAGTGAGGAGCCGGCAAGATACTGTTAAGACAAAAAAATTTCGAAAGTTCAGTTGCCACGAGCCGTACTCTGGACTGATACGAATACTCCCTAAGGTGTACATCAACTGCGAAGTTGCTACAAAATGATGCATGAGTCCGAGTAACTCTGAGCCGTCGGAGAAATTTCCTCTGTGACTGTATTTGGATGCATATACAATACTGCGATTGGCAATAGGGACGGAGCACCAGAATGTCAGTTCAAAGAAAGTAAGCCTGTAACTAGAAGTAAGCCTATACTAGAAGCCCCTATATGTCCAATATTTAGCATCTGGGTAGGAAATTTAGAGCTGCAGTCGGTTTCACAATTATAGCTGCTTGCCGTACTTTTTGGATATGCACCTCGATTAGGTTTCCTACTGGAGATACCCCCCAGGATGCCCAATGGATCGAGTTTTACTTGACAATGAGGGAGAGAAGAGTTAAAAGCGGAATTTAAATACACCCGGACATACAAGACGCATACCTCTGTATGTTTCAAATCAGAGGATTCACAGAGAGATTCTCAGATTTAATGGCACTCTGATAGAAGGCAAAGACCAGGACATGAGAGGCTAGACGGCCATGAACATATCTATTTGTGAAAAGCCGTTGATATAAGTTAACCACCGCTAAGCTAGACAAGACCCACCAGAGTGTGAGATTGAATGCTTCAACAAATCGCTGTTGATATCGAGGTTTAGTCTACGCCTAATCTACGACTCTCCGCCACAGAATGCTGTAGGCGTTTGAGCATGCAAGTCTAGGAGTGAAGACAGATGCTTTGTCGTTCCATATATTACTAGTTGTTTAACCGCTATTAATGTGCGTGATATTTGAGCAACACTAACGTAATACGCGCTATCAGTTCTGTGGATCAATTTTTACGGCATGCTGAGCGTACTGGGGCACATACGCATACATCGCTAAGAGGCTGATTTACTCCGTAAGAGTTGTGTTCCTGACCATTGCGGGAGTGTGTACAACCAGTACACTAGGAGTTCATAAATGCTCGAAATGCCTTGGAGCATCCAGGACTTTCACAGAGATCAAGTTGTTGCTGATGCCAGTAGTACTTCTGCTTTAAATTTACCCAGCGCGTGGAACAGAAACTAGAGCGTACCTCGCCCATCAATTCGATATAGTAGTAGTATCATGCTCAGCAGTTACGGCTACGATAGACTGGACAAGGCTACCCACTGCGACCGCTGCGACCGTAGCGCATCAAAGAGGAGCTACATGCAGATGATTAGACTCACCTCGTGGACATGAATGGATCGCAAGGATGTTCGTGGAGCGCAAGGTGGTTCCGCATGAAGTTCCAGTCTTCAACACTGATGCAACCGCGCGGAGGAGTAAGACACAGAGCAGAAGCCGAAATACATTCTCACAACTTGGTGTTCAGATTTCTGGGTTCGAAAGTCACAGTAAAGTTTCCGAGAGGTCCAGGATGAGTTCTTGCTCACCCGACTAGAAGCATATGGCACAGTCCACGCTATATTCATTGGTTATTTGCCCAGAAGATGTGTTGCTCAGCGTAGCTGACTATTCACGGATTTTACGACACTGGGCTGCAATTGACTGGCTTCTGTTAGTTGCAGGGAAGAAAACAATCTCGAATATTATACAAGCACATACGATTGCATCTTTTTATAATGGATGAAAGCGTATATATGATGTGTGGAGAACTACGAAGTAGAGTATGTGTGTCATTCATTTTCAACCGTAGCGCTAACTTTGCTTTAGAACCTATTATTGAACTCACAACACACCACACTCAAAGTCATTTGTCACTAACTTGCCGATTTGGTGGGCTGGTAGCCATCATAGGTATGGGTAGTCAATCGTATTACATAACATTATCGTAACACAGTCTAATGTTACAGGAGTAGGGTTAAGCAGGTTATACGTACATTTGTGAGTTTGAGGACTGCTAGTTATTAGCCATATTGAGAAGTGTCTTCACCAGATCCACAATATGAGAATAGATCCAAGACCTCGAAATGAATTAAGACCGGGACGTGAACCTAATAGAGATAATCAGTCAAAGGCTTCGCGGAGTAGTAATAATGGGACTACGCGCCGATATCGGGAGGCGATATCTGTCAACTGAGCACTGCGAGAAAAGTGCCGAAATGAACAAGATATATATGATTTGGTTTTTTCTCTGTGACTATGCGTATAAAAATTCAATGAGGACGTAACGTGCACGCAGATACTGATCCAGTCCCGTTGTCGACTGCGGGGACTTTATGCAACTGAACTTCAGACGCACAGAACGTACAAAGATGACCAGAAAATATAGATAGCGGAAACCGACTTACAGTTACAGATATTGAATACTGACATACAGTTAGGTTAAATTTATGAAACGCCGCGATAGCTATATTGGGGATAGTTTTTTTTGCGCCAGAGTGATTAAGTGCTTCTCAACATCTTCAGAAGCAAGTGGTGGCCTTTGAAGATGAGCTGTACCACAGGAGCTCTAAGTAGAGGTACGCGAGACGAGGGTGTATGTGTGCCAGAGCTGAATATCGAACCCTTCTCTATCGAGGTGGAAAACTTGAATTTCCTTTACCTGCTAGCGTAATTCACACCGTTTGCCCCAGTTGGTAGACATTGGTGTGTGTGCCTGTCAGTCTATTAGACATAGTGTACAAGTGTAGGAGCCCCGTTGGGGGGCATCCCAAAAGCGAACTCAGGCATCGAGTCTCATTTCTTGGCTGAATTTCAGGTTTAGACAAATGTTTTCTGTGGTGGGCTCCCAGAAATTAAGCTAACTGCTCAAAATACAAACTTAATTCCAGATATCTAATTCAAGAAAATAAATTATTGCATAAGATAACTCTTTTGTTAAATGTCATTTTAATATTCCATTAAAATAATATTAATACAGATCCATTACTAATACAAATCTAACATTTTATTGGATAATTAGATATAGATTTGTAAAATATGACCAATTTTGGTACTGCCATATGATTGGCTAATTTGTTCCCTCTTCTTCAGAAATAGAAGCTACCGCAGTTCATGGCACACATGATGCCACGCACTGAAAATTCACATACATATATATGTATCATGGATAACCATCCTCGCACGCTCAATTAATTATTCCTTTTTTTTACTTCGAAACCTGAACTACACTTCTGTTGGATAACGCGCATGAAACCCTAAGCTCAAAAGATGATCTTGCAGCTGCCTGATTTCATCAACCTACTACTATAATTGATTCCTTCTCAATAGCTCATCTCAATAGTATCCGCTGGCTTTATCTGGAATGTTACCTCTGCGTTTCCGTGTATCATTTTATATGCACGGTCAAATAACGCTTCTCAATATTCCACCTCGCAAATAATGATTTCTCGTTCAAAGTCCCGAGTCAGATAATTACATAACAAAATATAGAGATCTTCAGAAACTCAGGCGTATACAGCAAATACCATGGGGGATATCCAAAGTGTATCATATCATAAGCTTTCTCAATTGAAGGCTGACAAAAAATTAACGGTTTAGCATCATCATCACTATGGAATGTTATTGTTGACCATTTCCAGGGTAGACAAAGAAGTGTAAACAGGCTGATAAGAGTTGCCTTGTGCCTGATTCTCTAGCACCATCGAGAGAATACCCTAAATCTACGGTCATAGTGTAATAAACTCTGGGCCGTTCTATCTATACTAACTCAGGCATATGATATAGTCACCAATCAATTGAGCAAGCTGCTTTTCACATAGCTTAACCGGAATTTGTTAGTTGGTGCTGCCGCATTTAAGCCCTGAGCTCTAGCTCGACCTTGAGCTTGACAAGGGCAGGTTGCATATCTTATCATGCATTTGATGTGTCGAGCTCATATTGTCTCTCTGTTCAATCTGTACACCCGTACTTAACTCTATGCTTTGCTGAACGCTTGAGGGCTACTTTCTTCTTGACAGTGTTTCGACTACTGAAATGATATACACGGGATGATTTCGTGATCGAGAAAATCAATCAAGTCTGATAGATTGCGTTGAATTCGCGTTAACGACCATACCCATCTCAACAGATGACAGCAAAAGCAAGTACTATTATTACCTTGCGCCACATGTGTCGATTGTGAGAGAGTATAAATAGGCTCAGCTGTCAATCGCAATCCGAGAAGCTACAATTCTGAGCTTCATATCTTTCAATGAGGCAAACCTATCACTGTGTACTTATCTGAGTTGCACAAGAAGTGACATCAGCTCAAATTCTGGCTCGGACAGCCTCAAAGATCGTGCCACAATACCTACGCGACAGCTAAGCCGGGCAGTACAAAACTTCTAACGCTACTTATAGCCGTGTGCGTGCTTCATGTTATCGTAATCCCTTATCCTGCTAAGTCTACAGACTGTAAGCATTGATTTGATAGTTAGTCACTGAAATTTCCGCTTCTCTAGAGATCCAGCATGGCGCTCCGCTATCTGTTGCCTATCTAGATGAAGTTGTTGTTAATGCGGGTACAGTAGACACCGCAAAGTAGATAAAGCACGGTTACAAAAAGTTTTTACGGAAAGATATTCGAATTCTGAGCTCAAATCCCGATAACAAAACGAGGTAAACAGTCAAAGACATAATAATGTACACTAGACGAGCTCTCACATCCGCTATTTTTTATACGTCCAAGACAGTATACTACTTGACGACACGGGTGAAGAACAAAGAGAAATTACAGGATCGCGGGGAGGATTGGTTGCTCAATTATCGGCGACAGTCATTCGAAAGACGACGCAAGACAGTTCCTCACCTTCTTTTGCTTCATCAAGATATTTTAAGCACAGGTCAAAGAACACAGCACTACGCAGAAGTCACGCGTTGCAAACTGCTTTCTCTTGTTTGTTGACGAGTAAACTTAGATGCGCGACATATACGGCGAAAGTCCGAATTAACGCGACCCGGGCAGTCTATAAGCTCCCGCGAAAGATTGCGCACGGCAAGGCTTCCGGGACAAAGAGTGGCAATGCAAAAAAGCGCACGCCCCAGCGGCGCACAACGGTGTTATTCAGACGATGTGCGTCGAGCTGTCGGTCTTCGAATAGTAGCCCAGTACGCTGACCTTGAATTGCGCACACGCGACACCAAACTGTTTGAGCAGGCGCGCTTGCTTGCTATCGAGCGTCTGTCCTTCTTTGCACACTGTGAAAGGTGCGCCCAACACAATCTTGCCTTTATCAAGACGCGTAGGTAGCCCAAGGCCTCGTAGCTCCGACTCGAGCGAGTGCGGCAGCGGCACGTCGTCCTCGGCAGGCTGCTGTCCTCCTGTAGAGTACACAACGCCCTCCGGCAAAGTGAACGTCAGTGGAGACTGTAGACCCGCGCGCGCGAAATCTGACTTCACGAAGGAGTCGAAATATTCCTCGACGACTTGCAGGGGTTCGTCCGTAAACAGGAGCCCCACGTCGCCCCGTACAATGGCCGCGAGCTCGTGGCTGTTGTCAAGGTACTCGTCCTCTGCGCTCTTGCCGAGCACCTTTTGCATCACCTTCGTGCGGCCGAAGATGATTTTGGAGCCCTGCCACGCCTGCCTGATCTCCTTCAAAAAGAGGTTGCGCATATTTTGCACGTCGAGAACGTAGATGTAGGCGTACTTGTCCATTGCCTCGCGCAGCTGCTCGACGAGCAGCTCCTTGTTCTCTCGGCCCTTCTTGGCGGTCTTAGCCAGCGAAACGACCTTGTTGCGTGCGGACTTCGGCATTTCTGTTGTCCAGCGCGAAGTAAATAAAACTGGAAAAAATATTAGCCCCAACCCTACACACCGCATATGCCGATCACGGTGCTAGACCAGACGAACCAGCTCGAGGCGCTGTTCACAGTGCTGCGCGACCGCGAGACGCCGCGCGCGCAGTTTATTTTCTTCGCGGACCGTATCATCCGGCTGCTCGTCGAGAAAGGCCTCGACATGCTGCCTGTGTCTCCGCGGAAGGTGACCACGCCCACGGGCGCCGTGTACGAAGGCGTCGAGTTCCAGGGGCATATCTGCGGCGTGAGCATCATCCGTGCCGGCGAGAGCATGGAGCAGGGTCTGCGTGCGTGCTGCCGGTCGGTGCGTATTGGCAAAATCCTTATCCAGCGTGACGAGGAGACTGCGAAGCCGCACCTTTACTACGAGAAGCTGCCGCCCGACATCGCCGACAGATACGTGTTCCTGCTCGACCCAATGCTGGCTACGGGTGGCTCGGCGCTCATGGCCGTGGATGTGCTTGCGAAGCGTGGCGTGCCGCCGGAGCACATCATTTTCCTGAACTTGATTGCCGCACCGGAGGGCCTGCGCAACTTCGGTGAGCTGCACCCCAAGGTCCACATCGTCACTGGCCGCATCGATAGCCACTTAGATGAGCACGCGTACATCTTCCCAGGCCTGGGCGACTTCGGCGACCGCTACTACAGCTTGTAGTCAGGCTCAGCTTAGCTGTGATTCGGTGTCCATAATTCAATTGGCACCGTGGCTGTTTAACGCTACGGGCACAGATGTTGCCTGCAGGAACGGTGCGTACGCTGACGGTACGTACACAGACGCTGTTTCACCGACGTTGCGAGCATGGCTGGGTATACAGTGAATGATGAGTGTTTGCAAATATAATAAGTTTCTCATCCGCACGCAGTGTTCTGGCGTATATAACAGCCTTGCGTGCGCAGGGTCTCACCTGTGTAAGGCTATCGGCCCGACGCGGAGCTGCCTGCCTTCCTTGGACTCGGTGTTCACAGTAGCTGGCTACCAGAAGTTTCGCACCGAACATCCGATGCGCGCATCGTCTTTTCTGCAGTAACCAGTTCGATGCTCCGAAATTTTAATACTCTATAGTCCTTCTCGATGCAAGATTTTAATGCGATATCTGATCCGTATGCAAAGCAACGGGTGGCAACTAAGTAGCAGCAGCGGGCCACCAGCCTGAGTCGCGCACCCTCAAAGGTGATAATGATAATGCGCACGGCGACTCTACGATGCCCGAGCGGCCAGCGCTCTGGCGTACATCATAGGCACCTGCTCGCGTCCTATATCACAACGACGCGGCAATGTTCCGCGCAATGAAGAAACGCAAAATTAGAGCGCTCTCAGCGTCGTCGTGAGAACAAGACGACGACGGATGCCGTGACGGACATCCGTTGGTAATGCTACCACGGCACTGTGGCAGTTACAGCGAGAACCCGCCGCCACCGGGATGCCGCGATAGGATTAGCTTTTGTTTCTCTATTTCTCCAGAAGTGATTTTGGCAAACCCAGCCACTAGCGACGGCGTCGTGTGCTGCCACTCAACCATAACACGACCGTCGCGGACACAGGCGCGCAAGACACCCATTTCCTTGCGCTGGAGCAACTGTTTTTCGGAAGCCAGGAAGGCGTCGTTCAGACGGTCGTGCGTGAGCGCGGCGTTCGCCAGCCGAAGCGCGCAAATGTCCTCGCCGAACCCAGAGCAGACGGCCGCACCGTTCTCGCTGGCATCGCCACCAGCGCCGACAATTGCCGCAGGACCTATGCGCCCTTGACACTTCAGCAACGGGCCACCCGAGCTGGAGCACACGCAAAACCGCGAGCCCCGTATCAGGATCAACCCCACGGTATCAGCATACCGGTCGTCGACTTCGTCCACATGTGCCAGTCTGCGAGCCTCATACGAGGTCTGCAGATACTCCGTCCACCTTCTCCAGGCATTCCTAGCGCGTGGCGTTTCCAGTTCGACGTGCGGCAACCCAATTTCGCGCGCCCGTGCGTATGCTCCAGGACCGGCGACAAAGAGCGGCACGCTAGTCGGCGTATCGTGCATCGTGAGCTGCATCGACACAAGATGGTGGCACAAACATACCGGGTTTGCAATGTGCGGGAGAGCGCCGACAGCGGCCTGCACTCGGTATTCCGACTGCAGCACCATAAGCGCATCGCATTCTGCGGTGCCAGCTATATTCAGCTCGGACCCACGACCTGTATTTGTACATTCCGCGTCCTCCAAAGCCCGTGTGAGCGTTTCTGCGGCCGAGAGAATGCCCTCGTCGCTGTCGGAGATATCAAGCTTCGCGGAGAGCGTGAGCACCGCCTGCATCAGCTCAGAGAGCCGCGAATAGCTCTCTCTTGACAGTCGGGGCCCGGCACCTAACAAAACGCCGACATAGGTGGACATGGCGTGGCGGCATCTCTGTCGAAACTTTGGGCGTGGGTATCTCACTTTTGAGGGTAGGGTCAGGTTACAGCAGTGGTATGCACGCATGCACTCCTGAATGCAGCATGCGCAATAGTAAGAACACATGCAGCACGATGGGGCCAGCCCAAGGTACATAATCGAACTCGAGAATAGAAAAATATATTTTAGACGGCAAACAGTGTTGCGCGCGATCTGCCGCAAGGCAATCAACGCCGCGTACATCGCCTGTCAGCAGCCGTATCACTGAGATCCTACGCGAGGGCGATCGCGCACAGATGAAATTAATACCGCCTGCCTTCCCTGAGCTGGCTGCGGAGCTACAAATTCGCCCCCTGCAGCTGGACCGGGCGCCCACAATCTGGGGGGCGTCGTCTCAAACCTGCTGTTGCGTTTTTAGTTGGGCGCTGGTAAGCGACAAAAGTGCAAATGCTGACATAACAACTACCCTATGCGTCATGCGTGATAGTAATTGCCCGCAGGCCGGGCTAGTGATTTTTCAATCGAGATCTTTGCTCGCTAGGGACAGTAGAGGCATCTCGGTATAAAGGCTTTAGATATGGAAAAGCCGGCACGTTGGCGATCGTGCTGAATGCGTGGACCCGGCTTGTATTTGAAGAACCCAACGTGTATTGAACAAACATGCTGCGCGATTTAGCAGTGCTGTCAGCGTCTTCCAGGGTTCATGCGGTGTGTTAGTCAAGGGTTCATGCGGTTGGTAATTGCATGTCCATTTATAGCGTAAGCGGCTAGACAGCTTGTGACAGACGAACGGTACCGAGCGGAACAGAGGATTGCAGGGAAGTTCACTGGGCAGGGCTTGGTGGGCGCCGTGCGGCAGGGTTGGCGCCTCCGAGTGCGGGGGCCCAGTTTTTCTATTGGTCGGAGGTTGAGAGGTTGGCTAGACTGGACGTCGGGGGCTGCGCGGCGCCTACCTCGTGCGCATGCTTTTCATTAGTGGCGTATTGCTCATCTGACTCCGAGGCGGCAGATTCTTCGTCGCCGCTCTCGACGTCCTCGTCTTCGTCGTCGCCGTCGTCGTCTTCGTCATCGTCATCATCGACGTCGTCGGCCTCCTCATCCTCGTTGAGCTCGGCTTCGCCGTCGCGACTAGCCTCCATCTCCCGCTGGTACTTTTCCAGCTGCTTCAGGGCCTTCTTGTTCGTGCCCGACGCGTCTGCGGCCATGTCCAGCTTCCCGACTCGAGAGACCTGCTCCCAGCGCGGGTAGTCGCCCACGACCCCGTATTTTGCCTTGAAGTAGTGCCGTATTGCGTCGACGTCGCGCTCGAAAAGCTCGCGCGCATTGGCGTGGTCGATGGACACACACTGCGGGAAGTCGATGACGACGACCTCGCTCTCGGGGCTGGCCGGGTCGTAGTCGCAGATCATGATGTTGAACTCGTTCAAGTCGCAGTGTACCAGGCCGTTGTTGGCGAGGCGGAGCGCGAAGTCCATGAGCAGCGCGTAGACGCGCGCGGGGTCGTCGAGCGCGGCGCACTTGCGCAGCACCGTGCCCGGCACCAACGACATCACCACGTGGTGCCGGCTGGTGTCTATCGGGACCGGAACGCTGAACCCCGCCTCGTGCAGAGCCTTCATGAATGCCCACTCCTTCTGCGCACTTAGCCGCGAGAAGTAGATCCAAGTCGCAGACTGCCTTCCTCCAAGGTAGTCGCGCTGCTTCTTGACCGCCTTGAACGACGTGCGGCCCAGCCGGTGCACCTTCAGGCACAGCTGCTTCCCGTTCTTGTCAGCGACCGTGAAAATATCCGACTCCTTGCCGATACCGATCTGCGTGCCCAGGGCGAGCACGGACTCTCTATTGACCATGGCTTTGAGTGCAAGGTAGTCGTAGCCGTGGTAGGTTAGCTTGTACCCGTCGTACTTCGCGTTCTTCTCGCGGTTCACGAGGTTGATCTTGCCGAGGATCGAGAGCGACTTCTGCAGCAGCGCCATGTTGCGCAGCCCGGAAATCGACAGGATCATCGGCGTCGGCACAACAAGATGGTTCTTCGAGCCCATCTCGATAGCCGTCAGGACCCGGAAGTCCGTCTTGCTCAAGTAGCGCATATGCGAAGTGTCCAGCTTCATTGAGGATGATGATGTAATTTTTTTCGGTGATAAATAAACGCCAGCCGGCTGCGCAGCACGCTCAATTGTCGTGCTGAAAAAAAATTGGGCGAAAACAGCGGACAATTCAATTGGTATATACTTGTAATAAGGAGTGGTTTCCGAGTTTGCCACCTTCGCTGCGGCAGCGGAGAGTTGCAGGTGCGATGCGGTTCCACGCGGTGTAAACGCAGAAGTTCATTATAGTGCTGATATATGAGCCGTGGTGCATCATTGATCGATGAAAGCCGAGAAGAATCGATGAAAAGCTATATACTAAGATAGAACCCCGGTCAGCGTGCCCGTGCTCAACCAGTGTGCAGCCGCTCAAACTGAAGACACGAGCCAAATTTTCGTGAATAACAAATACCAGCAAGACGATCAGCCGAGAAATTAAGCAGGTGCACATTTTGTACGCCTAACGTACGCGAGATTCGCTCAGACCGACAAAAAATTCAATGACATAATCTTTTTGTTTTCATGTGCGCTGCCGTGGCCCGAAAAACCAAAGAGGAAATCGAGCTCGAGCGGGCCGTTTTCGGAGACGAGGAAGGCTTCTTCGACGAGATCGAGAAGTTCGTCTCCGTAGACGAGTCTGAAGAGGACGCGAGCAGTGCCAGCGGGAGCGACGACGGCGATCTCTTCTTCATTGACAGCGGCGGCAGCCCCCAGCTCGAGAGCGCAGGCGAGGACGCGTCTGACTCCGAGGTAGAGGACGATGTGCCCGTTTGGCAGGACGCGGACGACTTCAGCGTCGACCTGACGGCGTCGAACCGCCTCCGCAAGCTGCGCACACAGCAGAGCGAGAGCGTGATCTCCAGCCAGGACTACGAGCGCCGTCTGCGCGCGCAGTTCCAGAAGCTGTATAAACCACCAAAGTGGGCGAGTAGCACCGCCGACGCGGCGCCCAGCGACGGCAGCGACGCCGACTCGGACGACGAGCAGGTCAGCGCGAACCCGCTAAAGAACCTGCTCTCGCAAACGTCCAAGTTCATCACGAAGCGCGAGACGAGCCTGCTCCCCACGTCCGACATCGACATCCAGCGACTCGCGGATGTCACGCGGCACGCAAAGTCGCAGTCCGTGCTGCAGTCCATCTGTTTCCACCCCACGCACCCTCTGGTGCTGACGTCCGGGTACGACAAGACGCTGCGGATATACCAGCTTGATGGTCGCAACAACGTGCTCGTGTCGTCGCTGCACATCAAGAACGCGCCCTTCACGCAGGCCGCGTTCCACCCCGACGGGCGGCGCGTGATTGCCGGGCTGCGGCGCAAGTACTGCTTCATCTGGGACCTCGAGACCGGGCTCGTGGAGAAGGTGAACCGGCTGTACGGCCACGAGGCGCACCAGCCGACGTTCGAGCGCTTCGTCGTGAGCGCCGACGGGCGCTACATCGCGTTCCAGGGCACGCAGGGGTACACGAACATCCTCAGCGCAGACACCGCGCAGTGGGTCGCCGAGGCCAAGATCGACGGCGACGTCGCGGACCTGGACTGGTCGCAGGAGCGCCTGCTCATCGCGAGCCGTAACGGGCACGTCTACGAGTTCAGCATGGCCACGAAACAGTTCACGAGCCACTGGTGCGACCACGGGCTCGTGGCCGTCACTAAAATCGCGCGCACGTCGCGCTGGGTCGCCGTTGGCACCGAAAGCGGCGTCGTCTGCGTGTACGACTTGCACGTCTCCGTGGGCGCGGGCGCCGGCGGCTGCGCGGTGCGCACGGCTACAGCTACGATCGAGAACCTGGTGACCGCGATCAGGACGCTCGAGTTCAGCCCGGATGCGCAGGTCCTCGTCGTCGCGTCCAGCGTGCAGCGCGATGCGCTACGGCTCGTGCACGTACCGTCGTTCTCCGTGTTCCGAAACTGGCCGACCGCAGCCACGCCCTTGGGCCACGTCTCGTGTGCTGCGTTCTCGAAGGGCGGGCAGTACCTCGTCGCAGGCAACGAGGGCGGCAGCGCGCGCCTGTGGGTGCTCAACCACTACGCGTAGTTTGCCGTGCTCGCGCCCGCGCCGCATCCGTGCCACGCTTATTTATTTATTAGAAGCCGCTTTCCAGGCTTCAGCTCTACTGGCTGCTTAATTGGCTGTGTACGGCGCGTGCAAGCGCGCAGTTCATGCGCTCGCTGCGGACCAGAATATAGAGCGCAGCTGATGTATTAGACTACACGAGGCACCCATGGTGCACACATAGTTTGCGCATCTTGCGTTCTCTCTACGCAACCCATTGCATGACGGTTGCGCTTCCTCCCCGGCGCGCAATTGGCGATCAGCTGTTTTTTGTGGCCGCATGCAGCCGCCTGAAATTTTTCGCTTTGTCATCGAATTTATTTGGCGATGCGCGAGTCGTTGAAAGAGCGGCTGAACAGCCATTCGAGCTCGTTTGAGGGCCTGCTCTCGCTCATTCCGGCACGGTACTACTATGACGAGGAGAGCAACACGCAGTGGCAGAAGCGCGGGCTCAGCGAGGCCGCGAAAAAGGCCGCGGCCGAGAAGGCGAAGGCCGCCAAGTTCGACCCTGCCGTCGGCAGCAGCGCGCTCGACGAGATCAGGCGGCGGCAGAAGGGTGCCGCCAGTGAGGAATTGACGAAGGAGACGGAGGCCTCCGGCGGCCGCGACGACGCAGACGAGGGAGATGACGAGAGCGAGGACGACGACCTCGAGGGTGTTGTGGTGTACGACGATAACGGCAACCCCATCGGCGAGGTAGAGGAGACTATAGAGGATATTCTGCGCGCCAAGCGTGCGGTAGGCGAGGCCGGGGACAAACCTGAAACCGCTGAAAGCCAGGAGCCGGCGCGTGCACCGCCACTCAAGGCTGCTGCTACCCGCAGTAAGACGCCGACAGATGAGAATGGCTCTAGGCAACCGGAACCTGCGCCGTCTAGCCCGGATGCCGCGTCGGCTGCCGCGCCGGCGCTCGAGAAGCCCAAAATCAAGATCGACGAGCTGCGCAAAAAGCTCGCCGATAGGATAGCCGACATGCGCCGGCAGCGAAAAGCGCCAGGGTCGGGCGTGGACGGTGCCCCAGTGAACCGCGAGATGCTGCTCGCAGCCCGGAAGCGGAAACTTGAGGCCAAGAAGGCGCACAAGAAGCAGCTGCTCGAGGAGAAGAAGGCGGCCGCCTCCAGCTCAGAGAACACGCCCACGCCCACGCCCACGCCAGAGCCAGAGGCTGCTGCTGAAGACCCGGATGCCGCGGGCGACGCCGAGCTCGACGTCGAAGACGATATTATGTTCAGCAAGGTCGCATTCACAGACGGATCGACGTTGAGCAAAGACCTTAGCGCCATAGAGGGCCAGCGGAATAACAAGAAGCGCAACGCGATCGACCAGCTGAAGGTGCTGGAGAAGCGGAAGGAGAAAATCGCGGGCTTGGACGCGGAAAAACAGCGCCAGATTGCCGAGAACAGCAAGTGGAGCCGCGCGATCTTGCAGTCAGAGGGCGCCAAGGTGCGCGACGACGAGAAACTGCTTCGCAAGACCATAAAACAAAAGAAGAACAAGAAACACGCGTCCGAAAAGCAGTGGCGCGAGCGGCTGGATAACGTCAAGAAGGGCATCTCCGACCGCGAGGCCAAGCGCAACCTCAATATCCAGGCCCATAAGGAGGCCAAGCGGCTGCACCTGAAGGGCAAGAAGCGCAAGATGCACATGAAGCGCGCAGCCGCAAGCCTGGGCGGGCACAAGTGAGCATCCGGAGATTGCTGCACAGGGTATTCGTGTTCGCGCGCAGGCAGCCAATTGTACATCCCACAGTAGTAAGCTCCATACAGAATGCATAAATACCGTGATATTCCTAATTGAGCCCAACTATTCGGTAAATCAGCAGGTTATAAGTGCAGCACTCTACATCACCGAACATGGCTTTGCGCGAGAACAGAGCCCGCCGCAGTTTGGCCCTTTGCCGCGGCGGCAAAAAGCCCTGAATGTCAAATTACCTTGAGAGGTAAGGAACGGTACCCCTCAGAATCCTACAGTTCGCAATAAAACTGGAAGGGGCCCATAATGCCCCTCCACTTCAGCGCCCAATTGGGCCATCGCTTTCGCATTGGCGTGCTCGGTGGAAGCGCACAGCGTGACCGAGATCCCCCGAAATCTCAGCTCCCACAGAAGCCCCGCGACGCAGGTCGCAGGTTCGTTCCGACGTTTGCGCGACGCCTTCTCTTTCCACGCGATTGGACAGTCGGCCAGTGACCAGCGCTGGTACCGAGTCTCTACGGACTGTATCGCTGGCTCTGACTCACAATAGATATCGAACCCCGCGCTCGCGTCGTTGAGCGCTTTGATCTGCAGCAGCGCGAGAAACAAGGCGTACAGGCACGCAGAATCCTTGCTGGCTTGCGCCAGCGGAGGAGCCACACCATACGCATTCCGCAGGTCCCTTGTGTTCCAAAACACAGCGTAGCCGTACGTATCTTGCTGATGCGGCTTCTTCGAGACCGCGACGCTAGTACGAATTCGATGGAAGTGTTGGATCTGACTGCCGTAAAAGGAAATGCGAACGCTGCCGTCTCTTTGCGCGCGGTACTGGTCGCTTGCAGGCTGCGCCTTTTCACTGGGCGTTTCAGAAAGAACCATCACCTCGCACGGCTCCGCGCTAACTAGCCCGTACTGGTAGCCTATGCTTGCTGGTGGCTCGCTACACGTGTAATTGGGTAGAGGAGCGCCCAGCATCCTGCAGATGTTGATGTCCAGGATGTTTCTTCCCCTGAACCCTTTCATCGCGCTTGTGGACGCATGGGGGATTTTCCTCACAAGCTTCCGCCGCTCAAAGTCGAACTTCTGCGCGGCGCGACGCCGTTGTCTCGGGTTGATTGTAGATACCGCGCCAATTTGCAAGACGGACGCATCAACATCCGGCTGGTCTCCGTTATTTCCGCCCTCAGACGAGGTTTCGCTGATCAGGGGCACTGCGCTGGAAGTACTGCCTTGATTAGGGTCTTTCCTATTCATGTATTCCTCCAAATAATGTTTGGGCTCACCGTGCTTGCCCGTTAGGTTGTCTGCATCCACCGCATGGGCATAGGCGAGCACATCCACCAGGGGGGCTCAGAAGGGTTGAACGCGACAGCCTCTTAGAGCTTGCATCTAAGTCATAAATATGTCTGGAAGAATAGGAGGATGATTGTCACAGTCAGGGGGGTTCACGGTAGCCGTGACTAGCCAAAGCCATGTATAGATATCTCTTATACTGAATACCTGCCCGCTATCTCCTTATTACATGTGCGTTTAACTAAATTCAGTCGCAATAAACAGAAGAGTCCGCCCTTGCATGTCAGAACGATGCGCAAGAGCACCTGAGGATTCCCCTCGCAATGCAAAGCTTTAGCCGCCGAAAACGTTGGCAGCACTATGCACAGGAGACCTTCACGACAGAACCACTGGAATCAAACGCTGAGCGCCTGTTACAACAGTTACACTACCTAAATCCAGTTCGCCAAGGACTCCGCATTGCAACGAAAAAAAATGACATAAGCAATTCGCAGGCCCCGGTGCCAGCCTAATAATCCTCGCATTTTTCGTCACCTCGGGCAACCTCGCGTGCATGTCGACCCAGGTCCTTGTAGACCTCGCATGCATGCTGTATGAGGACACATATGGCTCGACCGGGTCGCAAGTACTCCGGGCCGTGCTAGAGAGGAGACGCGTCTCAGCGCGCGAGATTTTTCAGATCACGGGTCTCCCGAAAAGTGCCATCCAGCGCACATTAATCAGTCTAATAACAAACAGGTTCGTCCTTTTCTGGCAGCAAGGGCCACGGACATCCTATTTCGGCAATTGGTGGCAGGTATATTCGATCCTTTGGACGGGCCAGCTGCTGGGCATGGAGAGCGGCCAGGCGCGAGACACGCTGATGCAGGTGGCAGTAGACGGCCCGCTTTTTCTGCCCCCAGACAGCTCCAAGTACCTGCGGCGGCTTGCGGAGTTCGACTTCTGGCCCGCGCACGAGTTGACGGATTCTCTGACAGAGCAGCAGCGCAAGGCCGTTTCCAACGACCCTGCGACAGTATCATTAAGCGAGGCAGCAAAAAAGCTGCAGGTGCAAACGCGTGTCCAGGCCGAGGCTGCGCGGATCCGATCACTGACTGTTCCTGATGCGCCAAGCGTGATAGACTGGGATCGATTCCTCATCTCGGCGCGCACCTTAGAGCTGGAGCAGCTCTCCAAACGGAAAATAGGAGCGGTGACGGCCAAAGTATACTCCGTGCTTCTCAGGTTGAGCGAGCGTTCGTGCACAAGCACGCGGCAGCGCCGAATCCCAGGGCAGGACACCACCGTTACGGCACAGCAGATCAGCCTGGCACTGCAGAGAGAGCTGACCAAACAGGCTCTGGAAGACCTGGCGTCGGCTTTCGTCACGGTTTCTGGCGACATCCAAGAGCCGGCGACAAAAAAGGCACGCAGCAACGGCTCAGTGCAGTTTTCCAAGGCCTTTGACCTTGGCGCTGTCGTGAATCGGCACTTGGCGCTGCTCCAGGAATGCATCAGCGCCAAGCTCGTGCTGAAAACCGGCGACAGGGGTGGAGGAGAGTGGTTTGTGCCGTTTGAGGATGCCTGCAGCGCGCTCAAGCGCGACGTCTTTGACAGCATCGTTTCGCATAGTTTTGGTACCTCGGCTGCGCGACTGCTGAGAATAATTCGGAGCACGGGAAAACTGGACGAGAAGATGCTGGCTCACCAAGCGCTTCTGCCTGCGGCCGAGGTGCGCCAGCACATGAGTCTGCTCAGCGAGTGCGGATTCGTCGATATCCAGGAGTTGGCTAGACCAAACGACCGCGGCTCGGGCCCGTCAGCCGGCCAGAAGCGCAGCATGTACCTGTGGTGCCACAACCCGGACTGGGCGTACAAACAGCTAGTCTCCCAACTATACGCCCGCCAGATCGATATCCTGAACGCACGCCGGAAGCTCCGCGCTGAGCACTCCACTCTTATCATGAAAATATCCCGCGTAGACGTAGCCAGCGAGCCCGACCAGTACCTCACTGCCAACGAAAAGATGGAACTGAACTCGCTGCGGGACGAGGAGAAGAAGCTGCTCCAGAAACTGAGTTTGCTCGACCGGCACGTCCGAATATTCCGCGAGTATTAGTGGCGTACGCCTGGCCGCACGTGTACTTTAGAATGCAGAGGCGCTGTGTGGCGCCGTTGTTAATTTCCTTGCACTGTAGATTTTGAGCAGGTGGTAGCTCTCTCCACTGGAGCCCTTACGGGCCTGTCATCTTGGGATAAAATGTGTATACTAGCCTCCGAGCGCACCGCGATGAATTTATTATACGCAAACGGCCAGGTTGCGCCGTATCTGCACGTAATTCACCTCTCGGCTGGAGTTCATCACTAGCAGAATTCTGCCAAAGCTATACTGCATCGGCACGAGAATGTGCTGCTAGCCTTTTACGGCTTAACCTAACGTTACTGCGTCATCGCCTGACGCTCTAGCGCTGCTATATATATATTTTTGGCAGATCTCCAGACTGCGTTCGGTGCCTTGGAATGGAAAGGTGCGGGGGCTTGTCAAGAGATCCTGCACATATTATTACTTTCGCGCTGCACATCAGCCAAAAGAACGCACCATCTACATCTGGATCTTCCTGAATGACCAGAATGGTTTCAAGCGAGCGTTTTGATTCTTCTCACGAGGCCTCTCGCTAACCAGAATGTCTGAGCCCAAGTTCGATGCGAAAAACATGGACTTGTATTTTGTTGTCAGCGAGAAATGAGGCAATGCGTCACTTCTTTTAGCATCCTCTACGACGCCGTCCTCGAACACGATCTCCGGGTCGTCCTCATTTTCTGTAGACTGCACATGGTCCCTCTTGGTGCGCTTTCGCAGCGGAACCTGACTGGCGAAATCTATGGTAGCCAGCCAGCTGGGACTCCAGAGCCAGGCGCGGCTGGGATTTGTCGCCGAGACAAAGACCCCGTACGCAGGCTCTGTTTGGTCCAACAGGCTGAGCGGCATGCGCGACATATTGATTTTACTCCATGGCGTCAACGCGAGCGCGTGCGTATCGAACTCCACCACAGACTTGTCTGCGTAGGCAACCACGAGATGATCATCGTCTCTGAACGCGGCCGCCGTGACCAAGCCGGGCGCGTGCGGAAGAGTGCCTCGAAGTTTTAAAGAGGCCAGGTCGTACACAGATATTGTGGCGTCGTGTTTGACAACAGCGAGCGTGCTAGCGCTGTTCGCAAGCAAAGCAACACCAGGCAGATATGGCAGAGACGCCTTTTTAGCATCTTCGTGCGCCGACTCCTCACCGGCCTCTTCGCCGAAGTCAATGACGGACTCATCATTAGCATTAACAACAAGGAGCTTGTCGTCTTCGGTGACCACCACGAGCCGCTCTGACTCGACAAACTTCACAATTTTGGCCCCAGAATCGCCCAACTGGGGCGGGGGCAGCGGCGTCACGGACTTGCCAGAAACAAGGAAGAGCTTGACGCTAAACAAAGTGGAAACCGCCAGTAGGCCTAGCTCAGCATCAAAAGAGGCAGACGTAATGAATTCCTCGTTAGCGAGCCTGATGACGACCTTCAGGGCTGGCTTTTCAAGCTCAGACTTCTTTTTCTTGCCTAACGACAGCTCCCATAGCTTTAGGCGCTGCTCGTTCCAATCGAGAACGTAGTTCTCGACGCACTCCGTGTGTGGCCTGAACCTCGCGGGGCTCAGTTTCCGCGACGGTGCGTTGAACGCGGAGACTCTGTCCACAACAACACGCTCGTCGAGCCCACCGCTGACCAAGATGGAGGCATTAGCGGCTTCAAAGCTAGCCATGCACCGCACGTCGTGGCTGTGCGCGACTTTGCTGCCCATCAGCGTCCAAAGATGCGACTTCTTGTCAACATGCTGCGTGTGCACAATTTTCTGGTCCAAACCTGCGGAAAACACGGATCGTCCGTTGGCGCTCACCGCCAAACAGAGCACATCGCCTTCGTGGGCCTTCAAACTCTGCTGGAGCAGGAACTTTTTGGCGTCCCAGAACTTCAGGAACCCGTTTGAGTCGGCGCTGACCAACTGATTAGAGTGTGTTAGCGGCTTCAGCGACCAGATAACAACGTCGTCGCCGGCTTCGCTCGCCCTGCCTACGTTCATTGAAGCAAGAATCCTGCGATCGTTCAAGCTCCACACTCTGATCACACCGTCTACGCCCCCGCACGCGATGACCGAGTCTGAGAGCCAGCACAGCGAAGTCAGTGACGCGTCGGAGCCGCTCAAACGCAGTAAAGGTTCGAGTTTTCCTGTGCAGTCTAGGACAATAAGCACGCCAGTTTCTGTGACCGCAGCCAGCCGCGTGTTGTCAGCAGACGGCGCAATTGCCCAAATGACACCTGCATCCGAGCGCACAAGGTCGGCCGGCAGGCACGTCTGCAGAGACCACTCTGTGATCGTGTCGGTGCCGCCGACCGTGAACAGCCGGTGTACCCCATTAGAATAGCCTGGGAGTGGCGTTTTGACCCAGCACACATCTTCCACTGGACGCCCCTGCGACCCGGGCAACACCAGCTCCGGGATCCAAGCGAACGGGTTCCATATTTCGATGTCTCCGTTGCTCCGGCACACACTCAGGCGCAGATCAGCCGGGGCTTTTGATGCCAGTTTCGTGCTATCGTAATTGAACGCGAGCGCTGTTATATATGGCCTCTCGTAGTCCAGAAACCGGCATCTGTGCACGCGGATTGACATGAAATCAGAAAAAAACTACATAATCCGAAATTTAGCAGATATATAGGGCAAGGGTTGTAGTACCCAAGTGCAGCGAGCCTCAGCGAGCTTTGTTTTTATATACAAGTGCTAGTAGCTGAGCGAACGAACGACGACAGTTAGTAAAAAAAGTCTATAGCATAGGGCTACGGTGCCCACCTGCCTGTCAAGGCTTGTAGATATTAGTGCAATATATTGCGGTAGCGCGACCCACTCGGCCTACGCTTTTTACGCCCATTTTCCGAGCAGAGCCATGAGGCCAGCGCCCCACAGGAACGCGAACAGCTGCATTGTCAGCTCCCACACGTTCTTGGTGCGGTACGGGTTGAAAATAAAGTCTCTTGCCAGCAGCTCGACGAATCCCGTGTACATGAGGATACCCGCAGACAGCGAGTCCAGTACGCCCTGAACGATGAGAGCATTGTAACTCGAGTCTCGGTACGTCGTACGCACGCCAAGTCCAATCGCGATGGCGATAGGCGTGGTCAAGGCGTAGGCGAGGCAGAGAGCATACGGCGCCCACCACCTGTTTTTTGGGAAGGGGATTGCAGACAAACGCGAGCCGATACCCAGACCCTCAAACGCCTGGTGGAAAACGAGCACCGGGTAGAGTGTGCCGTACTCCTCAGAGGCGCCGAGCGTCAGACCGATCATGACGGAGTGGAACAGGATACCGAACTCGAGCACGAGGAAACCCGCGAACTGGGCATGGTACTGCGTCTCGTCAGCCACGAGGCTCTCAGTCTCCTCCTCAGGAGTCTTTGCGTCTTTAGAGATCTCGCTGGCGTTCTCGCCGAACCCGCTCTCCGCGTCGTGGTTGTGAATGTGCACGGGGTCGTGCTCATCCGCGCCCTCATGGACTCCAGTGATACCCTTCATGTGGTCGTGAACACCATACCAGATGTCCGCGAAGAAGTCGCAGTAGGCGTCAACAATGAACACAAATACCGCCGCTGCGAGCATCATCGCCGCATTCCAGGAGTAGTCTGCCCAGTGTCCGGTCATACCGACACAGCTGTTGATGCCAATCTCCTGGTAGGACGGGTCCATCAGGTGAATGTAAGCCGTGGCAATAATAACGCCGGAACCAAACATCTTCGTAATGGTGTAAACATATTCCGGAATGCGCATCCATTTCACGCGACGCGAAATCACAGGGAAGGTGGTCGCAATCAGCGAGGTCGCCAGAATGACGAAAATTGCAGAAATTCGACCTCCAAGGTTTCCGTTGTACTCGTTCTCGCCAAAATAGACACCTTGGATCACGCAGGTGCGCCAAGCGTCGTCCGGCATAGTGTCGTTAGACGACACTGTCACATTATACGGATCCCACGCTTCCCACCAAGCACCCATTTTTTCCAGCAATGATGCTAACTCTGAGACAAGCTCGGTTAATATATAGCTAGACTGCGATTTCCTTTTAGTGCACCGGGTACCCAGTGGTTAGGGCACACATGCAGGGTTTACCAGCGCAGTAACGGTACTCAATTTCGGTAAGAGGTTCGTCTAAAGATTGTGATGCCAGAGTTGAGGTATCCACCAATGTCAGAAACCACAACAGCGTACCCGAAAAGCTGGTCCTGAAGCATACTCTTGTGTTTTATCGTTAATCTCAAGCTCAGGTGTACAGAAAGTTCGTGGTACCGATGACGCCATGACCACGTCTGGCGGTGTCTTACTCTTGATGGGCCACTGTGTGGACGCAGATCTGAACACGACCGAATAGTGAAAATTCTGTACGGAGGGGTTTGGCGAGATTATGCGCGCCTTTACGACTATTCAAGATTTCCATGAAGACATACTCGCACTCGGCACCGTCGAAGGAGGCTCCTCTCACGCCTATATTTTGACGCTTGTCACATCCGACACATCCCTCCAGAGGCTATATCTTAATACCTTCCAAGAGCTCCTATTGGACGCGCGCACAATTCACTACCCGCACCAATGGTAGGGTGCTCATTGACATCATGCATTAAGATGCGGGCGTGGTAGGGCATCGTATGCAGGGTCATCCAGTAGGGTGCTCTTTTGTTACTTTTTTTTGCTTTATTAACCAGTAAGGTACTTGCTCTCCGGCATATGCTTAATAACGCACCACCATTTGATGTGTAATACGTGCAATATACTCTTCCAGCGGGGGAGGGCGAGGAAGCGCCTGCGTAATCAAGCGAATGAATAAATCGCTGGATGATTTGGCTAAGGAGCAGGAGCGTATAGATAGCCAGATCGCCAAATACTCGCTGGGGCTCCTGCGACCTTTTTACGATAAGCGGCGTCAACTCATCGGCGAAAATAACTGTAGAGACTTCTGGAAACGGGTTTTTGTAGATAGCGCGCTACTTGATGAGTATCTCAGCCTTGACGACGCGGTCGCACTCGATGAATTGACAGATGTGTTCATCGAATGGGATGCCGAGAAAGTTACTGATTTTACGTTGCTTATGAGCTTTGACGACAATAAATTGTTCGACGCGATAACACTGCGGAAACGATTCGTTTATCATTCTGAAGACGACGAAGAGTTCTATACCTCTCCCGACGTTCAGGAGTTAGCATATAAGGGAGAGCCACCAGCAAGCGAGGACACCTTCTTCTCGTTCTTCTCTTACACTTCCTCCCCTCGCAAAAAAATACGACAGCGTGTGTTCGACATCGCAAGCATCATTCTGTCGGAGATCTACCCGGCCGCGCTTGGACTCTATAAGCCGAGTCCCGATGACGTGACAGATGAATACGATATTAGCGAATGAGGAGGTAGCAGCGATATAGCGAGAGACCGAAAAAAGTAAAACGAAGGGGAGGGAAAGGACATAATAAGATTGTTTCATGTATCCATATGGAAATGAGTCTGTACATATAGGTTATAGCTGCCAGATCGAGAGAATGTGCAGGTGGAAGTAGCTGCTGCGATCTGTTCACCACTTCACACGCTAGAACCATGGCTCAAGTACCGGGTATTACGGCGGATTGACCTCTTCAATGCCTGACCGAGCTGTGTTTTCGAGAAATCAAAGTCGGGACTAACACGGGAAAAGTCGTGCTTGAGTAGCTCGAGAGCCGTTGGGCGCTCTTTTGCGTCGATGATGAAACAGCGACCGATGAAGTCGCGACCTTCGTCCGAAACCTGTGCGTCGTCCGGAATCGGGGGTGCCTGCCGGCTCGATCCCAGCTTATACATGGCACCAACCGCTTCTTCCGTCGACCACGGCCGTCGACCAACGAACATTTCCAGAATGACACAGCCCAGCGACCAGACATCGACCTTGGCGCTGTAGCCTTGCTTCTGGTTCTTGATCACGTTGTTGACAACCTCGGGTGCCATCCAGAAGATCGTTCCCTGCATGCTCATCTCCGCATTGTTGGCGTAGATGTCGCGACTGCGTTTAGAGATTCCGAAGTCGGAGATCTTCACCGTGCCATCCAAATCAAGCAAGAGGTTGTCGGCTTTCAGGTCACGGTGCAGGATGCCGCGTGAATGGAGGTACGACAGCCCTTCAAGGACTTGCTTGTTGAGGAATCGAATCGTCGGTTCGGGGAATCGTCCGAAGTTGTTAAGCAGGCTCTTGACGCTACCGCCGGCCACGTACTCGAGGAACAAGTTGCTTACACCGCCAAGTTGCTCAAAACCGAGGTACTGCACAATGTTTAGATGGTCGAGATCTTTCATGGTCTCAACCTCGGCGTACAAGGAGCGCGTCGGGTCCTCATTGGTATGATGCCGCGGTGCACGTACCTGCTTGACTGCCATCATGTCACCTGTGGTAGCATTCAGGCCGAGGTAGACTTTCCCAAAGGAGCCCCGCCCGATGAGCTCGCCCTTGACCCACACGTATTGTTTCTGGTCGCGAAGTGTGACCGAGCTCGGGGTACCACGGTTCATTTCCACGACTCTGCGGTCCCACATCTTCGTGCTCCGGCGGCGGACCAGCGGCGAAGCCTGGCGCCCGCTCAATAACCGCTTGCTAGCCTCCCTGGCGACTATGCGGATGGACTTGGTGCGAGAGACGCGGGTTTTGCTGACCAGTGGCTGCGTTTCTTCCTCAGGCAGCGAAGGGGCACGAGAAACTACGGGCTTATCGAGGTCGGTGTTGGGGAAGAATCGCTCGAGATTCTCGTACAGGATCTCGGCCGGGGGACGCGAAGCCCAGTCGATAGACTGCGGCTGAGGCGAGTGGGGAGATTCCACGCGAGGGGCGTCAAGCCTCGCGTCAGTTTTGACCACCAGGCGCGGTTGTGACGGCATCGATGGCGCATATGTGCTCGGAAGCGGGGGCGCTTGAGGCATAGCAAGAGGTGGCGCTGACTGAGAGGGTAATTGCGGCGTCAAATGCGATGGTCCCGGCGGGGAGCTCGTAGACGCTCCAGGAGGAGACGGGCCTACAGGCGGCGCGTACTGCGGTGGGTACGGAGGTGTATACCAAGAAGGTACTGAGGCGTGCGAAGGAGCCGGGGAAGCAGGAGGGCCCATACCAGCAACCGAAGGAGGCAGCGACGCCGAGCTCGAACGGGATCGAACTGCGATCGTCGTCGACGTCGAGTCAGCTGAAGCAGGTGTCGAAACAGGAGCAGAGTTCGGGGCCGATGACTCGTTGGCCACAAGCGTTGCAGAGGAGCTGACTGCGCTGACGCTGCTTCCCTCGCGTGCGCCGCTCCTCGCGGCATCCTTGCTCCCATTGAGCTCGTCGGCCGCTGGAGACTCCCGCTGCTCGGAGGGAACAGTGGCATCCTGCTCCTCCATCGCACCAGATGGTACTTTAGCCCACATTCCGTCATCGCTGTCAGACAAGTCCGGTTCCGGAGCGTCGCCCCATTCGTTGGTATCATCGGTCGAGGGACCGTCGATCGTGGGCGAGTCTATGACCGGACTCAATTCCGGTCGGTACCGAGCGGACTGAGTACGCGCGAGCGGCGGCTTGGGTGCCTCGCGCAGTGCCACAAGCTCACTGGAGGCACCCGCGCTTGAGCTGCGTCGTCGAAGGGAGAAGTAGTCACCAGCAGGCGTTCCGTTTGGTGAACTTGCACCTGTGAGATAGGCCGGCGTGCGCGGGTACTGCCTCGGCGAGAGCATGAGAGAGTCCTCACTGGAGAGGGCATGCTCTCCCCTAGTGAGGTTGAGTCCGCGCGGCACTTCAATGTGAAACTTGACGATATCCCCAGCCGCTGCGCTTAAGACCGCCCACAGCTGGTTGTCACTCAGAGCCTGACCAGGTGTGCAGTAGTAGTCAGTCAGCTTGAACCCAATGGGCATTTCAGGCGCTGATCCAAACAGCGCTCGGTGCACCTGCCGTCGCACGTCCGCAGAGTTCTCCACGTCTGACAGGCTCACAAGCACAAACTGCTTGTTATCCTCGGTAACCAGGATGGATGGGCCCGGCGAGAAGTCTCGTGTTGGGCGCAGTTTGTGATCGAGGAACAAGAACTTCTCCAGTGAGGTCCGGCGCGTACCCGCAAGCTGGTTGGACAATCGCTTGGCTTGCGGACTAGTGGCAGGGGGGGTGTTAACCGGCCCCGTAGGCACTGTGGACGCACTTTGCGCGCCGCTTTTGAAGGGTCCAGGTGTCGCGACTGCGGTACCTGCATCCGTGTGGTTAGGGTTCTGCGAGTTTGCCGCCGCGCCGCCTGCTGGCGATACGCGCGAGCTAGGCGACTCAGGGGCGCGCGGCGGAACTATGCTGCGTAGAAGCATGATAAACCGAGCCGGAGACTCGGTGATGCCCAGTTTTTTAACGTTTCGGTAAGACGTGAGCTCGAGGAATCGCTCCCCAACTGCGTTGTGCTCCCGAATACGCTCGATCCACTGCGGACTGAATCGGTTGCCATCTAGAAAGTATGCGATTCTATCAATTGTCCACGTCTGCGGGTCCTTGACATCCCAAGGAAGGTCGACACGCGAGCGCACAACCTCTTTAGCTTTCCGCTTGCTGCGGTCCTCTTGGTAGCGTGCCTGCTCTTTACGTTTCTCCTTATCGCGGTCCTTGTCTCTTTCCTTATCGGAATCGCGGTCTTTGCTGCGTTCTTTTTCCTGGCTACGCTCGCGCGGCTTAGAATCGTCCTTGTCCCTGACGTCTTTGTCCTCGGGTTTTGTCCGTTTCATAACAGGGTATGGCCCATACGAGCTGGGTCCTGGCGTCCGCGGGACATGCGAAAGGTGCGGAATCGCACCGTTATCAACCAGGAACGACGGCAGCTCGACCATCTCGGCTTGGTGATGACTAAGTACCCGTCGATGAGTACTCACTGGCTTGTAATCCGGCGGTCACAAGCCTTGTCAGCGCCCGCGGATCCGAAGGTACTAATTCTAAGTGTGAAGCGGACGATTGTATTAATAAGTGGGCATCGGGTCATTTGGGTCGCCCTTCGCGTCGGAATATTGAATGCTACTCGATCTGCCGTGCTATGCTTGATCCTGCTATATAACTATACTAATTTGTGTAAGTCGCGATGTGTATACAGGCGCTCTTGTATTAAGCGGCAAAAATCTGTTTGTTTACGGCACAGCTGGTTCTCCACTGGACGCGTGCTGTCGTAGCTAATTGCTGGGCAACCATCATCGCACTAATGGGCTGAACTAGTAATATCTTTCAAATAGGTGATTCGCACTGTTGAGCTCTTGGTATTGTTAACTCCGAACCACTACCAACCGTCCAGGACAATTCTATAGGAGGATGGACCTCGCGTATTGCAGTCTCGTCACAGCCCAGTGTCAAGATTAAAATACGACCAATGCGGTCAAGCGCGGTGCCGAGTACCTTCTAGTTCGCCTAAATCTCATCTAAACAGAAGCACCTCCTTAGTAATTCAATTGTACGAATAGTAGTGTGGAGCACTACTTGAGTTGACCTTACACGTACAGACTGTGGCGAAGCGTACCTTCTTGTCTCACTGCATGTTCGACACAGTTCAAAGAAGTAAATATATAACTTGTTATGTTTTTTGAACATTGACTACATTGACTCATAGATTGGTCGCATGATTGTTGGGTTATAGGAATGTTAAATTCTACTTACTTACGCGTCGCGAGAAGCGTGAACGTATCCCACTTCACGTTGACTTTGTCCTCGGCCTTGAGCCCGGTTCGGGTTGTGATCTCCCGTAATACGCCGTCGGCAATATCGGGTTTGCCGGGGTTATCGCGCTTCCAGTTGAAGTACGGCGACCACGTTTTCAACAAGTCGATTGTTGCCTGCACGGGCACCGCAAACCTGACCAGCTCGAGCGGGTCTTCGGGACGAAATGCATCAGCTGTGTTGTGTCTGTATTCCACGCGCGTGAAGTTGGACCGTGGCAAGTTCTTCTCCAGATCGTGGTACTTGCCTTGCACAATCTCCTGGCCAGGGTCCCAATATGGCCCACACTTGTCGGGACTAGTGGCAAAGTCGTGTAAGATCTCGCCCACCACAGGATAGTCAGGGAATGACGGTGTGAAGTAACCCCACAGTGCCAGCACTCCGCCGGGGCGAATGACCCGCGCTGCTCGCTCCCAGAACTGGGGAAACTGGAAATAATGCGCCGCCTCCGCAATGGCCAACAGGTCGATGCTCTGTGGCCCGAACAGCGTGTCCAGCTGGTCATCACCGCCGACCTTGAAGCTGACGTTAGGCGCTACAACCTGCTCTTCGGCTGTTCGGACCATGATCTCGCTGGGGTCGACTGCCACCACGAGCTCGCTGTACTTTACCCACTCCTGCGTTGCCTGTCCGGTTCCGCAGCCGAAGTCGACAACTAAACGCAGGGGAGCTTTGGTGCCTTGCCTATAATACTCGACTAGATTCTTAAACAGGGAGCTCGGATAGGTGGGGCGGAACTTCGCGTAATCTTTGGATCCAAAGTTTTCGTTCTGGTATGTGCTCATCTTGATTCTGTGTACGCTCTCACCAGGCGCGTTATGTTGTATATATATAGTTGTGCCACCGCGTGTATTGCATAACCCTAACATATAGTACATACTGTACCATTGATATAGCACTCGCTGAGAAACGCCTACAGTATCATTCCATAATGCAGGTATGTTTTAGGTCACTCTAATGTTGAACGGTATTCCAGAATCAATGTACGTAGTCGTGGTGAGCGACTTCTATTTTTAGATCTCTAATTATAGCATGAGATGACAAAACTAAACCAGATCGACTCTCACGTGGTGTCGCACCCGAAATCCAGTATTTGAACAAAAACAGCACATGGTTGAATAGCTACCCAGCACTTGAGAGTTCAAGGGCAGACATCAGCCGAATTGCTCCGCATTGCGAGCTGCGTATGCATCCATACTTGTACTTTACTATAACTCGCTACTTGAATGTATAATAATTTCTGACCAAATTTATCCTGCCGCTAAAGTTTCCACCAATGGTCTGTCAGAGCGACTGTCAGCTGTCTCAAGATAGCTTGCACCACTCCTCCAGGTCAGCCAGTCGAACTACGAGTAGAGGCACTGTCCGACGATCCCGTCAAACAACCAACGACGCATTGCTTTGTTCATGCTAGTCTCAGCATACTTGACGATCTGCACAAGACATCAGGGCCAGAGGACGGTACCGTTGTCCAGGCCAGAAAATTGGTGCCCGAGCAATAAAACTGTTTCAATTGCCAGAGTTTCCGTCTTCACCAAGCCATAGATCCTTTCAGAATAGGCCATACTTGGGCTTCCCCGAGTCCGGGCTGTTGTTGTGTCTCGGCGATGATCGCACGCAGCTGCTCCTGTTCGACGTTATTGTGAATCCTACCGATACTACCAGGCGACATCCCCCACTGCCGATGCGCACTTATGTGCAGTATGTCACCGCCAAGCAGCGACTTCCGTTTTAGTGAGGGCCAGTTCGACCGGAGCCTTAGCGGCGGCAGAGCGTACCCCAGCATCGATGACGGCCATCACCCCCAAAGCCTGGATCGGCGAAACCGGATTCGGTCCTACACCAGTTAGAGCGTCTGCGAGGGCAGCATAATACTGTCTCTGGTCCCCAGCCACGGCGCTAATCTCACGCGGTCCGCCGTTCGCGTCCCAAGTAAGCAGCGGATCCGAATCCTGCCCCCATCCGGCGTCGCCGGGAGTCACGCCAGCGAGAAGCTGCGCTTCCTGGCCGTCAGCTTTGGGCTTGACAACGCTACCCTTGTCACCGTGCACGACAAAACGGGAAGTTCCGCCCGCGACAAGCATGCTGGCGTCCAGGATCACGCGATGTCTGTCGTATTCCAGTATGGCATGCACCCAGTCGTCGGCCAGCGCGCCGTCGCGGGTCTTCATGAAGTCGCCGTAAACGGAGCGGGGCAGCCCGAAAAGAGAGAGCGCCTGGTCGATCAGGTGCGGCCCCAGGTCGTACCACAGGCCCGCGCCGAGCTGGTTGCCCTCGCGCCACCTTTTCCGCACGACGGGTCGGAACCGGTCGATCCGGGACTCGAATTGAACGACGCGGCCGACGAGGCCATCGGAGATCGCCTTCTTAACGCTTAGGAAATCGCTGTCCCACCGCCGGTTCTGGAACACCGACAGCAGCCTTCCCTGCTGCTCAGCAAGCGCAACCAGCTCGCGCGCCTCTGCCAGGGTCAGAGTGAGCGGCTTGTCCACGACGACGTTCTTGCCGCTTAGCAGCGCGCGGCGCGCAAGCGGGGCGTGGCTTTCGTTCGGGGACGCGATGACCACGAGATCCACGTCGCCGCTGTCGATGAGCTCTTCCGGACTGGCGTCGACCGCGACGTCCGGAAGATCTGCGTGTACTTTGTGACTGTCGCTCGACGCGACGCGCGTAATTCGCAAGCGCGGCTCGGCTGTCAACAACGGCTTGTGGAACGTCTTAGAGGCGAATCCGTAGCCAACAAGGCCCACTCGAATTGGAGTTGAAACTTGAGTCATGATGAAGTCAGATAGTGATAACAAACCTCGCCCCTGCCTGTCTTATAAGACGCGGGGGCGGGGAAGGCCGCAGGTAAACGCGGGGAAACCCCCCTAGCTATGCCACGTGATGTGACGCTAGGTGTTCGAATTTCAGATGATCTACGAGAAGCTGCGCTGAGGTTGCGCGGTTGGTCGCGCACCGCCATAAACGCCACTAATCTAGTTTGCATTCTGACGTTCTCGCGAGCTGACCCTACTGGCGCCGAGAGTGTATTGCATGACTCGTCCGGCTCCATACAGGATCATTCATGTTCAGCTTGCGAAACCTGAATATTTCTTATCTATACAAAATCTATGTGTCACTTCAGTGCTAGCTCGGTGACTCGCAGGACAGTCAGGCTCTGCATGGACACCGCGTGCTTGACGTGTCGTCGTCGCCTGCGGGTCGTTTCCTTTATATGTCTTTTCACGCGGGTCTTCTCGAGCACCACGCCGCGGATCTCGAACACTGAGGGGCAGATGCGCCCCGTGGAGTCGTCGCCGCCGCTCAGCGTGTGGTTGCGGCTGCCGATCTCCGAGCACTCTGTGAAACTGAGCGTGTCGCCGACGTTTAGCCCGCGCAGCCGGACGGGCAAACGTATTGTGTCGCCCTTAGTGACGAGCATATCCCAGGCGTGTACGTGGATGCGGGCGTACAAACTGGTCGCCTCCTTCAGCGGCAGCAAGCTCTGCGGCTCGGGCTTGAAATATGCGGGCTTGAAGCGAACAAGCTCCTCGACGCTCTGGACTAGGGCGGCCGGGGGCGCGCTGGTGGTGCTGGCCATCCTTAGCGACGGAAGCGTCAGCGCGCGGCAGAACGGCGACAGCAAACGGCGGCCGAGCATACGGTTCTATAAATGGGCAGATGGACGCAAGTAGCGCGAGTATCGGCTCAAGGTAAATGAAATTGGGCGCGACGCGGGGCGGGGCTCGGCAGCAACGAAAACAAAACTGCTCGCGACCAGCTCAGCAGCGCACACAGACGGTGATTAGTCACTGTAAATGACGGAAACGACTTCCCGTAGCAGTATCGCGTTCATGATGACGTAACGTCACATTCGCTCGCGTCGTACCCATACTGCATCCTGTGTACACAACCCGCACTTGATGCAGCAATAATTGTGCACTCTTTGCGCGACCCCGACTAGCGCGGCAACCGCGCACTAGCCGCTGAGCTGTGCCTTGAGGCGCGCCAGGCGCTGCTCGGACTGGGCAATAGCCTCGTGCACGTCCATATTAAGCGCGGGTTGGATGGCGCGGTGCAGCCCCTTGCGGTCGTCGATCCACTGCCAGAGATTGAGCTCCTCCTGGACGCGCTGCAGCTCGCGGACGTCATGCGGATGGGGCTGTTTCGGCCCGCGCGTGAGCAGCGCCCAGAGGAGCAGCGCCAGCGAGAGGAGGAGGCACCCCGCGAGGATCGCGCACAGGCGCTGCCACTCCTGCAGCGACTTGACGGCCTTCTGGGCTGCGGCCGAGCGCCGCTTGGCGCGCGGCGGCGTCGAGGGCTCCGTGGCCTCGGGATCGGTCTCGCTGCGCTCGCGTTCGCGGGGCTCCGGCGGCGTCGCGGACCCGCCGCGCACTTTCTGCCGGACCTCCTTGACGAGCGACTTGCAGAACGCCGTCTGACCGTCGATGGCGCCCTTCTCGATGGGCCCCTTGAGCCACGACTTCCCCGTCCAGTCAAGCCACGTCCCGAGACGCATCTGCGTGCCGCTGTTGGGCCCCCACGCGAGCACGATGCGCGTCTGCGTGGTGAATGCGCTGCCCGAGGGCACGTCCGGCGTGGCGGTGGCGGTGACGACGTCGATGTAGCTGTCGAGGTCCCACTTGCTGATCTTCTCGGTGCACTTGCACTTCGTCTGCTTGGGCCCGACGGGGCCGTTCAGCGGCTTCGTGTACTCGTAGGAGCGCGTCTGGTCCGCGCTGTGGCTGGCGAACTTCGGGATCTCGCCGAGGTCGCGGTTCTTGTCGACGTCGGTGAGGAAATGGCGCAGCCACGCGGTGTCGTCGCCGAACAGGAGGTCGGCCACGACCGAGAGCGGCGCCTGGATCTTTTCGGTCACGAGGACCTTCTCGTTGGTCAACGGGTCCGGCAGGCTCGTGGGCGCATGGTCGCGCGCGACAGGGGCCGGGGTTGACATTGCGCGCTGGCGGCTGGGGGCACGGGGCGCGCTGGGCTTGGCTTCTGAACTCGTTCGCGTCGGGCGCACCGGGTATGATTTCGGCTCGTCGGCGGTAACTGTGAGTTGCGGCAAGACTAGAGATGAAGAGCCTGCGGGCGGTGACGCTGCTTGCTGATTCAAGATAGATTTCTGGGCACGGGTGGGGTCAAGGGTGTTCGGGCTGGGACCTGCCGGGCTGCCCGCAGCGCGCGTGCGCGAACGCGCGCTGGTCGTGCTTTCCGAGCGCGCGAGGGCGTGCGGGCGCGACGCGAGCGTGTTGAACGGCGCGTTGCGCAGCTGCCGCAAAACGTCCAGCGTGCGGTTGCGGTTTGAGAACGACGCGAACACCTGCTTGTCGCCCTTCGTGGTGTATATCGCGATGCCGTTGGGGATGAAGGTGATGGTCATGCGCGGCTCGAGCTTGGTGATGCTGCCGAAGGGGATGATGAGCTTCTGCGTGATGTTGAAGAGCCGCGAGTAGAAGCACACGAAGCGCGCCGTGACGTACATCTTGCCCTGGAACAGGATCTCTTTCGAGAGCGCGCACGTGAACACCTTGCACAGCTGCTCGGTCGCGGGCAGCTCCTTCACGAACTCGCGCGTGAAGCGGCGCCGGTCGACGCGCGAGACGCGCTTCGCGCAGCGCTGCAGCGCCGGCAGGTCGAGCACCTCGGCGTCCTGCTCGTTCTGGCTGTCGTCCTCGTCCTCGTTCACGTTGATGGTCTCGTTAACGCTCTCGTCAGAGCTCTCGTCGGTGCTCTTCTGGTCGACGTCGAGGTCGTCGATGTCCAGGCTCGTGAGGCTCGCGGCGGGCGACGCCGACGGCGTCGAGAGGCGCGATTGCACCGAGCCCGAGCTCGACGACGACGCGGCGCTGCCGCTGCGGCGGCGGAACCCGCGCGTCATGCTGCGCACGCTCGTCCGCCGGCTCGTGCTGGGCGACGAGTTGCTGCTGCTGTCGCCCTGCCGCGACCACGGGAATATCATGCTCAGGGTGTTCGAGCGCGACGTGCGCGTCGCGCCTCGGTCGCTGCTCATGCTGGGATGCAAGCAGTGGGTGGCTCTTATTGCCGCGTCCTGCCGAAACCTAACTACATGCTCATTTGTAAGCGAGCCTCTAAGTTGCCTGGGCAAGGGTGCGCCGTGTGCGCTAAGTTGCGCCGCCGCTGGTGGCTTGCTGGGTTGGCCGCACATGGCGTGCTGACAGTCGTTTTTTGGGCCGGCCAAAAGCATGCACGTAGGTTATACGCAGCAGAGGTGCGGTTATCTATGTATGTACAAATACGTTATACATACGATTTCCATATGGTATACATACGGTCTACATTCGCGGCAAATACGAGGCGGGACGCGACGGCGCGCGGCACCCACGTTCTGCGAAACGCTGGCAGCGACTCTCTGTGTGCGCAGTTCGACTCTGCGCTGCTAGCACCCCGCTTGCTTGCCCCGAACTGCGCTGGCCGCGCGCGCAGCTGCTGCGTGCACTGGCGGCGCGTATCTCGCGCACGCGTGCTGACTTAGCCACCCATGAGCCAGCAACGCGAGGCCGTGTTTCCGACGCGGATGACGCTGAACCTGATGCGCACGAAGCTGCGCGGCGCATCCACGGGCCACACGCTGCTCAAGCGGAAGTCCGAGGCGCTGACGAAACGGTTCCGCGACATCGTGCGCAAGATCGACGACGCCAAGATGAAAATGGGCGGAGTCATGCAGGCGGCCGCGTTCTCGCTGGCCGAGGTGTCCTACGCCACGGGCGGGTCCATTGGCATCGAGGTCCAGGAGCTGGCCAAGCAGCCGCGCTACACGGTCGCGTCGCGCCAGGAGAACGTCAGCGGCGTCATCCTGCCCTCGTTCGAGGCCGTCGTCAACAAGGAGGTCGACGACTTCAAGCTCACGGGCCTCGGCCGCGGCGGCCAGCAGGTGAACCGCGCGAAGTACATCTACAGCGAGGCGGTCGACGCGCTCGTCGAGCTCGCGTCACAGCAGACCGCGTTCGTGCTTCTCGACGAGGTCATCAAGGTCACGAACCGCCGCGTCAACGCCATCGAGCATGTGATCATCCCGCGCACGGAGAACACGATCGCGTACATCCTGTCCGAGCTCGACGAGCTCGAGCGCGAGGAGTTCTTCCGCCTCAAGAAGGTGCAGCGCAACAAGCAGCGTGACGCGGAGAAGCTCGCGCAGGCCGAGCGCGCCGAAAAGGAGCGGCTGGCAGCTGCGGGCGACGCGGGGTCGGCCGCCGCGGCCGAGGGCGCCGAGGCCGCGCAGAGCGTCAAAACGGACGCGCTCGCGGACGACGACGCCGACGTGGTGTTCTAGCGCCATTGTAGATGTTTAACAGTTGAGTCTTGCCGCGCGCGCTCGGTCCCGGAGCGGCACATGTAGCAAAAATATAATTAGCGGCCGCTCGATCATGCTTCGCTCTGCGCGCTTGTTTCTCTTATACCGGCTCTTACCATTTAAAAACTCTCAACCGATACCTGCCTCGAAGAGTCACCAGTTCGCCATTGCGTCGTCCCTCGGTGTTATCGTGGGCCTTGCTTTTGGCTGAGTTAGCGCCCAGTAGATGAAATGTATAGAACGATCGTTGTGTAACTTTGTAGCCTCTCCTCTACTATTATCCGCGTAACACTTTATCGAGCTTTTCCGCAGACTTGCACTACGCTGAGTTAGTGCGGGTAGAATGTAAGATGCAATTTTTATCCTCTTCTCTATCATTGTCTATGGAATACAGCGTCGCGCTAATCTGCGCTTCTATTTTTGGCGAAGCCAGTAATTAGGATCACCGCCGGCAACCGTTCTATGTTATACTATACTTTACACTCGACCAATCCTCCTCATAAAACACCCCACGCAGCTATGAAGCCAATGTTTTGCGCAACGCATACACTCGCCGCGCGCATGAACCGCTAGCTGTTCCAGCGGCTGGTGCTCATCTGGTGCAGGCGGCTGAGCGCGCGGTGGAACGCGAACATCTCCTCGTGCCCGGCCAGCGCGCTGTCGTCGTCCGTGTCGAACATGCTCTCGAACTTGTTATTCGCCGTGACGGCGAGTTTCATGTGCGTGTCGTACGCGGCGTCGATGAATGTGATGAATCGGCGGATGAGATCGCGCTGGTCGTGCGAGATCCGCGGGATGTCCGTGACCACAGCGGCCTTGAACGTCCGGCACAGCTCCAGGTAGTCTGCCGAAGACAGCGGCTGGCAGCACAGCTCCTGGAAAGTGAACTGCATGACGTTGTTCCCGGCCGACTTCGGAACCACGATGGGGCGGCCCCACACATGCAGGGTCCGATTATGCGTGCACGTAGCGCCGGCCGCAAAATGCTGGAACCACTGCTCGGCGTGCTGGTCGGCGAACTTCTTCTCCTCGGGCGAGCTCACGCCAATGTGGAAGGAGCCCGAGTCTTTGTTGTCCAGGCGGCGGTAGTCGGTCGGCGAGTCTAAACAGATGACGTGGTTCCGCTGCTCGATGAGATGGATCGCAGGAATGAAACTGGCGCGCTGCACGCCATGCAGGTACAGATCAGCCGGCCTGCGGTTGCTCGTCATGAAGGTCGTGATCCCGTCGTGATAGAGTGCCTCGAACACATGCCGCAGGACCATCGCGTCGGCAACGTCCGTCACGGAGACCTCGTCGAGACACAGAATGTCGCACTCCGTAGCGACCTCGTGGCTCGCCTCGAGTACGGCATCTTCCTGCGACGATTTCGACGTTTTGAACTTGTGCGTCTTTTTATGCACGTCCTGCATAAACGCATGGAAATGCAGCCGTTTCTTGGTCAGGTGAGCCGGCGCGGTCTCGTAAAAAATGTCCATCAGCATCGTCTTCCCGCATCCGACGTCGCCGTATAGGTACACGCCCAGCGGGGCGTGGTCCATGACCAGGGGTGAAACCTTAGATAGTACGTAGTTGTACAGCGCGCTGTGCCGCCGCCGCCGCGCCAGCTCGCCAATGCGCGAGTGCTCGCGGTCGTAGTTATCCAGCTCCGCATACACCGTCATCAGCTGCGCCAGCACGCTGCGCTGAAGCGGGTCCGCGTTCACTTTGCCCTCGCGCACGAGCGCCTCGTATCTAGTGATTGGCGTCACGACCTGCGTGGACGCATGCCGGAGGCAGAGTCTAGTCGCATACCGTATCCTTGCTGTTGATCGTACTTTCGAAGCTGTCCACGACAATGTCCGCCCAAGCACCTGCTTGGCGCAGTACACATTCATACCCCTCGCCGCCTCACAATTTGCAGCCAGATCGTACTTCCTGACACTGCTGCTCACTGCAAATACAGCCACTAATGCGCTTTGTTTTATTTATAATTTTCGACGGGGTGTGGGGTGGGGTATTGTTAGGTTTTTTTGCTAAAAAATGCGATCTCGGACAACGTGCTTTTCCCTCGTACACGCGATATCAAATAAATTAATTCAAGACAGACGAAAAAATAAAGGTCAGCTGCCGCCTTTCTAATTGCAAACCAGCGGTCCCGCTGCAGTAATTAGATTGTCAAATGATACTCAGTATGAGTGTGGGTTAGGGGAGTGTTGTCGCAATTCTAGGGTATGTCGCAAGTGCTGCTGCGAGCGGGCGATGCCGAGCATAGTCCTGCCAAGCTTCTCGACTCGGGAACGCGGGCTGGACCTTTTTATTCCGCTATCGGAACATAACTCGCTTCCTCAGGGCCTTCTATATAGCTTAGACACTTACGATACTCGCTTTTTGCCTTTCCGTGCAGGACCAGTAAATCTCAATTGCGCATCTCAAGGAATACGCTCGCACGCCGGAGATAAAAGATTACTAGAGGATTAAGCGCATGCGCTTCTGCACAATGCACGCGTATCCTAACCCATGTTTAGGCTCTGAAGCGCTGTTCTTCCTGCCGTCCAACCCGGCAGTCTATTTCAAATGTACTGCAGGCGGGGTGAGCTCGCAGTGCTGCTCGTTCTATCCTTGTGCTCGCTTGCGCACGCTGTTACGGCGCAGCATGCGTGCGCCGTCATCCAGCACCTTCGAGACCCTCTGCCTAGGCAATCTATACTCTGGAACAGGGCGCCTCAATTAGCCGGCTATGCAATCCAAAGAGATGGAAACGTCAGTACGGATTTCCAAGCTGAAGCTAGCGCAGTTTCGGTGGCGGCCACAGTATACACGGATTCCGACACAAGCGATCCCTCTGTTTTCGTCACCACCATCTACACGACCCTGAGCACAGTGACACTATCCACAATATACCTCACTTCACGGCCTACAGACGCTGTATCAACGCCTTCACTCGCTGCGGATTCGACGTTCGAGATGGCAACGTCAATATCTTCCCTTGTGTCCCCACTCACCAGTGTCCAGAGCGATCCCGAATCTTCCGACGAACTCACAGTGATCACGCTATCAACAGTCACGATTTCTACTGTCACTATTACGCCAGCCTCAGTAACGGAGATATCTAGTGCTTCGACAACTGAAACCGCCATGCCGAGTTCGGCGGCCACGATGGTTAGTGCTTCGTCAACTGGAACCGCCATGCCGAGTACGGCTGCCACAACAGTTAGCAGTACTCAAGAGTCCTCGCTTACGAGTCAGTTTTCGGTTCCAGTGACTGTAACATCTACTGAGAGCACCTCCCTCGCATCGTCTCAAATAGTGTCTGTTTCCGAATCTTTGCCCGGTTTCAGCCGCGCTAGCGAAACTACGCCTTCATTGGAGACCTTCAGCTCGTATTCTCCGACCTCAAATAACGATGAGAGCAGTGCCACACAAGTATCGACTCCCACTACTTCGGCCTCTCAACTCACCGGCAGCTTATCCTCGTCAGAATTCCTAAGCTCCTCAGAAACAGACTCCACAAGCGGATCACCACTGACTAGCACTGCAAAACTTTCTTATACAAGCATGGCTTCCTCTGAATCCAACACAGTCGATTCTTCCTCAGTCTCAAGCACTAGCGCTCCCTCAGAAACCTCGTTGGCGAGTCAGAGCATCCTCTCATCATCCACTTTAGGTACCAGCAGCATCTTCTCTAGCGTGGGCGTCACGAGCAGCAGCGAGACCGAACTGTCGACCTCGTTGTCGACATTTTCCGTGTCGTACTCCTCTGAAATGACTGCTACTTCGGGTCCCAGTAGTCAGTCCAGCGCAATCGTGACTATCAGGACCACCACAGTCACACCGAGTACACTTTCCGTTTCGTCTGCTTCGACACTGACTAGCACAACGGGATTATCCACTAAGAGCGCTCAAAACAGCACCCACATCGCAACTGCCAGCCCGATAAATACCACAAGCACCAGCGCGGGCTCTTTGCCCACATCGAGTTCAATTTCAAGCCTTGGAAGCTCGGGAAGTGCTACCATCAACGCCACCACCAGCAGTGCAAGCTTGAATTCAGCGTCGGCAACACCCGAAATCATCAACACAATCGGACCCAATCAGATCGTCCATATTGGGTTCCAGCGTGACCTGAGCTACCAGGACATTATCAGAAACAACATGGCTCACGACGTTTTTGACAACTTGGATGCTGCCGTGGTGCAGGCACTCCAAATAAATAGCTCGGAAGTGTTTGTCGAGCGAGTCTGGGGTCACCAACGCCCAGAATGGTACGGCGAACTGCAGGCCATCGCCGACGTCATCGTGCCCCAGTCCAGAATTTCGGAGCTTCAAACCATGGTGGAAACCTCGAATTCAAGTTTCTACACCAACCAGACCAGCAGATCGGTGCAAGGTTACGTGAAGCTGGTAGACCCAAGTCTTCCGCTGACTGGGTCCTTGATACATTTGAATGACTTATACGATCGCAAAACTAGTATTAAGGTCATCCTGTCCACAGTGCTGGGCACTATTGGAGTGAGCGTGCTCCTAGGCGCTGCATCGGCACTCTTGCATGCCCAATCAAACTACATGCGCCAGAGTCTGGCCGAGAAGAGTGACCAGATAGAAAAAGGAAATGCCCAGAGTACGAGGGAGGCGGCCCTAGATATTGGGCCTGACCAATCTATGGCCACAAATGAACCAAGTCTACAAAGAGCACGGCATCCTCTGCGTGACGTATATATTGGCTCTCCTACGCAACAGCGAGGCTCTATGGGTTGGTGAACAAAATCGGGAAAGCAGACCGTCACAAGTCTCACGCGAATGGCAATTCCAAGGAGTAGAGTCCGGTTACTTACTGGTGCCGATTGCCCTTAATTTCGAAGTCCAGATCATAAGCGACGCGCACTATCTTTATACGTAAAGGTAGCAGATTCCACCCGAGTCTCACCAGAGCAGTTGCATGCTGCGTATATGGTCAACCCAGTAGTTCAACGGCAAGCAGATGCTGCACATCAACCTTTTGTCGACCTGAGGCTGGTGTTCTGAGTAGCACAGACGGGAGCTTTGCCGTGTAGGGGTCTATAACCACGGCTAATTTATATGAGCGATCGTTACTGTGCCCTCTCCTCCACATATTATCTCGCTTTGTATTCGAGTCTCTCTACCTGAAGTGTGACTGAACTTGCCTGTGATGTTGACACTTGTGGACGTGTACCTCGGAAGCAATTATGGCGCTTAATACTTATCCTGCTAATGTGGGTATATACGTGCACCGGGATACACATATGTACATCTGTGCCCTCTCGTTAAGGGTTCCCACTCTGACCAGTCGCCCGCTACACCGTGTGAGCCCCATCATACACGAAATTTTCTCCACACCACATCCCTCAATGCAATGACTGCGAGGCTATTCATCATTACCGGACTACTTCTGCTACCCGTCGAGCAAATACATAATATAGAGCGCTACCCATGTCAGGCCCACGTGAGCAACAACATCGACCGATTTACATGTCATAGAACGAGAGTGAGACATAAAAATATGGCAATGAGAGAAATAGCAACTTGCTGTGCCTCCTAAGTTTTTTCAGTACGACGAGAACACCAGCACTAGTAATACCACTGATTCCCCTTCGTTTCCCGTCACCACACCAATGCATTCCAAGCAATGCTGCAACGCTACGCACACCTACTCTACGTTCCAGAGTTAGGGAGACAAATCAGGTGCCCCTGGTGGCTTCAGAAATACGGTCTACCACACGGCGTCCAACATCCCCGGTTGGTCCCAGGCCCTGAGGGGCGAGTAAAATTACCAGAGCCGCTTCGATTCGCATGTTATCAAGCCGAAAATCTAGCTAGCATATCAATCAGTATTTCCAACTATACAGGTCGGTAGTCTGCAATTTTTTCCACATGCTTCCCAATAGAGCACGTCTGGACTAGTTCTTCAGGTAATCAGTAGGGAAAGAAACGGCAATTCGATACACCTATGCTCAACAACGTGCTTTGGGGACCTTATCCGATGAGCGGATGATCGCACCGCCAATCTGAGATCTGTCAATGTGCACGTGAACGTGAACGTCCGACAAGTAAGGCGGTGGTGTCAAGTCATCAATCGACCTTGTTTATACTTTATCAGTACGCATCAGCCGATTGGCATCGGGCGATGGGTGTTCCTGGGCACCTTGTTCTCCCCGACCTGATAACAGACCAGATCGCAATTAGGGCGCGCGCGTCATGCATATGCTATCTAGCTGCATGCAGATCCGGATTACTTAGCATGGATACCAGTCCGGTAATCGACGAAGTCATCGATGGGAGGGAAGACACTCCCGTGAGATTGCGCAATATCACGGGCAATGTCAAAAACCTCTTAAAGCATGAATCTGGGGCTCTATTCAAAAAGAAGCCCATAAATACCTCCCTTTTCGTTCAAAACGGCCCAATTTTTTGCCGCCTGCCAGCGCCAGTCCGAGGGCGCCCGCCCCCGTGTCAATTTCCCCTCTAATTTACTCATTCCCCGATAAGAATGCATTCCCGAGTCAGGGTTCGGACCCGTGTCATGTGCTCCTGGCTACGTCCGTTGACTCACATGCTACGTTAAGGTGCTCCGGGAAACCCTACCTGACTCGGGATCTGCATAGAGGTACATACGGCGCTTAAGCTGACTGAACGCTATCGCTGGATATATAAACAAGCGTCCGCGCGCGACCAGATTGTACCACCCGCGAGAACGTAGTAAACGATGTTCGAATTAGAGACTGAGCTTGTGCACGTCGAGAGTCTTGACCAGCATCACGCGGCGTCCACGCCGTTGTATCAGTCGGCCACCTTTCACCAGCCCTCTGTGGACCAGCCGGGCAAGTTCGACTACACGCGCAGCGGAAACCCCACGCGATGGTCGCTGGAGGCGCAGCTCACCAAGATCATGGTCGGTGCCGACCATGCGTACGCGGTAGCGAGCGGCATGAGTGCCTTCGACGTGATCACGCGCCTGTTGCACCCCGGAGACGAGGTTGTCGCGGGTCTGGATCTGTACGGCGGCAGCAGCCGGCTGCTGACCTACCTGCAGGAGAATGCTGGCATCATTGTGCATAACTGCGACACCACGAACGTCGACGACGTTGCGCGTAAAATGACGGCCAAGACCCGCATCGTGCTGATCGAGTCGCCCACAAACCCCGGCATGCAGGTCTGCGACGTCCGTGCCATCGCCAAGCTCGTGCACTCCGAGTACGAGTACGCGCTACTGGTGGTCGACAACACGATGATGTCGCCTCTTAACATGAACCCGTTCGAGCTGGGCGCGGACATCTGGTACGAGAGCGCCACTAAATACTTGTGCGGCCACCACGACCTCATGGGTGGTGTCGTCGCCGCGAAGTCGCCCGACTTGAGCAAGAAGCTGGGTTTCATTGTCAACATGGGCGGCTCCGCACTCGCGCCTTTCGACTCGTGGCTGCTGCTGCGCGGACTGAAGACCCTGGGCGTGCGCTTTGACCGCCAGCAGGACAACGCCATCGCCGTCGCCAACTGGCTGGAGGCGCTGAAGCCTCACCTCAAGCTGGACAACTTCGAGGTCAAGTACCCCGGCCTGAAGTCAGACCCGGGTTACGAGCTGCACGCAGCGCAGGCGAAGGGCCCCGGTGGTGTGCTGAGCATCCGCACGTTCGACGTCGCTATCTCGCAGAAGATCGTCGATTCAACGAAGGTGTTCGGCATCAGCGTCAGCTTCGGCGCGGTCAACAGTCTGATCTCGCTCCCGTGCAAGATGTCGCACGCGTCCATTAGACCGGAGATCCGCGCTGCGCGTGGGTTTCCTGAGGATATTATCCGCCTTTGTATCGGTATCGAGAGCAGCAAGGATCTGATCGAGGATCTGCGCGGCGCCTTCGTCGCAGCCGGCATCCTGGACGCGAGCCTAGAGGATGTGGTGCCTCGTTATGAATAGAGTTACCGTGTCACAAGTAATAGGTATACGATTCTAGACGAACTGTAGAGTACTGACCGTTTTGTTGATGACTCCTTCTAACTTACACTGCCCATGATAGAGCTGCCGTGGTGGAATTGGCAACGGCTGAGGCTATCGCGTGTCACGAAGCATTGTGGCTTATCTCGAAAGCGTTCTGCTTCTCTACAAATCGTGAGATGGTGAGTGGCCCTCTGTAATCGCACGGCATTCGAGAAGGGTCATTTGAATCGCTCTTACGGTATGCAGCAACTTGTTCTATCTATGGAGTTGTTTACAGAAATCTAAGAATTGTAAATTAAGCAAGCGTCATTGACTTGCTCTAAGAAATACACACGAAGTCACCCCTCATTAAATCTTTCGGCAATAAGGATGATCTTCCACGCCATACTGGATATCCTGGATCCATTTACGGATCTGCAAGGTCATCTCGCCACCCTCGTCGGGCGTTGGCAGCTCGACTGACTCTTCATGATACTTAACCTCTTTCACAGACGACACAATGGCAGCAGTCCCGGCGCCGAATGCCTCCAAGAGCTCCTTTTTTCGACTGCGCTCAATAAGCTCGGTGATATGAACTTTGCGCTCGGTCACAATCCACTCTGTTGGGTCTAAACGCTCACGGGCCAACTCCAAGATGGACATGCGAGTGATGCCCTCGAGGATCAAGCCATCCAGAGGAGCCGTTGTGAACTCCTTTTTGCCGGTCGCCTTGTCCTCAAAGACGAGGAAGAAGTTCATCATGCCGACCTCAGTAATGTATCCATCGAACAGCCACAGGACCTGCGAGAACCCGTCCTTGGCAGCCTGTTGCTCCGGGACCACACACGGTGCGTAGTTGGCTCCGAGCTTTGAGTCACCGGTTCCACCAGGCCAGGAGCGGACCACGTTGTCCGCAGCTTTCAACCGGGTCTGGCCCGACTTGTAGCTGCCAACAGGGGACGCGATGATGAAGAAACGTGCCTTGGTAGGAGAGCCCATGCCCAGATTCGCGTTCGTGGAGATGACGGTTGGACGGAGATACAGCGACATGCCTCTGCCGCGAGGGATCACGTCCTTCTCAACTTTGGCGAACTCCTTGATGAGCTCGACCCCCACGTCGATATCAATGTTTGGAAGCGCGATACGCGACGTAGACTTGTTGAGACGGGCCAGATTCATCTCTGGACGAAACACGCGAACGTCTCCGTCTCCGTCGATGAATGCCTTCTGACCTTCGAAGCAGCAGAAAGCGTAGTGGAACACAGAGCTTGAGGGATCCATTGCAAACGGAGCATAAGGCTTGATCGCAGGAGCGCCCCAGCCGTGCTCAGCGTCCCAATCGGCCACGAGCATGTGGTCGGTCTGCATTCTGCCAAAGACGTACTCGGAATTAGAGCTGGGGTACTCTTTCCGCTTTCCGACGGTTGTGATCGTCAATTTTTTGTGATCTAACGGGGCCAGAGACATTGTACAGAAGCACGCACTTGCGGATGGTCAGGCTCTCTCTCTGATAGCCTTTTAACGGGCCCCTGGGTCCCCTTATATTGACTATATGGGCTAGGTTATACCCCAGATCTGTATCGCCGCATTAAGGCATGGGTAAGGATGTAAATAGTCAATCATGGCGCGCGGATACCCGGCGCGATAGGGGCGTGCAACCCTCAAAGATGCATGCAGATCTTCACAAAATATAGTAATGCCTTCGAATCAATGCCGTGCCGCCGGGGTTGCGGTGCTACGTGCCGACAGGCGTACAGACGCGAATTGCCACCAAGCAGGTCTCATTTTCCCCGTGTCATACAGATGACTCTTCGGATTAGTGGATTCGAGGTGGTCAAAGCATGCGTACCGCAGCGCTGGAGACCAGCAATCGGGGTCTAAACGCTGTATATATGATATAATTGCCCCCTGAGAACGCTGGCGGGTTGATTGCACCCCCCGTCTCATCTCATTCGTAACTCTGCAGGTGCAGCTCTTGAAACAGAGCTGCAGACTTGCCAATCGCCGTGCTGTGGTCCTTCCCTCATCAATATGACAGCCTGAGATCTGTGTAAATTCGCCACCACGGTGAGGCGCAAGCCTCTCTCATGGAGACGTAAAGCGAGACGAGCCGCAGCGGGGCGAACCAGATACACTGCATTCTATACACATATTACAAAACTAACGAAGATGCGAGCGCAAGAAATCGCCCAGCTTGTTGGCGCCGGTCTCGAGCAGCGCCTTAACGTCCTCCATGTCCATATTCTCTACGGCCTCGCCGGCCCGGCTGGCGAAATCCATCGCCTGATGCATGATGTCTGGATCGGACACCGGGGTCTCCTCGTCGCGCCCGAAGTAGCTGCTCGACGAGATAGAGGTCGCGTTGGCGAAGCCCTGGAGCCGCGCCTTGTCCGCGGCCGCAATCGCATCTGTGCGGCCGAACACATCGTCGCTGGAAATGCCCTTGGCGTTCCCGAACTTCTTGGCGATGTCGCTAGTGGAGGCGTCGTAGGACACGACAGGCTTCGCGGGCTTGACCTCCGCGGGCGCGTTCGCGGCGGTCTGGCCGAAGCCGAACTTGCGGAACTGTTTCTCGGGGGGAGCTGTGGGCTGCACGGAGGCCGCCGCACTCAGGGACGAGTCGCTCGCAGCAGTGGTTACTGTGCCGTGCGGCTCAATTGTGGCGCCTCCCTGGTTCGATGTGTTCGGATTGTAGCCAAGGGTGCGCGCGCGCTCGCTCTCCTCCTTGGCCTCCTTCTCAAGAGCGTCGAAGTCGACGTCGACGTCACGCTTCCGGCGCTGCGGGCGTGCGCGCGCCTTGCCCAGCAGCGCGCCCGGGCGCGGCTTGGACTCGGCGGTCGTCGTTTTTATGGAGATGGGTGCCGCGGCGGGCGCCGCAGCCTCGCTGGCGAGCTGGTCGAACACGTCGTCCTTGGACTGCGCGGCAGGGGAGGCCGCTGTCTCGACGGCAATGACCTCGCGGCCCGGGTGCGCGACCACGTCGGCCGCGGCACGGCGCGCCAGCTCCTTCAGGTACTGCTGGGCGACCTTGCTCTCATACTTCTGCTTGAAATCGGTGCCGGGCTCGAGGAGCGATGCGCCGCGCTTCTCCCGGAAGAACGTGCGCGCGCTCGCGTTGCCGCCGACGCGCACGTTACGCAGGTGGCCGATATTCCAGTTGTCCATGGACGTGCTGCGCACGAACGAGATGTGGACCCCCATGCTGCGGTGGTGCGCACTGCAGTCATAACAGATCAGCACGCCGAACGTGGCGGACGCCCACGCGGGCTGCCGCGACAGGCAGTCGAAGCAGGTGTTGTTCTCGGGCTGCTCCTTGACATACTTGAAGAAGGCCTGCAGCTCTTCCTTCGGGATCTGATCCGTCTCGCTCATGGCACCCGCGACGCTCAGTGTTTCCGCGCTGGCGTGGCGGCAGGGTTGACCTGACGCGCCTACCCGATACGCTCAGACCTGAAAATCTCGACACGTCGGCGCTCGTCAGCAGGATCCGCTGATTATGAAAGCAGCTGCAGAGCCGCTCCGCGCTGGGAGAATACGTGATACTGCGACGCGCGGACTTGCTACGTGATGGCGTTAGAGCCGGGTTGACTACGCACGCTGCACCTCGCGCGGTAATAGGTCAGTTCATGAACCGGGTTATTGGCAAGTCGTTTCTGTTGGGGGCGCGATTCGCGTCCACGGCGGTGCCGCTGCAGCTGTACGGGCTGAGCGGCACGTACGCGACTGCGCTGTATACGGCGGCGGTGAAGGAGAACGCGCTGCCGGCCGTGTCCACGGCCATTCAGAAGCTGCAGACGCTGCTCGCCAACGAGCACCGGACGCGGGAGATCCTTGTCGACCCGACGCTCACCCCGGCCGACAAGAAGGAGGCCATCGCCATCATCACCAAGAGCGTCGACGGCAATAATGTTTTCAAGGGCTTCCTCGAAACGCTCTCCGCGTACAACCGCCTAGACATCGTCGACGAGGCCAGCGCCGACTTCATCAAACTCAAGAACGCCAGCGACGGGCTCGTGGAGGCCACCGTCACCTCGGCCAAGCCGCTCGACCAGAGCGCCCTGAAGCGCCTGCAGGCGTCCATCGCGGAGTCCTCGCTCGTAGGCAAGGGCCGCAAGCTGAAGCTGTCGAACGAGATCGACGAGTCGATCGGCGGCGGGCTTGTAGTGACGGTCGGAGACCGCACGCTGGACCTCTCTGTCGCCTCCTCGCTATACAAATACAACACCCTGCTGAACACGCCTATTTAGAACACCTATAGAATGATCTCCCTGCCTACGTTTTGCTCTGCAGATTATGAGTACCGGTATTTTCAGCTCAACAAATTCAATGTGAGACAATTGTTGACTGTTTTTGTATGCCGCAACAAAGTCGACCGGCTGGAAGACATGGGTTTGCTATTTAGCATGCACACTGGCCCGGCACTGTAGGCTATTGCTGAACGTTATTTCTTGATTTTTTACAACCAAAATAATACCTCCAAGCGTCAATCAGCTGTGGGCGCCTTGCTGCTCGCCGATCGCGACGGCCTCGTCAAAACCGCCTTGTCGGCGTTCCTGCATCTCACTGGAATTTTGCCCTGGTTTTTCACGCATGCGACGCACGCTTATGAAACCGGCAGGGGAGAGAGTCCAGAAAAAATGTGACACAAAATTACGTGGCAGTAACAACACGACATGCCGAGCAAGCCGCCGCGATCGCGCGGTCTTCGTTCAGAGAGCAAGCCAAGCTTAAGCCTAACCTTGCTCCCGTCCCCGGGCACGTGCGCTCGTAGCGGCCGCGGGATATCGTACACAAAAAAATTTAGTACCCTCTAATACTCGGAGCTGCGCTTGCTTTCTCTCTTGCGGATCGCGAGCGACCTTGGACGAGTGCATAGGCGGCGTGCAGCGTGCGCTTTGCGCCAGGATACGCAAAACCTAACCCCGCGAGTATCCTTTCTTAGGCGATCCGAGTTGTGGCCGACTGCTGCATCCGAGACTTGCCTTGCGCGCAGCGTGCTCCAAGATGCCGACGATACCCGCGGCCCCAAGTGCGCCGTTTGCGGACGAGAATGCGCAGCAGCCGAGGCCTCGATTCGCCGAAACCGAGGACACACGTGTCCCCAAGCGCGCCGAGACCGCTGTGTACACGCCCCCCAGCGTGCCGCGGAAGGTCAAACGACGATGGACGTCCTTTGAATTGAGCGCAAAGCTGAAGCGGCTGTGGAAACGGAACCGCAAGACCAGCTCCGACTACGCCGTCGACCCCTTCTGCGAGTGGAAGGACGGGCCGGCCATGCGGCGCGAGTGCTTCACGGCCGAGCAGCTGTACTACCTCACGCCGCGCACGATCCATCTGGAGAGCCGCAAGGTGTTCATCGGCGCGTTCCCCGCGCGGTGGATTGAGCGCGCCAGCAGCCAGATCGGCCGGAAAATCACAAGTCGCATCGACTACGCCGAGCAGCACTTTCCGCACGCGGACTTCCCCCACTATAGCCCCCGCGGGCCCGTACTCGAGCCGTGCGATCATGCCTTCCTCTCGCAGTCGCGCACGCGGTACTGGGCCATGAAGGGCGAGCGCAGGCACAAGGATATCCTGATGGCCCTGGAGATCGGCAAGCGCACCGACCAGGCGCTGCGAGCCCGGCGCCGCAAGCACGAGCAGCTGCTGGCCGCGGAACGTCGGCGCCGCATGCAACTGCGGAGCCAGCGCCTGCGCGAGGTGTGGTCGCAGTCTTCGCGTTCCAGCGAGCTCTCCAAACGAAGGTCTGTTGACCACCTTTTGCCGGAACCTGCTCCTGATGGTAAACAATGGTCGAACGACCACCTGCTGCTGGAGCCCGCCCCTGACAGCGACTCGCGCAGCGTCCGTTTGCAGCAAATATACGGCAAGCAGGCGGCCGTCAGCAGCGTCCCAAGCATCGTGCTGGAGCCGCTGAAGATCCACGACTCCAAGGTCAGCCCGCAGGGTCTGTCCACTGCCCCTCCGGAGCCTACAACCAATTTGGGGTCCAGCAACTCGACAAGCAGCGAGGCCACAACCTTCGACCCCTCACAGTCTTCGTTGTTTTTCGACGCGCCCGAGGAGCTGCCCCCTCAAATCTCCTCCGATTTTGGCAGTACACAGGCCTTTCGTAGCGTGCGAGCTACGGCCAGCAACTCGAGCAAAGAGCGGCTCAACAACACGAGCAAAGAGCGGCTCAGCGACGCGAGTAAGAGAAGACTCAGCAATGCGAGCAAGGAGCGGCTCAGCCCTGGCGTCATCAAGCTGCGCGAGGCAAGCCCGGAGTGTATCGAACTCTCGTCGCCGAGCTCCACGGACGTTGAAGAGCCCGGAAAAGTAGACCTCGAGGTCAACGTCGAGAGCGACCGTCGTAGCGTGTTCAAAAAGAAGACTCAAAGGCTCTTGGTGAAAGTGGCTCCACCCAAGGAAACCGAGGCGGACGAAGAGGGTAGTGAAACAGAAGCGACGCCAGAGCCAGAGCCTGAGCTGGCGTCCGACGAAACAGACGAGGACGAAATCGTTGCGGCTGCGGGGACAGGCGCTTTGAAGGCCTTGCACGGGCTGAACCTGCACGACATCACGCACAAGCACCGCGACATGATCTACCAGGGTCGGTTCATCGTGCAGGAGCGGCAGACAGTGGACTGTAGTGCGCCCTTCTCGGGCGACTTCAGCGGCACCGCAACTCGCCTGCTCGGAGTGTGGAAGGAGTACGCCATTTTCGTGAAGCGTACGACCAACATCGATCGGCCGCTGGTGATGTACTTCTTCGCCAGTGTCAACGACAAGAAGCTGGTCCGGCGTTCGCAGCATCGCTGGTCGCACAGTCTCGACTACCGGCTACGGCTCGGCCCGCATTACGAGCTCGGCGTGTTCTCTGGACTGGACATGTCCCTGGCGTTGTGGAAGCCGAGCGTCAAGCACCCAGACAAGGTTCGCATCCTGGTGATCCAGTCTCCTGTTACTGAGGACCTTGTGGACCTGGAGTACATCATCAACGCCGCGACACGCGGGACACCACCGCTGCGAACTCCGGTAGATTTGAACGTCCACGTTCCAGCGCTCAGAATGGAGGTCCAGGTGAGCAGCTACCGGCGCCGGCACGATGCGTACAATACCTGGGCCGAGCACGAGCTTGTGAGCTACGCCAGCCTGAAGGAGCCCACTGCCAGCGCGTCAGAGTTCCTGAACGAAGTTAACAAGAAACTATGGGAAGCCCTGCTGCAAGCGCCTAGCTACCGATTCAGCCGCAAAGGTACTCTGGCGTGGCTCGTGGACGGGCACCCACATGCCCCGATTTGGATCCCGAACTCGGTTTCGTACTTGCACCCGATCACTCGACTCGAGCGGATGATGCCGCGGTCGTCTTCGCTTGCTTTCCTGCAGCCGAACCCCCGGTGCTATGTGTCGAGCGACAACAAGTCCTCGCCGGCGGGCTACAGCGGCCTCGAAGAGCCGCCGGCGCTGGAGGGCTATTGCGACAAGGTCATCTTCGCGCGCGGCATCAAATGGGGCCAGTACCTGCGCACCTGCGACAACTACCTGCTGGTGGGGAGACAATCGATCGCGGTGCCGCCCATCCTGGCCTCGAGCCAGGATGAGCTCGAGAAGGTAGTCGACCCGTACCCGCTGACGGCTGACGGCGAGGATATCAAGTGGATCAGCGAGTCCACCTGCCTGAGAGAGATCGACTATCACGACGCGATCGCGTTTGCTGAGCACGAGCGCAGCGTGAACGGGGTCGCCAACAGCAAGAGCCTGATCAACCTGCTATACATCGACACGATCGAGGTCGCGCACAAGGGCTCCCAAACGGTCATCTTGAAGCACGCCAACAACCGGCGCTGCGCGCTGAACTTCAGCACGGCCGAAGCGGCCGAGGCGTGGTGCACGCGGCTCCAGCACATCGCGGAGTTTTGGCGGCTGCGGCGACAGCAGTCTCTGCTGGCTTCCTGCGATCCCGTGGAGAGCGCGTGTATCACGCCGTTTCTGCAGAATCGCACTTTGGTTCTCAGCGGCACGCTGTACTTGAAGAAATACCGCATGGCCACGTTCAAGCTCTACCACGTGCTGCTCACCCCCACGCGGTTAATTGCGTTCCGCCCTAGCCAGAAAGGCCAGCCGAGCGCACACCCCAAAACCATGGTCCCTGTCAACAGCCTGGTGCACAGGCAGCACTTCTCGATGAAGCTGCACCTCACGTACGTCTACGACGGCCCCCTGGCTGGGCATGTTCTGATGGAGAATTCGTACCTGGACCCCAACGATCCCGTGTCGCGGGCGCTGCCGATTGCTTTCGAGGACGGCGAGAAGGTGCGCGAGAGCGAGATTGAGCGGTGCCTGGTGGTGTGGCGCTCGAACCAAAGCCGCACGCAGCGGTTCTTCAAAGGCAAGAAGAGCGCGTACGTGGCGCTGCTCGCTCGCAGCACGCGCGAACGCGACCAATGGGCCACGGCCATTCGCTACGTGCAGAAGCAGCTCGCAGCAACGAACTCCGTGCTGAATGAAGAGGAGCGGCAGCACGCTAACATGGTTGCGCCAGACGAGTCGAGCTCCGACGACAGTTCGGATGACGACTTATAGATATATTACCCACTGCATCAGCATCAACATAGCATCAGGATCTAGTATCTTAATACCAACACAACGCCGTTTCCACTGTCCGCGCAGCCGTGACGTTCGCAACAAAATCAGCATATGTATTGCGTATGTACCAATCAAATACGTGGAATGGAGTCGTGACGTAGCCCGCAGAAGGGCGACAATGTATTCTACATGCTGGCAGGCTTAGCAACGCGTGTGGCCGCGGCGACGCGCAGCGCGCGTCAGCTTCGCGGCATATCCTGGTCGGGGGGAGGACAGTTTGAGCGCGTCGGCAGCAGCGGACGCCGACTTCCAAAAACTTACACACGAGGGCGAGTGGCATGCAATGCGCACCGGCCGCTCCCCCGCAGGAAGAGTCTAATTACTTCATGGGGACGTTGAGGTTCAGCCTGTTCTTCTTGCTCTCGAAGTTCGAATTAAACGAGTACGATTCCCCGCCCGCGTCTTCTATCAGGATCCCGGCGTTGACGATGCTCGCGAGCGAACCCTCGAGCAGCTCCGCGGGCAGCTTTGTGCGCTTGCGCAGCGTTTCGAGCGTGACCGTGTCGGCGCCGTTGAAAGCGTCGAGGATAGCCATCTGGTACGCGCTCACCTGCAAGGTGATCGACTTGTCGTTCAGGTTTAGCGCCATCTCGCCCTTGGCGAAGTTCCAGAGCCATTTCAGGCGGCGGCCGCTGTGCTTCGACGTGTAAAAATCGTTGAACGCCTTGAACGTGCGGCCGCACTCGTCCGGGAACGTGAACCCCTCGACCTTGCGGTACGGCAGGGGCCAGAAGCCCTCGGCGAGCACGAGCGGCTGGAAGCTGACGGCCTCCGGCGTCGCGTGGGCGCGCATGAAGTCCGCGTGCAGCTTCGCCGACGTGTTGACGTCCTGGAACATGCGCAGCAGCTTGTTCGTGTACTCAAACCCGCACACGTTGCGCAGGTCCGCGACGACCTGGGCCTCGCGGTCCGCGCTGGCGGACGTGTGCTGGACCAGGCGGCGCGAGAGCATGCGCGTGTAGTTCCGCTCGAACGCCTCCTTGTCGTCGGTGTGCTTCAGCACGACGAGCACGCCGTTGAGCGCGCTGGCGAACGCGTCGTCGTCGAGCGCCTTGGGTGGGCGCCGCAGCAGCGCGTCGGCGTACCTCGCGGCGAGCTCGGCGGTGTGGCAGTCGGCGCCCGAGCCCGCGAGCACGTTTCCGTTGATGTAGCGCGCGAAGCCCGCCTCGAGCGCCTCTGTGAGCTCCTTGCTGAGGTCACACGAGGTGGCCAGCAGGCACAGGTACTTGCTGTAGACCACGAGCAGCGTATCGATATACGCCTTCGGCTCGACCGGGTACCCGTTGAGCGACTTCGCGAGGTCGTCGGTTGCGCGCGCGCCCTCGGCCGCGACGAGGTCGGCAAGCTCGCGACACACCGGCGTCAGCCCGCCGCGCACCTTGCGTAGGAGCAAGAACAGCATGCGCAGGTCGGGCGAGCCCGTGCGTACGAGCGGCGCGAACTGCTGCGTGAGCTCCTCCTGGTGGTCGGCGATGAGCACCGTTTCGAGGACCTCGCTGAGGCGGTCGGCGGTGCAGGGGAGCAGGTAGTCGCGCACGCGCGCCTCCTCCTGCGCGAGGCGCAGAGTCACGGCGCGCATGTAGGCGACGGCGCCCTCCGAGGCGAGGACGCGCTGCGCCTCTGCGGTGTAGTACTCGCGCGTGGCCTGCAGGAACGGCGCCTCGAACTCGTCCGTGTAGAAGAGCAGGCTCGGGTGCTTGTTGAGGTGCGCGTCGACGCCGATCTCGTGGAAGGAGAGGACGCACTGCTTGAGGGCGCCGGTGTCGACGGGCTGCTTGTTGCGGTCGGCAGCGATCATCGCGAGCAGCGCGGCGATGAGCGGCTCGGCGATCGCGCGGTAGAGGACCTGCCGCCAGCGCAGGAGGCACAGCGTGTAGACCTCGCAGACGCTCTTGTGGCGCGCCGCGTCGTCGCGCTCCTGCTTGACCCAGTGCCGGTTCAGGTACGAGAAGATGTGGTCCAGGTACTTCGCGCTGGCCTGGAACTGCGTCCACGCGCGCGTGTAGAACAGCACGAGCGCGGCGCCGCCGGGCGGGGCCTGCCGCAGCAGCTCGGCGAGGTGCGCGTCCAGGTACTCGGCGAGCCGCCGGTACAGCTCCCCGCCGGGCGCGGGCTCGGCACTCCGCGTGCGCGGCGCGGACAGCGGCGGGACCACCGGGCTCACGCAGAAGTTGTGGATGGCCGTGTACATGTTCATGTACAGCTCGCCGTTCAGCGCGCGGGCGTCCTCCGAGTTCATGATGCGGTCAATTCCGTCGGCGATGTAGCGCCACGAGCTGTCGATCTGCGCCGGGGGGGGCGGCGCGCGCGCGGATCCGGACATCCTGCTCAGTTGGCAGATGGAGACAGTGGCGAGGTCACGTGCGGTGCCTGGACAGCCGAAATCGCACGCGCCGCGCGCCGGCGGCTTTGGCGCGTACAAGCGCAAGCGACGCGTAAGCGGCGCGTTTGCACTGGTTCGGGGTGGCTTGGATGTTCAGGCGACCAGGGTCTGCTGGTGCGAGCCTGCTGCGGCGCTGTGCCGATTTGCTGTGTAGATAGATTATAGACTTCGCTCCGATAGTTCTTCTAGTGTTCTAGCAGGTCCCATTTCTCTGATTCTTTGATATGGACAAGCGCGCTCTGCTGGTAACGATTTTTGCTGATCGGACATTACTGCACCGAGACCGTGTTTGCGAGGTATCTCTAAATTTTCGAGGCTTGATCATCGTTTCGCGCCGATTACGCTGCTAGAGTCACCGCTATTGGGTGGCGGTTGTGCGCAATTTCTCTCACATCTTGCTCACGTTTCCGCGCAGCACCGCGACAACACGCAGACAGCAATGGGAGTCGAGGCCAGCCGCCACCACGCCGAGCGTGATAAGAAACCGCGTCTGGAACGCGAGGTGCAGGCAGCTGCAGCCGCGTTGGCGGGGTACGCGACGAACACGGACCAGCTGTGCGCCGAGCACGCGCGCCGGACCAGCGCCCTGGCCGCCGCTCGGTCGCGGCTGCAGGCGCTGCACGCGGCGCTACCCGAGAACGACCCCGAGGCCGTGCGCGAGCTCAACCAGGCGCGCGCGCAGCAGGAGCGGCGCGCCGCCGCACTGCAAGAGCGCGCCGCGGACATCAGCCGGCTCGAGACCGCCAAGCGCGAGCTCGAGGCGCGCGTCCGGCAGCTCGAGGCGGACGCCGACGCGCGCGCAGAGGCCGTCGAGCGGCGCATATCCGCGCTCGAGGGCGCGTACAGCACGCGCGTCGACGTGCGCGACGACGGCTTCGTCGAGGTCGCGTTCGCGAGCGGCGAGCGTGCGCTGCTCGCGCGGTCAGCGGGGTACCTCTATATCCGTGCGAACGGGCGCGAGTACCGCGTCATGGACCGCGAGCGCCTCACGTTCGCGCACGCCGCGTGCCTCGCGTACAACCTGGTGCACGCCCCGGAAAAGCCCTAGTCCGGGCACTTCGAGCCCGCCTCGCCCCGCATCGTGCCAATTGCGGCCCCATTGCCAGCCAATCGCGGCCAATTGTGCCAATTGCGCGCGCCCTGAGCGGCTCAAAGCGGTTTCAAAGGCGGCCCGCGCGGCACACCTAACCCAGGCCGCCGTCGATGTACGCCGCGAACGGGTTCCCGCCCATCCGCGCGGCGTTCTACAGCGTGTTCGACCCCGAGCAGGGGTCGAAGGTGGTCGCGCAAGTGCCCGCGGACGCCGTGCTCGCGCAGGACCCGCTCGTGGCGTTCGACGCGATCAAGAACTACATCATCCCAAAGCCGCCGCTGTGCAACCAGATCGTGGGCATCCTGTACAAGGGGTACCGCGTGGTCGGGCACCCCGTGCACCTCGTGAGCACGCACTACGAGCGCAACTCGTTCACGTTCAACTTTTCGTTCGTGTTCGACGCGGACGCCGAGATCGGGCCGTACGAGAACGTGATCAGCCGCACGGCGAACATGTTCCGCGCGCTCGAGGAGCAGAGCCACTACCTGTCCGACGCGGGAAACCTGCGCGCGCTGCAGAGCGCACTCGACCAGATGTTCCAGGACCTCAACAACTTCTCGGAGTGCCAGATCCCGATCGACGACTCGAACAAGCTCGACATCAAGCTGTTCCCGATCCTCGAGGAGCCGCCGGCGATCCACGGCTTCCACGTGCCCGTGCTGACGGTCGAGCTGGCGCGGCTCGTCGACGAGAGCTGGAACCCGGCGCTCGAGCGCATCGTGCAGTACATCGACGGCTGCAACAGCGTGCGCCGCATCGCCGACCTCGCCGAGGCCGACTACGACCTGACGAAGCGCGGCATCCAGCACCTCGTGCACTACGGCTGCGTCGTCGTCATCGACGTCTTCCAGTTCAGCAACGTCTACGCGCCGACGTCCACGGTCGCCGACATCTGCGACCCCGGCGTCTTCGAGGAGTTCAGCGAGTACGTCTACACGGCGAAGCCGCTGCCGGGGCCCTTCGCGCGCTCGATGAGCGTCGTCGAGCCGGTGCGCCTGAGCATGCGCCTCGCGCTCAAGCTGTACACGTCGTTCAACAGCGGCCAGCCGCTGAGCGTGTGGTGCGTCCAGCACAAGGAGCTGCTCGCTGACGTCGATCTCGTCAAGCTGCTCGAGTTCGGCGTCCTCAAGCGGCTCATCTACATGGTGCACTCGTACCCGCTCTTCCTGCCGCGCCGCGACCGGCCCTCGCAGCAGCGCGTCGAGCTCGCGCTCGAGAAGCACGGCCTCGACCCGCACTGCGCGGAGTGGGTCTTCAAGTGCATGGACTCCGCGGTCCACCTCGAGGCGCTGTGCACCGAACTCCGCGCCAGCAAGACCACGGCCGTGAACGTGCTGAAGGACGTCGGCGACTGGGTCATTGCGAACAAGTGAGTGCGCAAAGAATGCGCTGTGGCGACTTGCGGCTACCTGTGGCGACCTGTGGCGACCCGCGGCCAGCCTGCCCGCCGTTCGGGCCAATGTTCGCAACAAAGCCTGCAACAGGGCCTGCCAGTAGACGAATTCTGTGCCGGCCTGCGTCCATTCCAGTCAATGCCTGCACCCGAGCCCGCACCCGAGCCTGCGGCAGAGCCTGCGCGCCGTGTTTGGGCCGGCGGCGCGTGCATGTGTACTAATCATGGCCATCGACCTGAGCCGGTTCCGGCACACCAGCGCCGAGCGCAAGCCGGTCGCGACCGCGCGGCGCCGGCTACGCAAGCGGTACCCGGGGTACACCCCGCTCGCCACGTGGCGCGGCCCGCTCAAGCCCATCCTGCGCCCCGGCCTGGACATCGTGTTCGTGGGCTTCAACCCGGGCCTGGAGTCCGCGCGCCGCGGCCACCACTACGCGCACCACTCGAACAAGTTCTACAAGTTCGCATTCTGGTCGAAGCTGACGCCGGTGCTGTGCCGGCCCGAGCAGGACGTGCAGTTCCCGGAGCTGTTCAACTTCGGGTTCACGGACTTCGTGCCGCGCGCGACGCGCAGCATCGCCGACCTGGAGCCCGCGGAGCTGCGCGCGGCCGCGCAGGACCTCGAGGCGCGCGTCGCCGAGGTGAGCCCGCGCATCGTGTGCCTCGTCGGCAAGCTGATCTGGGTCACCCTCGCGCGCGCGTCCAAGTGGAACCAGAGCGCGTTCGCGTACGGCCTCGACGCGGCGCACCGCCTCGGCGAGTCCGCGCTGTGCGTGGTGCCGTCGCCGTCGGGGCTGAACACGCTGAGCACCGCGGAGCAGCTGGCGGCGTGGGAGGCCGTGAGCGCGTGCTACCGACGGCTGTGCGCGCCGGCGGACCCGGCGCAGGAAGTTGCGGCTGGGGAGGACTAGATTACGTTTCTATTTCAGTGGAAGAGCGGCTGCTCGCGCGGGAGCGCGTGCGTGCTGATGATGGCGATGATCATGTGGAAAATGTAGTAGAAGAATCCGAAGAGGTGGAAGATGAGGCGCGCGAAGCTGTTGCGCTTGTACCGGCTCATCGTTTTGAAGATCTCCGTGGCGTCCAGCAGGTACTGGCCGTTGCGCACGAGGTGCACGTTCACCGCGAGCAGCGGGACGTTGAACAGCACCGACCAGAAGTGTCCGGTGAACAGCAGGATCAGCATGGTGGCCGCGTGCAGGCCCATCTCGAGCGGCACGTACTTGTTGATCTTGTTGCACAAATCGATAGGGTTGATGTAGTCCATCTCGAGGTCGCCCAGCATAACGAGGAAATAGCCCTGCAGGAACAGGTTTCCGGCATTGAGAGCCGAGCACAGCGTGTATACGAACGGAGACCACATCCCAAGGCGCAGAAAAAGTTGTGGCTTGCCTTCAAATGCAATTACGTAACTGGTCTCCGCTTGGACCGATAAGGCCGCTGGTAATGCATGTCAGATGGCGGCCGATGGTGACCAATCCGGCGGCGCAAGCCGCAAGCGCAGCTCAGGCCGGCGGGCTGCGGGCTGCACTGGCGCTGGTTCGCCGCAGATCGCTTCTTGATGTTGCGGCTCGCCGCGCCGCGGCGCCGCGGGCCGGCAGCCGCTGCTGTGGGCTAAATTAGCGTCTCGGTGCGCGCGCCCGCCGCGGCGGTGTGAGAGGCTGTTTTTGAGGGGGTTGCTGTTCCAACTATAAAGATAGGTAGTTTTAGCATGAATTAGGCTCGATGCCGCGGTGCGGCATGGAGATGATAGTATGTGGTGGTTTTTGGTGCTGAATGCGTAGGTGCGGTGGGCAGGTGCGGTCGGGCAGGCGCGGTCGGGCAGCTACCGGCGGTGCGACACGCCCAGTGCGTACAGCAGGTCCTGGCGCGAGAGGCCGCGCGCCATGGTCTTGACGCTGGGGTCGAGCGCGCTCTCGATCTTCCCGCGCTTCGACTCCTGCAGCTCGATGATCCGGTCCTCAACCGAGTCCTTGACGCGCAGGCGGTACACGCGCACGTCGCGCGACTGCCCGATGCGGTACACGCGGTCCTGCGCCTGCTCCTCGACGTACGGGTTCCAGAACGGCTCCATGATGATGACGTGGTTGGCCTCGGTGAGGGTCAGCCCGACGTTTCCGGCCCGCAGGCTGGTCAGCAGCACGCGGCACGTCCCCACCTTGAACGACCGCAGCGCCTCGTTGCGCTCGTCGATGCTCATGGCGCCCGTGTACCGCAGGTACTGCACGCGCGCGGCGTCGAGCGGGATCGTCAGGACCTCGATGAACGACGTGAAGGACGTGAACACGATCACCTTCTCCGTGGGCGAGCTCTTGAGGATCTCGTTCAGCACGCGCATCAGCGAGTCGACCTTCGCCGACGAGACCCACCCGTTGTCGAACAGCCCGCTGAAACGGAACAGCCGGGCCACCTCGTCTATGCTGATTTTGTCGTCCATGGGGTCTCCCTCCTTCACGGCTCGGGGCAGGCCATCCTTCGGGTCCCACGACGCCACTCCGCTGGACGGCGTCGCGGCGGCCGCGGGTGCACGTCCTGGAGGCGGTTGGTCGTTGCTGCCGCCGCGCGCAGACGCCTGGCTCTCGGCCTTGATGACGGCCAACGCGCGCGCAGACGGGCTTTCCTCGCTGGCGACGTCCACAAACATGTCTTCTTCTGCCGAGTCGAGGAGATCCGAAGCCTCGATCTGAGCGGGCGGCCCGTTCGAAGCGTCTGCGATCGGACCCTCGACGCCGTCTTCTGACGAGTCGTCAAGCAGATCTGAAGCCTCGATCTGAGCGGGCGGCCCGTTCAAAGCGTCTGCGGCCGCGGCTTGGACGCTGTCGAGATCCTCTTTGAAGGCCTTCGCATCGAAACGCAGGTCCAGCAGCTCGTCGTCGTCGTCGTCGTTGACATCGAACTCGTTGTTCTCGGCCTCCGCCTGGAGTTCGCGCAGCCGGGCTATCCGCGTCTGCTGCTCGGCCTGCGCCTGCTGCACACGGGGCGCCTGAGCCGCGGTCACCGTGGCGACCATGTCGTCGATGGAAGCGCTCTCGAGCATGCTCTCTATGAGGGTGATGACTTCGAGCGGCACCGCCGCCTTAAACACCCGGCCGCACCGCTCGCACTTGGCGCCCCCCGCCTCTGAGATCTCCTCGGCGACGGCCTCCTGGCACTGGCCGCACAGCAGGTGCGTGCATGTGCAGATCACGTACGTGTTGAGCTTGTCCGGGTGCTCGCCGCACGAGGTGCAGGCTCGGCCCGCAGCAGGCAGCGCGAGCAGCGCCAGCCGGTGGTCGGCGGGGATGCTCAGCGCGGCAAGGACGTGGTCGCGGGTCTGCTTCGCGCGGCTGGCGTTGCCCGCGCCGCGCGCGCGGCGCGAGATGGCCCCGAGGTGCGCGTGGCAGACGCGCATGCGCATGCGCAGCAGCAGCACCAGCATGTTGGTGAACGACATGAACTCGGCCTCGGACAGAACCGTCGACTGGATGCGGTTCTCGAGGTCGTGGTAGCCCTTGAGCTCGTCGCCCTCCATGCGGACGTAGATGTCGAAGACCTCCTTTTTGGGCAGGTTGTCGACGATCTTGCGGCCCTTGATGACGGTGTCCTTGCGTCGGCGGAGCATGACGGCCGAGAGCAGCGTTGCCAGGCGCCTGCCGACGACGTCCAGGTTCTCCGCGGTGAGCCTGTCGTGCGGTACGACCTGCGCGAACTTCTGGCTGTCGCAGTACGGCTCGATGCGCAGGAAGCGGATCAGCGGGTACAGCTCCTCGATCTTGTTCTGCATCGGCGTGCCCGTGAGCGCGAGGCGGAAGCGCGCGTGCAGCCGCGTGCACGCGACCGAGACCTGCGAGTTGCGGTTCTTGATCGTGTGCGCCTCGTCGAGCACGACGCGGTGCCAGCGGACGTCGAACAGCGGGTGCGGCCCGTGCGTCTTCTGCTGGGCCTGCGCCTCGAGCTGCTTGTACTCGGCCGTGATGGCGTGGTACGTGCAGACGACGACGTCGTACGCGTCCATGTCCGCCGCGCGCGTCAGGATGCGCGGGTTCGTGCCGCGGTGGTGGACGTAGACGCGCGGGCGGAAGCCGGGCTTCACACGGTTCGCGAGCTCCTGGCACCAGGTGTCGATGAGGGCGACGGGGCAGACGACGAGCACGAGCTTGTGCTTGGGGAAGCGCTCGAGGTCCGGCCGGTTCGCGAACATGAGCGCGATCGTCTGCACCGTCTTCCCGAGGCCCATGTCGTCGGCCAGGATGCCGCCCTTGTGCGCGCCCTTCTCGGCGCGCACGAGCCACCCGAGGCCGAGGCGCTGGTGCTCGAGCTCGCGCACGTCCAGCTGCGGCGGCATGTCCAGCGGCTGCGCCTCCTGCGTGGCGAGGTCGATCATGTGCTCGTACGCGGCCTCCATGACGCGCTGCTCCTCGAGGGCCTCGGCCGACGGCGGGAGCGCGGGGCCCGGCGGAGGCGCGGGGCCGCCCGCGAGGTAGTCGGCGAAGCGGTCCTGGCCGAGCGCGGCGGCGGCCGGCGTGCCCATGAGCGAGCTGCGGTCGGGCAGCAGTCCCGGGTTGAACGCGTCCGCGAGCGCGCGGCGCATGACCTCGGCGTTGGAGGTGGCCGGGTTGACGTCCGGGCGGTACGCGGACATCGTCGTGGTCGCCTGCGGCGTGACGAGCGAGTTCTCGCGCGCGGCGACGTACGCCGGGTCGGCCGCGATCATCTGCGAGGTGCGCCGGCCCGCGTCGCTCTGCATGCGCGAGAGCGCGGCCTCCGTGTGCAGGCCCTGGATGCGGCTGCGCAGGCCGTCGGCCACGCGGACGCCCTCGCGGCGCATGCGCTCGATGACCGCGCCGCGCACGGCGCCCGAGCGCACCTGCACGACCCACTGGTCGAACTGCAGCAGCGCGGCGTCCAGCAGCGCGAGCTCGACGCGCGCGGTGCGCTCCTCCTTCGCCTGCGGCAGCTGCAGCAGCTGCCGCCGCCGCGCGTAGATGTCCATTTTCTGCGTGTGCAGCTCCTGGTAGCACTTCCGCAGCATGCGCGCCTCGGCGGGGTCGATCGACTGCAGCAGCCGCCGGTACTGCGACTCGAGCCGCTCGCGCCGCAGCGAGCGCCGCATGCTCGCGCGCCGCTGCGCCGCGCCCTCGGGCGACTCCGCCGGCGCGAGGCCCCCGGCGGGCGCCTCCAGCGCGTGCCCGGACATCCGCGCGCGCGCCGGCTCCATGGCGCCGGGGACCTCCTCCTGCGTGAGATCCACAACCTCCTCCATGTGCGGCAACGTCGCGCCCCCGCCCTGGCCTTGACCGCACCAACCCCTACCCGATCGCGTAGCTCGCCGCTGCATGCAGCGCGCGCGCTTCGCACGCCCGCGGCCGCGTGCGCGGGCCTGCGCGGCGTGTTGCCGCAATACATAGCACGATATGCTCGGGAATAACAGGCTCGGGGTTCCGGCGGCCGCTGGCGCGGCAATTGCGCGAGCAGGAGGGCGCGACCCACCAGCGCCGGGCCTGCACGCCAGGCACGCGGCGCCGCGCGCGCAGCACTCGCTCGCGAGGACGGCGCTCAACGCCGGGGGGCCGTGGAAGACGGTCTCGCAGCGAGAAGGGCGCGGGGCCGGACTCCGTGGCCCAGTCGCACGGGTGCAGTGGCCAGAGCCGGTGCCAGTGCAATTCGTGGAAGCAGTGCAACTCGCGGGCAGGAGCGGCGCAAGCGCAAGTCCTCACGGCATAGACGTGGGCCGATGCCAGTGCAGCTCGCAGTCGGGGCGAGGCTCGCAGACAGCGGCCCGGGTCGGCGCATCGACGGTAGCGGACGCTCCAGACTGGAGCCAGGGAAGTGATCCAGCGCGAGGTACCAACCAGACAGGGCCATCTTGGGGACACGGCCTGGACAATACAACCCGGACGAAAGAGCCTGGAGGGAACAGCTTGGACTAACAGCTTGGACTAACAGCTTAGACGACACAGCTTCGACTAACAGCTTTGACGAAACAGCCTGGGCGACAAAGCTCAGACGACACAGTCTGGACTAGCAGCTTAGACGACACAGCCTGGATTAGCAGCTTAGACGACACAGCCTGGACGACACCTGGACAAGTACAGCGCATGCTCTTAGTCGCGAGCCTGCTGCGCCGCCTGCACGAAGTAGCAGGTCCCGACCAGAGCCCGGCCGCCGCTACGCCGGTCCGGCTCGAAGTTGCACTATGTACGCGCGGTTTAGAATAAATATTTGCCGAAACCGCAGCCTGGCGTGCTGGCAGCCCGTCCGCCGTGCCCCCAGAGGAAACGCATCGGCACCAGACGAAAGGCAACCCGCCGGCGTCGGCTCGACACCAGGGCCGGGGTTCAGTGCCTCAGCGGCGCGCGAGCGCGCACGCCGCGGACCGCCAGTAGCTGCCCCAATCCCGCGGCTCGCATCTGCTGCCCCCCAGGGCGCCTCGGGCACCCCGGCCTCGGCGCCGCTACTTCGCCTCGGCGCCCGGTTCCTGCGCGAGCTGCTTCGCCCGGTCCTGCTCGAGCTGCTGCAGCACCGCGCCGTACATCGCCACCTTCGGGTCGGCAAGGCTGGCCATGCGCACCAGCTCGACGCCTTCGGCGTACTTCCCGCTGCGCGCAAGAATGACGCCCCGGCGGAAGAGCGTGCCCGGGCGGCCCGGCGACACGAGTCCGAGCATGCAGACGTCGGCGTACGCGCGCGGCCACTGCTCGAGCATGATGTACGCGTCGCACCGCGGCACGAGGCAGTTCGCGACCTCCTCCAGCGCGACCGCTGTGGACTCCCATCGCGGCCGCCGCATGACGATCTCGAGCGCCGTCGAGAGCAGCTTGACCGCCTCCTCGGCCTTCTTCGCCTGCAGCGCGCGCATCCCGCTGCCGTGCAGCTTCGCCGCGGCCGTCGTCACCTTCGTCGACAGCCGCTCCGGCGGCGGCGGCACCTCGCCGTCGCAGCCCACGAGCTCGGCCATCAGCTCGTTCACGACGTCTATGCTCTCGGCGGCCTTCGCCCGCTCGCCGGCGTCCAGCGCGTCGAGGCTCGCGGCCGTGAAGCTCACCTTCTTCGTCGCCGCGTCGAATGCCAGCTCCACCATTGCTACGCGTTACGGCCAGCGCCGGCTCGCCTTTTGTCGCCACGGACGCGCGATATGCGTAGCCGGCGCGCACGCGGTGGCGGCGCAGGAGCGCGCTGCCTCGACGCTGCGGCGCCGGCAGGCGGCACGGGCAGCCGCGCGGCCGCGAAGGCGCCGGCAGCAGCCTCGCAGCGTGCCTTGCAGCGCGTGGCTTCGCGTGCGCTCGCCTGGTCGGATCGTCCGAGAAGGCCCGCCACCGCAATGGGACACCTGGGCCCAATGCGCAACGCAGCAGCGGCTGCCGGCACGTTTGCTGCCGGCGCGCGAAATTCCCGGCGCAGGCACGCGCCGCTGCAGATCCGGCCCGCCCCTGCGTGCAGCCGAAGCGGGCTCGCGGCCCTCTCGTTTGCCCTGGCCAGCGCGTCTGCGCGCAGATCGGGACGGCCAGATCGTGCAGCTTCCCCGCTGGCTGATTATACATCGGACCTCGTTGGCTCGGGTTCCCCACCTTGCTCCTGGGTCATGTGCACGCGCGCACACGCCGCCCGCGCGCTATAAATACCGGCCCCCCGCGCCGCCGCCACAGCACGAACCATGTCGTACGGATCCGAGGCGGCGAAGAGGATCGCTGGCAAGACGGTGCTGATCACCGGCGCGAGCAGCGGCATCGGCGAGGCGATCGCGCTGGAGCTCGCGGCGGCCGCCAAGGGCGAGCTGCGCCTCATCATCAGCGCGCGCCGCCGGGCGCGCCTGGAGGAGCTGAAGAAGAAGCTCGAGGCCGCGTTCGACAAGGTCGAGGTGCTCGCGCTCGAGCTCGACGTCAGCGACTTCGCCCAAATCCCCGCCAGGATCGCGGCGCTGCCGAAGGAGTGGGCGCAGATCGACATTCTCGTGAACAACGCCGGTCTCGGCCGCGGCTCGCCGGAGGTCGGGAGCCTGAAGGTCGAGGACATCCAGAGCACGTACTTCACGAACGTCGTGGGCCTGGTCGTGCTCACGAACCTCGTCACCGCGCAGATGCGCGAGCGCAACAGCGGCGACATCGTCATCACGGGCTCGCTCGCGGCATGGGAGGCGTACCCGGGGGGCAGCGTCTACGCGTCGAGCAAGGCGTGCGTCCAGAGCTTCGCCGAGGCGCTGCGCAAGGAGAACATTGCCAACAAGCTCCGCGTTATCGAGGTCGACCCAGGTCTCGTCGAGACCGAGTTCGCGCTCTCGAAGTTCGACGGCGACGCCGAGCGCGCGCGCAAGGCGTACGAGGGCTACGAGCCGCTCAGCCCGCTGGACGTCGCCGAGATCGTCGCGTTCAGCGTCACGCGCCGCGAAAACACCGTGGTGGCCAATACGCTCATCGTGCCCACGAACCAGGCCACGGCCGCTTTCACGTATCGCAAGTAGAGCGCTCCCGCGCGCCTTAGACAGGCGCCAGAGTCTTACGTTTGTATGTTTCGACCGCAGCAGCAGCGTGTTTATGTCCCCGGTATGCCGACCCCGGCTGTGATGGCGTGCACCCCAGCTGCTCCACGTATTGCTCTAGCTAGCGCCCGTACCACGCGCGCCTCCCCCCCTGTGCCCGCAGAGAATGTACTACCGCGATGGCGGGCCAGTGCGCCAGGCTGTGCACGCATGTCCTCGCGACGTTTCAGGATTGAGTTCAGCTCTGCAGCAATTAGGCGTACATTTAAGGTTAAGGTTCTTAAGGGAGTCGCAAGTCACGAGGACGGCCATCGACGGCAGACTTAAAGCGCGCACGACGTCCTCGTTCTGCACTTGACCGCAATGTGTGACGAGGAGGATGCCGCACAGGCTAAAACAAGCTTCGTCGAGATGTCGTACTGGGAGCGCGTCTGGTTCACCCTTATCATCGGAATCATCGGTCTAGGCGTTATCGTGGCATCTCTGGTCGCGCTGGGGTGCGGACTGCGCATACTGGACATCGCGGACCACGCCCCACACAACCGGATGGCCCAGGGTTTCGACGCCCTCACAGACGCCGCATCAATGTGGACACTGGCCGTCATCGCTTTTCTTGCCACCTTCACGGCGACAAGGTTGCTCTACGAGCTAATGAAACTGCTCGCAGACGCCTTCAGCGATCTTTACGGGAAATTCACCGGCATCTTCCAACATTCCAGCCCACACCTCGCGGAATACTGCCCAAAAGCAGAGTTTGAAGACGCCAGTGTTCTCACTGCTTAGAACTTCGTTCTCGATGGTGCTGAACCGCTGCTTAATTACATCCGTACTATCTTGAACTTCCCTCACCTCTGCCGAGCCGGGGTTGGGTACAGACAGAACACTGTGCCGCACAGGCATTGCGGAGCATACCAGCGACGTGGGCACTTGAGAGGTTTGCGCGGATTATCATGTGTTGCTGGTCCCTGATATCATGTGCAAGCGGCTTGCTTACACGTATGTGGAAAAACTCTGTCGGCAGTCGATTGAGCTCCTTACTTGATATCCTGCTAAGAACGCTGAGGTATGGGCAAGGAGCTCGCTAGTGATATGTGGACCTGGCGGTCGGAGTTTTCATGCTCTTGCCAGCCGTTGAAGACTGGCTGCAGAATCCGGAGCATCTTGTGCTACCTGGAACCTTGTTCCGTTTTGTTGCACCCCGAGCGCGTAATGTAACCGGAACTAGATCTTTAAGGCACAAACAAAAACCATAATGTCCTGGTTCGCCTCTTGATGTATGTCAATAGTTTGAGGAAGCTGTGATAGTATATGTTTAACTCGCGTGAGTCATTACTTGAATATTTATTTCCCGACTCTGTGCTCCCTTGTGTTGTAATATGACCAACGCATTTTATCATGGATATTCAATAATGCCTGTTTAGGTGTTAGCACAACCGATTCAGTTTCAAGCACACTATTGCCAAATCCCAGGCACCCTGGTACTCTAGAGCGAATTATTCCACCATCAGCAGCAAAATTCTAGTAAATATGTCTGTTGTTGGAGTGTATATCCTCTGAGATTATCACGTAACCCTCAACTATAAGTAGGCCTGAATACAGGCATATACATAAGCTTTTTACTGCTGATAGTGAATACGTCGTACCAGAATACCTCTGGGGGTATCAGGTGCAACAATTAGTGTCAATTGGCCCCCATTGGCTCCGCCCCCTGATAAACCTTTTTTTGGCAGCCAAGCGTAATCTCGTCGCGGCGTACCGTGGCACAGGTAGGTTGAGAAGATAATCACAGGGTATATCAATCCATAGAGTAATAGACTAGCAATCGGCTTGCAGCGCATCGTCAATGAACGTGTGGCAAAACCCCATTATTGCGCGCAAAAGCCGGCGGTTTCGAAGGGTTTCAATAGACCGGGTGAAACTAAATTATCAAGTCGTCCTCCACCGGTCTCTCAATCTCGGCGTACACCGGAGCAAGAAGCCGTACCTCGACATCCGAAAGCGTGCCCCGCCTTTCCAGTAGATACCGCCACAGTCTCAATAAGTCCATGGGAAGATCCCTGGGACGCTGGAGAAACCATTTCACGGCCCCCTCCATGATACACTCTATGGACACGGGCTCCATGCGCCAGTTGCAAGGGGGTGTCTGCGAGTACCTTTTGAAAGCGTCGCCATCCATAAGCAGAAGCAAGTAATACCCAGTGTACGCTCTACAGTTAGCGCATGACATGCCAGGATATTGACTGAATCTCGAAATCAACCATCTAAGTGCTCCATATGGCCTTAACACGGTTGTAAAAAGTAGGTCGTAGTCGACAGAGTGGAAGTACGTGAACCAGTCACAGTCACTTAAAAAGGGACCACGTAACGTATACGGTGACACTGAATAGAGAATTTTAGCTGTCACGCGACGACTGTCAGTGTCGTCGAAAGATCTCAGAATCCGCAAAACCTTACAAACTGGATTGACATCCCAAAATACTTTATTGATATCGAAATCCGAATTGAGTATCCGCTGCCGTACGGATTCCAGATGGATCGTGTATCGAAGGCCCTCCCAGTGCATTATCCATTTCTCGAAACAGCACTCTGAAATCATACTCAGCTGACGGGCTGCGTTGGCGTCGTCTAGCGGATAGAGCAGCTGGGCAAGCTTGACAGCTGTTTTCACTTCTAAGTCTTCAGGCCAGTAGCGAACCTCGCCGTCTTCCTCGAAAAACTCCCACTTACACGCGCAATTGAACAACCA
>JAKUAD010000033.1:0-69589 GCA_030579095.1 Starmerella davenportii
GCAGCGCGCGCAGCAGCCCCACGAGCGCGGGGCGCGCGTCGGCCGGCGCGCCGCGCAGCGCGGCGAACACGAACGCGTGCGTGCGCAGCAGCTTCTCGGCGCGCGCGGCGACGGACGCGGCGCTGTCCGCGAGGACGTGGCTGCCCGCGCCGTACACGTCCCACAGCGGCGGCAGCGCGTCGACGATGGCCGAGCGGAACCCGGCCGACGCGAGGAACTGGGTGAGCGGCGCGCCGCGCTCGAACAGCGGCACGCCGAAGCGCAGGCCGTGCGCGAGCTTCTCTTTGACGAGGCGCACGCACGCGAGCGCGTCCTCGGCCGGCGCGTGCCCGTGCGCGCTGGCCTGGATGTCCTGCTTCAGGTACTGCTTGGCCAGCGACTTCAGCGAGAGCCGGTTCGGCAGCCCGTACGGGTGCGGGAACAGCACGGACGTGTCGACGATGCGCGTGTGCGTGAGCCCCAGCGCGCGGAAGTCGGAGTCGAGCGAGTGGCCGATGATGTAGTCAGTCTGCCCGATCAGCGTCTGCAGGTGCCGCCGCACGCCGTCGAGCGTCAGCGTGACGTCCTTGAGCATGTCCGCCGTGATCCCCGAGAACGGCGTGAGGTACTCCGTGATCGGCTCGGCGGGCTTGACGAGCGCGTCGTAGACCACGTTCTCGTCGAAGTCGACGACCGCGATGCGCGTGAGCACGCTGCGCTCGCCGGCGAGGCACATCTCGCAGTCGAGGCCGAACCCGCGGCCCTTGCCGACGAGCTTGTCGAGCGCGAAGCCCGCGGCCGGGAACCCGAGCGACGGCGCCAGCCGCGCGTCGAGCACGAGGTCCGCCAGCGTGCACGGCTCGTCCTCGAGCGCCGCCTTCTTCGTCGGCACCGCCTGGAAGTCGCGCAGGTCCGGGTGCAGCGCCAGCCGCGACCCGGGCGCGTCCACGGGCAGGCACAGGTCGAACAGCGCGCGCAGCCACGGCTCGTCACCGAGCTCGGGCGCGTACACGAACAGCCAGCGCTCGACGGCGTGCGGCGCGTTCAGCCGCAGGAACCCCGGCGGCGGCAGCGTGCACCCGGGCGCCTGCCGCCCGAACAGCGCGAACAGCCCGAGCTTCAGGATGTCGGCCACCGCGATCGCCTGCTCGTCGACCCCGACGGGCAGGCTCGGCACGGGCTGGCGTCCACGCTTCATGTCAAGCGGCTAATCGCGATTCCGAAGCCGGGCGCCGGTCAGCACACCCTGTGCGCGGAGTAAGCAGCGCGCGAGGGCCAGTCATGGTGCCATGTGCGAGTAGTCAGCGACGCAGCGCAGACGCACGAAGGGATGCAGCTACCATGCCGTACCCGCGGCCACCAGTGTGACCAAGTAAAGTGACGAGTCGCAGCAAGCCTGCGAACCTGAGCACCGGCTCGATCATCACGACTAGCAGTTTGCGTGCATGTGCACGACGATCGCTGTATATCAGAGGCACCGCACCAAATTGTCGCACCCTTGGAACTGCGCGTGCTTCTCTTCTCAATGGCGAAAGAGTAGGCAGTACTCTAGCATGCACAACTCAGGCCACAAAGCCGCACCATGTGCTGTAATCGTCGCACGTATATTTATAATACAACCGCACACCATTAGTGAGCGTCGCATGGGCCGACCGCGCGCCTTTGTTTACCAAATACGCGCGCTTTCGGTGTCGACGTCGGCGCAACCCAGCTCGGCTCCCCCAACCGCGCATGCACATCGACGAGTTGCGGCAGTGGCGGCAGAGCGCGAGCGACGCGCACATGTACGCGACGGCGGAGCTGGTCGGCGACAAGGTGCTGGCGCTGACCCACGACGCGGACGACGCGTACTGGCTCGCGCAGGTGCACTACGCGAGCGGCGAGTACCTGCGCGGCGCGGCGGTCGCGCTCAGCGCGGACTCGCTGCAGTGCCGGTACATCGCGGCGCTGTGCTACGTCAAGGCGCTCGAGCTCGACAAGGCGCTCGAGCTGCTGGCTAGCGACCCGCCGCCGCCCGTGCGCGCCGCGAGCACGAGCAGCCTGAAGCGCTCGCGCAGCCGCGGGCTGCTCGCGGCGCTCGACGAGCCCGAGCTGCACGGCATCAGCGTGCACGCGCTGCTGCTGTACGTGAAGGGCCAGGTGTACACACTGCAGGCGCGCTTCGCGCTCGCGCGCGACAGCTACGTGGCCGCGCTGCGGCGCGACGCGCGCTGCTTCGACGCGCTCGCGCAGCTCGTCAAGCACCACGCGCTGCTGCCGCGCGAGGAGTGGGCGCTGCTGCGCTCGCTGGACTTCGGCCCGCTCGACGAGTTCGGCAAGGCCGTGTACGCGCTGCGCCTCTCGAAGCTGCAGCACGCGCCAGAGCTCGCGGACGCCGTCAGCACGCTCACCGAGAGCGTCGGCCTGGCCGCGGACGCGAGCGACCTGCTGTGCGCGCAGGCCGACGCGGCGCACGCGGCCGGCGCGCACGCGCGCGCGCGCGAGCTGTGCGAGCGCGCGCTGCGCGCGGACGCGCACTGCCGCGCGTACCCGGTGTACATCGCCACGCTGTACGCGCTCGGCGCGAAGAACGAGCTGTACCGCGTCGCGAGCACGCTGGCCGCGCACGAGACGCCGCTCGCGTCGTACGCCATCGGCACGTACTACCTGGCCACGGCGCGCGTGGCCGAGGCGCGGCACTACTTCAGCGAGGCGAGCCTCGCGGACCCCGGCTTCGCGCCGGCGTGGCTGGCGTTCGCGCGCACGTTCGCCGAGGAGAGCGAGCACGAGCAGGCCGTGACCGCGTACAGCACCGTCGCGCGGCTGTTCCCGGGCTACTACCTGCCGCTGCTGTGCATCGGCATGCAGCACCTACAGCTGCTGAACCTGGGCCTGGCCGAGAAGTACTTTCTGGGCGCGCGCAAGATGTGCGCGGACGACCCGAACGTGCTGAACGAGCTGGGCGTGTGCTACTACCGGCAGGCGCGGCTGCCGCAGGCGCTGGCGACGCTCGAGCACGCGGCGGGCCTGACGCAGCGCACGGGCGCGACCGAGGTGCGCATCGCCGTGCAGGCGAACCTCGGCTTCGTGCTGCTGCGCATGCGGCAGCCCGCGCGCGCGCTCGCGCAGTTCGAGCGCGTCGCGCTGGAGGCGCCGCTCGACCACAACGTGTGCGCGGCCCTCGGGCTGTGCCACATGCACCTGCGCGACTTCGACGCGGCCGTGGCGCGCCTGGCGCAGGCGCTGACGCTCGGCGAGGACCCCGCGGTCGCGGACCTGCTCAAGCTCGCCGTCAGCCGCACCGTGCAGACGTTCGACGCGGCGGCGTTTGCGCACAAAAACGCGCGGCACATCGCGCGCGCCAAGTCGAAGCTGGAGGTGCCGTAGCGGCGTGCCGGCAACGACCGAGCAGTGGTGGATAATGAGCGGCGCCCCACTCATCGGGCAGCTTGTCCTTGCGCCTCATTGTATATATGCGCATTGTGTGCGGCCGCTTAGGGCACTAATTTAGAAGCACAGAGTCGCTGCAGCAGTAATAAGCTGGTTTTACAGAGCCGTCTGCCGCTTCACAGCGATAAACTGGTACTTGCGGGGCCGCTATCTTGGCCACATGTAGCTCTACTCTGTGGAAATTAGCGTCCTCGAGGACTCTTCCAGTGTATATAGACTACATCATTGTGGACACTGTGCACGTCAAGTAGCTGTCACAGTTCGGTCATCCCCTCACTCTTCGATTGTCCCAGGCAACACCGTCATGGACACTGTGCACGTCATGTAGCTGTCACAGTTCGGTCGAACTCATGCCCCACCACTAGTGCACTGGTTTTGGCACCAAGCAGATCCAACTTAAATAATGTTCGCAATTAAAACAATACTACTGTTTAGGTGGTGAACTCGACTGGCCTGGGCAGCCCATAGCATGGCGTGTGGATAAATGCCGCGAAAGTGATAGAAAAATTAGAGACACGAGCGCGTGGCAGCGCTTCGCCAGCGCCGTCGCGACATCAAAAGCGCCAAGCCTCACCAAAGTAAGCATAGTGCGCTGTGCTCAACGCCGACGCACCTGAGCAGGCGCGGGACGGCCGAACAGCGCAGTGTCTAGCGATTAAACGGCTACATAAGCCTCGCGGCAGCCTTTTTACAGAGTCATGCCCTCGAGCTCGCCGCCGGTCTCCTGCATGATGGTCTCGACCATGGCGAACGCGTCGAGCGCGGCGACGGCGGCCGCGGCGCCGAGGCCCGAGGGCCCCCACACGTCGGCGGCGGCGGCGAGCCCCGAGAGCGCGGCGCCGAGCGTGGCGGCCGGCGGGATGACCGCGCGCAGCTCGCGCAGCACGGTGACGTCGCGCTTGCCGACGAGCACGATGGCGTTCTCCTTGAACGCCTTCGCGAGGTCCTGCGGCGCGAAGCCGGAGCTCGCGGTCCACGCGGCGCCGGCGCGCGCGCTCGCGAAGGCGAGCAGCAGCGTGTACACGACGACGCGCGGCAGGTACAGCAGCGGGCCGCCGGCGCCCGGCACCAGCAGCTGGACGAGGCCCGCGACGGGCGTGGCGCCGTCCCACGCGCCGAGGACGCGCGCGACCGGGTTCGCGGCGCCGAGGACGGAGCTAAGCGCGAAGGACGCGGTCAGCAGCAGCGCGAGCCACGCGAGCGCGGCGACGGTCGCGACGGGCCCCGTGTAGAGCAGGCGCACAGGGAACTGCTGCGACTGGCCGCGCATCTTGGTCATGCGGATCTGCAGGTTGACGCGCAGCAGCGAGAGGTAGACGACGCCGAGGAAGACGGCCATGGCGATGGCGAAGCCGAGCGCGTTGGGCAGGCCCGCGCGGAACGCGGTCTGCGAGAGCGTGAACGGCAGCGAGCGGCTGCGCAGGCCGCCGACGAAGGCCGGGATCACGCCGTACGGCGTCGTGCCGCTGGTGCCCTCCGGCGTGACGTTCGCGACGGAGAGCGCGCTCCACATGAGGTGCTGCGCGACGCGCACGCTCGAGAAGAGCAGCGCGCCCGGGACGAAGCCGTAGCCCTTGCTGAGGACCTCGTCGAGGTAGATGACGACGACGCCGCCGAGGAAGAACTGCAGCCACACGATCGCGGGGTTGCCCGAGCGCTCGTAGCCGCCGGCGAACGTGGCGACCAGCGCGAGCACGGCCGTGAGCAGGATCGCGGCGAGCTTCTGCGCGGTCTGGAAGAGCACGCGGTCGCTGCGGATGTCGAGGCTGACGCGCAGCCGGCGCTGGGCCGCGGCGACCTGGAATCCGAAGCCCGCGACGACCACGGGCACGATGCCGAACTCGGCGAGCGTGCCGCGCGACATCGCGAGCGGCGCGCGCAGCCACGCGATGGGGTCGGCCTGGTCCGTGACGCCCCACACGGACACCTCCGCGAGCAGCACGTAGACGAGCCCCGCGGCGACCGTGTACGCGATGCGGTCGAACGGCGCGACCTTCTGGTACGCGAACTGCACCTCCGGCAGCAGCGGCGCGAACGGCTTCACGAGATCCAGCAAACGAACGCGCGCCATGAAAATTGCCGCTCAGTAATCACCTGACTAAAGACACTCGCGATAGCGTTTCGCGATACGTCGGCGCGGGCCCGGCCGCGTGCGGCCGCCGGCGAGAAGCGGCGTTTGGCTGCTGTTGGAGGCAGCGAGCAAGGGCCGTGCGCGGGTCTCGGCTCGCCAGGGGCGCGTCCTCGCGGGTCCGCCCTGAAGTGCCAGGAACGAGGAGCGCAGGCGCGCAGCGGTCCCAACTTAATACCGGCAACACAAGCGGCCCGTTTTGTGCCCTACCGCCGCGCTAGGTGCGCCGCGCGCGCCTAGCGCGGGACCCGCGCGCCGCCACTCTCGACACCTCGGGCTACCCTCGCCGCAGCCCTCGCCCTCGCCCTCGCCCAGCGCTGGGCGGCGTCGCCACGCCCCAGCGCCTAAGAAGGCGCTCGTTGCGGCCCTAGCCCTAAGAGTCACTATGTCCACAAACTCGTCTGTGCTGTCGCGGCTGCTGAACTCGCCCGCGGGCCCGAAGACGGTCCACTTCTGGGCGCCGATGATGAAATGGGCGCTGGTGATCGCCGGGTTCAAGGATCTGCAGCGCCCCGTCGAGAAGATCAGCGGGACGCAGCAGTTCGCGCTGATGGCCACGGGCCTCATCTGGACACGATGGAGCATGGTGATCAAGCCCAAGAACTACCTGCTGGCGTCCGTGAACGCGTTCCTCGGGGGCGTTGCGGGGCTGCAGGTCAGCCGGCTGTACAACTGGCGGCGACGCGAGGGCGACACGCCGTACACGGCGTTCCAGTACATCGTCGGCGTGAAGACGCTGCCGCAGCAGGCGCTGCACCACGGCGCGGGCGCCCAGTGATGTGCATGCGCGGCGCGGGCCTGGGGCGAGCCCGGGGTGCGAGCCTGGGTTCGAGCGGCGAGCGGGCGGTGATGCGAGCCGGTGATGTGGATCGGTAGTGAGCCTGTGATGTGGATCGGTGGTGACCCGGTGTTGAGCCGGTGATGCGAGCCAGTGATGCGAGCCGGTGTTGAGCTGGTGATGCGAGCCAGTGGTGCGAGCCGGTGTTGCGAGCCGGTGATACGAACCGGTGGTGCGAGCCGGCGATGCGAGCCGGTAGTGCACGCCGGGCAACGCGAGCCAGCGATGCTAACCAGTGGTGCAAGCTCGCGATGCGAGCCCGCAACACTCATTTAGGCGCGGGCCAGTGATGCGACATATGCGCAAGCGCTCAGTGATGCGCTGTTTACGATGCTTTAACTTTCATGTATTCCCTGACGCTTTCTACTAGATATATGCTGCCAGAGCACGCCGTGTAGCGGCCATCTGGAACTACGCCCGCACGCTCGTTCTGGGTGCGGTATTGTCACGACGGCTAGAAACCCTGTCCAGTGGTGAATTTCGCCTCGCGCGGTCCAGTGGCGAGCACGTTAGAACGGGACGTGCCCGTGAAAGGCGCCCGTCTGGTCGTTCTAGGCGGTCTGCTCGCTGCAGCCGCAGAATACCTGTTCAGCAGAGATCCGCACGGCACGTTCCAGTTGCGCCACTCTAGGCAGAATCTAACGTCTATGGGCAGAACGCTCCGCTCCAGCCACGGCAACTGTATGTAACGGCGGCTGAACAGCCTGTCCCAGTGGAGGAATCGGGGCTGCGCTGTCCCTGGCCTTCGCGTGAAGCCTGCATAGCGGGGAAACCGCACCGACCACCGCCGTGGGATCCATTTTGTGGGATCCATTCTCAGGCATCCGCCGTCCGCACTCCCGATGAGTCCACATTCCAGCCGAGGAGTTCGCGTTCCAGTCGAGGATCCGCGTTCCAGCTGAGGAATCCGCCGTGGCAGCTCCCTTCTGCGCGCGCCGACTGCACCCTGCCGCACCCGCACGGACCCGGCCCGTGCGCACGGCCGCGCTACACCAGGTTGGGCGGCTTGTACTTTTTGTTGCGCACGAGGCGGCTGCTGAGCCACTCGAGCGCGTCCTCGACGCCGGTGCCATCGATCGCGCTGACGGGCAGCACGCGGCTGTCGCGCGCGCTCATGCTCTCGGCGATCTTGTTGAAGATCTCCTTGATGTCCTCGACCTCCATGCAGTCGTCGCGGTCCTGCTTGTTCGCGAGCATCAGCACCGGCGTGCTGACCATGACCTCGGTGCTGATGATCTTGTGCAGCTCGTCGCGGCACTCCTCGATGCGCGCGCGGTCGGTCGAGTCGACGACGAAGACGACCGCGTGCGCGTCGCTGAAGTAGCCCTCCCACAGCGCGCGCAGGCTCTCCTGGCCGCCCAGGTCCCAGAACCGCACGAGCACCTTGCCGTACTCGATGCGCACCATGTTCTGCCCGATCGTCGGCACCGTGTGCGCGTGCGACAGGTCCGCGAAGCCCGGGTCCGCGCCCTTGTGCGCCTGCCGCGCCCGCGCGGAGTACCGCTGGCTCAGCTGCTCGAGCAGCGTGGTCTTGCCGGCGTTGTCCAGCCCCAGAATCAGCACGCTGTACTCCTCCCGCCGCGTCAGGCTCGTGTAGAGGCCCCGCGCCAGGTGGTACATGACGACGCTGCTGACACGCGGCGCTCGCGTCCTAACCCAGCGCGCCGCGGGACGGCGCGTACGCGGACGGTCGTGCGGGGAGGCGCGTGCGCGGGTGTTTGGTGCGGTGGTTGCGTGGGGATGGAGTGTTGCGCAGACGGGCGGGGTTGCGAGAGCGGGAGTGGAAACCGACGGAGCGGTCGATGCGCGTTCGACTGATGACGCTCGAGTTCGACTATGGCACGCTCGGTGCGCTCGAATTACTGAAGGCAAGCACGGTGCGCTCGAATTACTGAAGGCAAGCACAGGGCGCTGGATTCAGACATCTTGCGAGAGGCGCGGCTTCATTCCTCGGATTGGAGACTATCGGACTTTTATGTAGGCGAGCGCTGCAAGGGCCGACTGAGAACGCCTTCACAGGACAGAGTGCGACCGCAGAGGCGCTGACAATGCGTCAGCAGAGAGCGCTGGTTGCGGGTGCGTCTTGGGTGCTAAATGTGCCTATGGGTTTGAGATTGGGTTATACTATGCGCCGTCGGGCGTGGCCTGCACAGGACTGAGGTTGCCTGGAGGGCGTAGAGAGCGCCAAGAACGCGTTCGCAGAGCGCTGGTTGCCGGGCGCGTCTTGGGTGCGAAATGCGCCTATGGTTTTGAGACTATAGAGAGATTATGCGCCGCGCGCGGCCTGTAAGAACAGGACTGAGATTGCATTTGCAGAGGGCGTAGCGCTAAGAATGCATTCGCAGAGGGAGCTGGTTAGCCAGGCGTGTCTTTGCGACAAACGCCTTATTATTTGAGATTACAGGAAGGTATTAGTGCGAGCGGTTCATTATGAGCCGGTCAAATGTGGCGGGTAGGCGGCCACCGTGTCTGTTGAAAACATCGCCACTTCTGGATGGGCGACGAGCAGGAAGCTGTGGCTGGTGACGAGTTTTGTCTGCGAGGCCAGCCGTGTCTGTAAACGTACGACCGTGCGCACGGCCGTGGCGGCAGACCGCGATCGCACCATTAATCCGTCACAGCACTGGGTGAGCTGGCTTCTACACTGTCTGCTGCACTGCGTGCTGCCTTTTCTCTGCGGCCATCTTTGCCGCTGTCTGCATTAGCCCATTCGTCGGGCGGTACATTTTTGCACATCCGCATGCTTTTGGGGTCGCAGCAGGCCGCACGATGGTGCCACTCAGCGCCCCACGCCATCCTGCGGCGACGCTCAACACGCTTCGAGGCACGCTCGGCCTGCCGCCATGCGGCGCTCTCCGGCGCTCATCCCACGGCGTCGCGCCTCACGCGGCGTACTGCTTGACCTGCTCCTTCACCTTCTTCACGTACAGCGCCTTGTTGCTCGTGAAGTGGTGGTACGCCTCGCGCTGCGCCGGCGACAGCGGGTTCGGCTCGTCCAGCAGCGTCTGGATGCCCAGCGCGATCTCCTTCATCGAGATCCCGGGCCGCCAGTCCTCGGACTCGTTCAGGATCGACAGGCAGATCGTGCCGCTCGGGTACACGTTCGGGTGGTAGAAGTTCGCCGGCAGCTGGCACTTCGGCGGCTTCGCGGGGTAGTCGTTCGTGAACGTCACCGTCACGGGGTACACGCCGTTCTCCCAGATCGTGCCCTCCTTGCCGGGGATGCCCAGCTTCCACACGTACAGGTTGAGGTTGCCCTCGGCGTCCTTCTCGGGCTTCGCGTAGAACCCGAACGGGTGCGTCTTGCGCCACAGCTTGCGCTCCTCTTGCAGCCGCTTGAGGCACAGGCTGCTCATTCTGGCGGGGCGTGCGGGCGTGCGGGCGGTGCGGTCGAAGTCTGCCGGCAGCGCTGCTTAGGCAAGCCTGACAAACGCCGGCGCGTCCTTGGCGCTTTGTGCCTGCACCGAGCTCGGCGGAGAGGTTCTAGCTGAATTGCGTTGGAGCGCCGAGCACAAGTAGTACAAGCGCTTGGCCTCGAACCTAAGTGGTATTGTTCTTGGCTGCTTGTCCGCTTGCCGCTCTGAAGTAGCGCTGAACTGGCACTGAGCACTGCCGCTAGTCGCATTGTTCTAGCTCTGAAATAGTACCGAGAGCTTGCTCCAGCACTAGACCAGCACTGAACCAGCACTGAGCACTGAACACTGAGCACTCGCACCGTGCTGGTCGTCTCGAACTAGCACTGAGCTGACCGCAGCGCGCACTCGCAGCTCTAACACCTCCCGAACCTCCACGTGTATCCGCTCGCGCACTCCCCCGCCGCGCACACCCCCGCCACGCACTCCCCGCACACCCCCGCCCCCATGTCGCTCACGTACTACACCACGATCAGCACGCGCGCCAAGGGCCGCTGGTACGGCCGCACCATCCGCGAGATCCGCGCCGAGCTCGGCGCCGGCGCGCAGATGTGCGACGACCCCGACAAGGTCGTCGCGCGCACCGACACCGTCTCGTACCGCCTGCACGTGCACGAGCCGCCGGTGCCGCCGCTCGCGCGCGGCGCCGTGCTCGCCGACGGCCCCGACCACCTCGTCGTCAACAAGCCGAGCGGCATCCCCGTGCACCCGACGGTCAACTACCACGTGCACTCGGTGACGGAGCAGCTCCGCGCCGCGCACGGCCGCCTGTTCCCGTGCTACCGCCTGGACCGGCTCACGAGCGGCGTGCTCGTGCTGGGCAAGAGCGCCGCGTTCGCCGCGCGCTTCCGCGCCGAGCCGCGGCACGCCAAGGTCTACGTCGCGCGCGTGCGCGCGCGCGACGTGCCGCCGGCGTTCGAGCGCGCCGTCGTCGAGCACCCCGTGTTCACCCACAACAACAAGCGCGGCTACGCGCAGTTCCTCGCGGACGCGGGCCGCGCGAAGGCGGCGCGCACGACCGTCGAGCTGCTGCGCCGCGGCACGGACTTCGCGCTGCTGCGGTGCACGCTGCACACGGGCCGCACGCACCAGATCCGCAAGCACCTCGCGCTCGAGGGCATGCCCATCCACAACGACGCCATCTACCGCAGCGGCGCGTACCGCCGGCTCTACCTGGACCCCAGCGAGAGCAACTTCCGCGCGCTCTGCGACGAGGCCGAGCAGCGCCGCCTGGCCAAGGTGCGCGGCGAGTGCGGCGAGTGCGGCGCGCCGCTCTACGCGGACGACATCGACGCGCTCGACCTGCACTGCCAGACGTACGAGTTCGGGTCGAGCCGGTACGTCTGTGCCGCCCCGTTCGACGTGTGACATACTGTAACTATGCGGCCCTGCAGTGGAGCCGTCCCGGTGCGCATGGAATCTAGCATTCGTATTGATGATAGTGAGTTTGAAAGGTTATAATGAGGGTGCCATTAGAGGGAGTGCTCTAGTTAGGATGTCGACGAATTATTGGGGCGGCCGCATCCGGGAACGTTTCTGCTACATGTAGTTATCAGTTTTGTGCGCTGCCCGGTAATCTGACCGGCGGTCCAACGCTAGATGTCCAGCAATCTGACCGGCGGTCCAGCCCAATCACTCTCTGCAATGTTAAGGACAATCAGTGGGTTTTCGCATCTCTCAGTTTAGTGCGCTGGGCGTCCGGTACTGACCGGCGGTCCAACGCTAGATGTCCGGCAATCTGACCGGCGGTCCAGCCCAATCACTCTCTGCAATGTTAAGGACAATCAGTGGGTTTTCGCATCTCTCAGTTTTGTGCGCTGGGTGTCCGGTAACTGGCGGTCCAACGCTGGATGTCCGGCAATCCGTCCGGCGGTCCAGCCCAATTACTCTCTGCAATGTTACGGATAATCAGCGGGTTTTCGCATCTCTCTGCTCGTATGGACAACCGGTCAGCAGCCCCTGCTTTGCATACTTGTTTCTTTGCGAGGTGACACTTGCTTGAGTACCAGCTTTGGCAACATGGCACCAGGTATTTACGTGGCCGGCTACACGGAGCGGCATTCTGCTACCTACTAGCTATTAGCGGACGCGGTGGCATCCGGTTCGGGGCCGCCCTAAACAATCGCTGATACCGCGGCATCCAGTTCCTGGCTCCGCGCTAGCACGCCTCACACCGTCCTGCGCTCTCTACGCCTACTTGGCGAGCTCCGCGAGCTTCGCCTTGACGTACTCGGCGAGGTCCTCGAGCTTCACGTCGGCGCCCTGGTCCGCCTGCTCGCCCTGGCCGAGCACCTTGACCTTGACCTCGCCGCGCGCGAACTCGTCCTGGCCCAGGATGACGCCCAGCGGGCACCCGCTGCGCTCCGCGGCCTCGAACTGCTTCTGCGGCTTCGGCTTCTGCTTGTACACGAACTCGGCCTCGACGCCGGCCGTCCACAGCAGCTTCGCGACGCGCATGCGCTCGGGCAGGAAGCCCGTCCACTGCGGGCCACCGCCGAACGCCATTACAAACACCTGCGTCGCGGCCGGGCGCAGGTGCTCGTACGTCTGGCTCGCCTTGAGGACGCTGAACAGCCGCTCGATGCCGAACGAGATGCCGACGCACGGGATGTCGCCGTTCTTCTTTGTCGCGAACATGCCCACGAGCCGGTCGTAGCGCCCGCCCGCGGCCACCGAGCCGACGCCGACATGCTCGCTGTTGTCGTCGTCGTCCGCCTTCTTGCCGCGGCGCTTCTTCTCGCCGTCCGCGGGCGCCGGCGGCGCGCTCTGCGCCGTTACCACCTCGTAGATCAGCCCCGTGTAGTAGTCGAGGCCGCGCGCGAGGCTCAGGTCGAACGAGATGCGGCCGGCGATGTCGTACGCCTCGAAGTACGGCAGCGCCGTCTTCATGTCGTCGAGGCCCGCCTTCGCGAGCGGGTTCTCCATGAGCGCGTCCGCCTCGAGGCGCGCGATCATCTCGGCGACCGAGCCCTTCAGGCGCACGTACTCGCCGATGCGGTCCGCGATCGCGCCGTCCAGGCCCTTGTCGGCGACCATCTCCTTCCTAACGTCCTCCCACGGCAGCTTGTCCAGCTTGTCGACGGCGCTCGAGATCGTGCGCACCTTGTCCTCGGGCACGCCGCAGAACGTGAAGATGCCGTCCAGAATCTTGCGGTGGTTCAACTTGATCGTGAAGCCGTCGATCTTGAGCCCCGTGAGCACCTCGACGACGATCGAGAGGCACTCCGCGTCGGGGACCATCGCGTCGTACGTGCCGGCGATGTCGAAGTCGCACTGGTAGAACTCGCGCATGCGGCCCTTGGTCATCGCGGGCTGGTCGCGGCGGTACACCTTTGCGATGTGGTAGCGCTTGATCTGCTGCACGCCGTTCATCGCGACGTAGCGCGCGAAGGGCACGGTCAGGTCGTAGCGCAGCGACGTGATCTCGCCACCCTGGTCCTCCAGGTTGTAGATCAGCTTCGAGTCCTCGCCGTACTTGCCGGCCAGGATCTCGCGCAGCTCGAACACAGGCGTGTCGATCGTCACGCCGCCGTGGCGCTTGAACACGTCCGTGATCGTGTCGAACAGGCGCTGGCGGATCACCATGTCCTTGCCATCCCAGTCCTTGGTCCCCTTCGGGGTCTTGAGCGTGAACTGCGGCTTCGAGGTCGACATGCGGCGGGCTAAACGGGACAGCCAAATCGTGGCACGGTTTGTTCAGAAAGGGTTGGGGCGGCCGCCGTGGGCGAGGGCACCGCGCAGTGGGACCGCGCCGCGTCCACTCGGGGCGGCGCTGGCGCGTAGTTACAGCGTCGGAGCGGGCGTGGAAGGTCGCGGTTTGGGGAGCCTCATTTGTGGGCGCGGGTCTGCCCGTTGCTGGCGGGTCAGCGCGGACCTGCATGAATGACTCTTCACTCTTTCTGCATCAAATGACTCTTCACTCTTCCCGTGGTGTATACCAATAGGTTGACTTAACTTCTAGATAGAACTCTGAGGGTTGCGTCGTAAGGCTCACCGGTACAGACCTCAAACCAGTGTACGCAGGGCGTGCCGTGAGTAGGTCGTGCCATGAGTAGGTCGTGCAGTGAGTAGGTCGTGAGTTGTCGTTCGTGAATCTATGTTGTGAGTCTATATCTCTTGAACCGTTCTTGCCGCTATGTTGTGCGGTGAGTCGTTGTTAAGTACCTGCCTGGTGCAGTGAGTGCGTTGGCCGTGCGTTGCCGGGCAGTGAGTGGTCGCGGCGTCTCCATGCGGCACCTGCAAGTCGGTCCGCGAAATGGGGCGAATAAATAGATCTACTTAGACGCGGCCCGGGTAAGCCCGGGGCGCGGCAAACGGGTAGTACGTCGTGTACGAGTTGCACGCGCCGTACCAGGCGCGCTCGACACACGACGTCGTCGGCTCCGGCGGGTCCGGCGTCACGGTGTAAGTGACAGTGGTGTACGACTTACACGCGCCGTACCAAGCGTATTCTATGCAGGACTCGGTCGCGGTCGCGTACGGCTTCGTGTGGGTCGTGGGCGGCTTCGTCGTGGGCGCCTCCGTGGACGTCGGGGCCGCGGTCGGGGCCGTGGTCGCGGCCGTGGTAGGCGCGGCCGTGCTCTTAGTCGTGCTCGTGCTGCTGGCGGCGCTGGAGCTCGGCGGGTCCACGGCCAGCGGGTCCACAAACTCCCAGTCGGAGCAGTCGCCGCACTGCGCGATGGTCACGCAGGACGCGGGCTCGTCGTACTTCACGAGGACGTCGTCGATCACGATGTGGATGCGGTGGTTGACGACGGACTCGTGCCAGCCCAGGTCCTTCTTGACGTCGTACATGCAGACGTGGCCCGTGTGGCAGACGCTCTCCATGGCGTAGCCCTTCATCGAGCACGACGAGCCCGAGCCCGAGCACGTCCCGAGGAAGATCGGGTCCGCGTTGTGCCCGAAGTGCCACACGTAGTCGTCCCACAGCGGGATCCCCGGCGGCGTCGGCAGGTGCAGGCGCCGCACGGCGATCTGCTCGCCCGGCGCCTCGAACGTGACGACCGGCAGCCCGTACGTGCGCCCGATCATCGCCGCGAGCGCGCCGCCGAGCGAGTGCCCCGTGATCCACACGTTCTTCGCGTCGGGGTACAGCGCGACGGCCTCCTCGAACACCGCCAGCGCCTGCCGGTAGTACCGGTCCTCGCGGTACAGCTCGCGCTCGAGGCAGCGCTCGTCGCAGCGGTTGTCGCCCAGGAAGCAGTCGCACACGGTGTCCCACAGGTACGAGATGCGCGCGCAGCAGCACGAGAACAGCAGGTTGTCGTTGAGCTTGTCGTTGGGCACCGTCGGCCCGCCGTCGCCGAGCAGCGCCGTGCTCGTGCCCTTCACACTCAGCACGAGCGAGTCGTTGTCCTTCGACACGAAAAGGTACCCGCGCAGCCCGTCGTCGTCCCAGCCGTAGCCGTCGTCGTGGCGCCACCCGCTGCCGTCCTCGCCGCCGACGTCCGTCCAGTCGCCCTCGTGCGGCGTCGGGACGTACGCGTTCGCGGCGATGTACGCCAGCGTGAGCACCGTCTGCTTGTCGGCGACGTCCGGCACCACGACCTCGTCGAACGACCACATGCTGGGGTCGCTCACGCGCGCCGCGCGCGCCTGCGCGCTCGCCAGGCCGTGGAACTGCGCGCCCCACTCGTCGAGCACCGCCTCCGCGCTGAACCGGTGCGCGCCAGCGGTGGCGTACTTGTAGCGCGGCACCACCTGTTTAAAGCCTCGCAGCGACGCGCCGAGGCTCGCGCTGACCCGGTCGCTGGCCTCCTGGTTCAGGTTGAAGGCGGCCCGGTCGCTTGAGATGACGCTGCTCAGCCGGAACCCGTCGAGGCTCGGCAGCGGCGGGTGCTCTATAGGGAAGTCGAAAAAGGTCGACACGAATGGAATTGACGAAAGCAAGGCATTGATTCCGCGCATCCTGCTGTCGGCCGATCACAGGCGCCCAAATGCAGCTCGGGTGAGAGGCGTGTGGCGGTTGTGGTCTGTGGCGCTTATCTGAGCCACACCAGTGTTTACGGCACCTGTATTGTGTTCTGGGACTCCCAACACGCAACCAGCTGGTATAGTTTAATGGTAGAATATCACGTTGTGGCTGTGACGACCCAAGTTCAATTCTTGGTGCCAGCAATTTTTTGTCCCATGCGCATCCTCGTAAGCACACTCGCGCCACATCCTCAAGTACATCCAATGGTCCCAGTTAACTGAATATTGGCCTTCCACGACCTCACTTTTACGGCTACGAGCCTAGGTTGTTATTTACTCTGCGGCAGGCACTAGACTTTCTGCACTCGCCCGGTTTACATTCTCTTATTCACGTACGGTCTTCAAAACACCCAAGTGTCCCAGTTAGCTAGAGGTCTTACACAACTCCTTAAGGTCCAGAAGCCTAGACCTCCATTCTGCGGCGTACGTGCCACCCTTGTTGCATCTCTTTCCCAGATTGAATACTCGTATTCACGTATATTATACATATTCTTCACAGCATCCGCGTCCCAGCCAGCTTCAACGGCCTTCCGCAACTCTAGTTTTACGGCCAGATGCCTAGATTGCTTTTCCCCATGCCGAGCCGGCTGCTGAGAACGTCCGGCTGCCGGCACTTCGATCATTACAGTCTATTTGGCACGACTGGACGCGGCTTCTACGCGCCGCGCCGCTGTTGTCACAGTCATGTATCTATACGTATTCAGAAGAGCTCGTCTAAGTAGGGCAGGATCTGGGTCTGGCCGGCCACCGCCAGGACCCGCTTGCCGCTGCTGCCCGTGAGCTGCTTGACGGCAGCGGTCAGCGACTCCGGCGTCACCTTGGCCAGGTCGGTCTTGGGCGCGAGCACGCTGGCAAGCGTGCCCGCGGCCTCTGCCTCGGCGAAGCGCGCGCTGGCGATGGCGCGCTTCGCAAGGTCGCCGTCGACGCCCTTGGCGAGCGCCTTGAGCTGCTCCGCGGCGGCGCGGAGGGTCTCGCTGACCTGCTTGGCGCAGGCGCCCGTGAACTTGAGCGCGAGCAGCGACGCGTCCGAGTACGCGTAGTTGCGCACCTCGACCTCGACCGCGGGATGCGGGTTTTTGACGCGCAGCACGCCGTAGCTGGGCGACCACTTGACGCTGTGGCCGCCGAGCACGTACTGCAGGACCGCGAGGTTGGCGCTCGGCGCGCCGGGGAACGCGAGCACGGCCGAGCTCAGGCCGCTCTGCTTGGTCCGCGACTCGCCGGAGTGCGTTTTTGTGGCCGCGCGCGACGGCTTGGCCTGGCCTGCCGCGGCCGCGAAGCTGGTGCCCGCGAGCTCCTTGAGGTCCGCCTCGGAGACGTTGCGCCCGAACAGCGACAGGTTGGGGCCCGCGAAGGCCTGCGAGCCGAAGCCGACGACCTGGTCGAGCGTGACGGGCGTCGCCTTGTTCACGAGGACGGGGTTGCCGAGCCCGCTGCGGAACGCGACCTCGTGCGCGGCCTCGGTCGCGACGTACGCCGGGTGCTTGCGCGCGGCGTCGGCCTCGAGCTGCGCCAGCGGCACGACCTCCTCGTGGAACTGGTACTCGCGGTACAGCGGCGTGGAGACGGTGCTCGCGAGCGCCTCGACGAAGTACGGCAGGTCCTCGCGCAGGAACTGCGCCGTCAGCACGAGGTGCTCCTTGTGCAGCGTGCTCTTGAGCTGGCCGCCAATGAGCTCGGCCTCGCGCTGCAGGCGCAGCCCCGAGCGCGCCTTCGTGTCCTGGAACGCGAACTTCTGCAGAACGTGGGCCACGCCCGGCGCGGGCTCGTCGCGCGATCCGGCCGCGACGATCAGCGAGAGCTCGCTGACGCCGGCGTTGTTCTCGAACGTCGTCGTCGCGATGCTCCTGCGGCAGGCGTGCAGCCGCGCCGCGTTCGCGACATTCAATCGGGGAATCCGGAGCATGGTGGACGGCGGTGACAAGCGCCTTTACGTGATGCGCGGATGCAGTAACGCGCAACAGATTTCGATTATCTGATTCGCCAGTTGCCCGCGGGTCACGTGGACGCGCGCTTGGCGCGCGCTTGGCGCGGCGCGAGTTCCTGGCTCGAGCGTGTGAAGCGAGCGCGCATTGTTGGCGGCTGTAACGGGTGCATCCGGGCTGGCGGCTTGGCCGGAGTTTGCTGGGTGAGGGTGGTTTGGGTGTTGCGCTCGTGTCGGTGGAGTGCCTGGCGGGAGGCGGAGCCGAGGCCAGGTCCGCTCAAGGCGGCGGCGTGTTGGTGGCCAAATAATATAATGGACTGTCCGCAGGCGACACCACGGGACAACGCGAGTGGATCACACACGGACGCAATGGACCCAAGAAGTCAATTATACATCATAATAACGCTGTAGTTTTTTCATGCCTGCCTCCTAGAACCGTCAGGCACTGCACTGGCATTGCACATGTACAGCAAGTACCGCGCAGACCCCGCGCAAACGTCGCACCAGCGGCGTTGAGCGCAACTGACTTTTAATCACGAGAATATGGCGCGCTACGTAAGGCAATTCTCTCTATGATAGATAGATGCTTCGAATAAGAACTGGCCGGTGTATGCGGTGACCGGGTAGTGTGGACAGCGAAGTAAGATTGACAGAATTTGCCTTGCAGCCGGCGGCCGAGAGATGGCCACAAACAAGCCGCAGCAAGCCAGACATCGTATTTAAATGGCATGTAGGTATCCGACTTTATTTTCCCATGGCGAGTTCGTGGCGACTTCTTCTTGTGAAGGTATGTTTTCGGTGCTCGAATCTGCGCGTTCTGCGAGCGTGCATCTCGTCAGAACTCCGAGTTTATTTTCCGGCAACAAATTTTCATGTGAGTGTTTTCATGCGAGTATTTTAAGGTGATATCTCATGTAAATGTTTTCGAGTCAGAGTTCTCGCGTCCTCTCGAGTGAGTGCTCTCATGCGAGTACTCCTGTGCGCGTATGTTTATCATTTCAAGAGCGTTGCGCGTGTTCATGTCCAGTGCGGGTGCCTGGCCGCATCGTATGTACTCGTGTTCTATATACGCCGCATGCAGGCGCGCTCTCGGCGCTCAGAACCTGTCCTTCATCTGGCGCAGCTTCGCCATCGTCGACACGGCGCTCAGCGTGCCGAGCCGCTTCTGCAGCTCTTTGTCGTCCGTGCGCATGAACGGGTTGAACGCCTTCTCGTCGTCGAGCGTGAACTCCCCTGTGGTCTTCTCATGGCTGCCGCAGTACCGCTCCAGGTCGCGCAGGCTCTTGTTGTCGGGGTCGACCGTCACGGCGAACTTCACGTTGGACTTCGTGTACTCGTGGCCCGGGTACACTTTCGTGCTGCCGGGCAGGCGCTTCAGCTTGTCGAAGGAGGCCTGCATCTGGTTCGCGTCGCCCTCGAAGAAGCGGCCCACGCCGCACGTAAACAGCGTGTCGCCCGTGAACACGACCTGCTCGCCCGTCTTGGCGTCCTTGACGAGCCAGCAGATAGAGTCTTGCGTGTGGCACGGTGTGTACACCGCCGTCACCTCGAGGTTCTTCCCGATGGCGTGCGTGCTGCCGTCCGGCGGCGTGACCGTGACGAGCGGCGTGTCCTTGCCGGCGTACACGGGGATCCCGGGGTACAGCTTCGTGAACACCGGGTTGCCATCGGTGTGGTCGTAGTGGTGGTGCGTGTTCGTGATGCTCGTGAGCTTGAACCCGGCCGCCTCGAGCCGCTTGAGTGTCGGGAGCACGTCGTCCGGCGCCGCGGGGTCTACCAGCGTGCCTTCGTTCGTGGCGTCGTCAATGACCGCGTAGCCGTAGTTGTCGCCGAAGCCCCAGCGCATGGGAATGGCGACGACCTTCATGGCTGACTCGCGGGTGGTAGCGAACAATCGCTGCTTAATGATAGGCCTCATCATTGCACATGCGTGCATAGGGTTTGTAATCAGCAGCCGGGGTTGAGAACCACGTTAGTAGTCCACAGTGGCTGCAGAATCACGTAGAGCCTTGTATCCGCGGGCCAAGAGTGTAAGCAGGAACTGTCGGTACTCCATCCGCAGAGGAATAGAATGTCTCAGTCACGCGTGCGATGAAACTTCCAGACCTCTAATTCTTACCCTGGTTATTCACATCTTATCTAAGTGACACGGCCCGTACGGAAACCGCGTATCAGGTGTTCGACAGCTCAATGCGTGAAGAAACAGCGAGCGCGGAGGGGCGGCGAGAATACAATCATTAGACATGGATATTCCGGTGAGTTCTACAAAGCCGGTTGATAGAATGGAGCAGGTTATTAATATTATCTGACGCTAGAGAAGGGGTTTACGGCTGAAGCAAAGGCGTTGATAATTTGAAGATCGGTTCACGGATATTTGTTTATTGAATCGTCATGACAGCGTTGAAGCAGATTTTTATCTTCGTGTTTCCCCATTCCAAGACGTGCAATCTCATCGTTAGTTTCGTGGGTTCGTGGTGGATACGCGCGCTGCCCGACATCGGGGCATCTTTAGACTGTCAACACTATCATCACCGAGGGAGGAGAAATGTAATTCCGAAGCACCAGACATTCATCTAAAGACCTGGTACCTTGGCTATTCCTTGCAGCTCTTACCTTCATGGCGGTTCGTCTCCGGCGGTCTGGCAGCTGGCACGCATATCAACGATTACTCTATTCTCCTTTATCCGATACCTCGCATGTTATACGCTTATTACGACAAATCACCCAACGGATTCTTTTCTAGCATTCTGTCATGGAAGCTGTAGGTTTTGGCTGGATGCGCGTTACAACCACAGAACCGCGTGCGGTGGTATTAAGAACCACGTTAGTCATGCGCAGTGATTAGGGTGGTTGGAGAACGTCTCGAGCTTTGGGGTATCCACCCGTTTCAAGTGTAAATGGGGTGACCCAAACCTACGTACGATGACTTTTAGACCTCGAATCCTCGCTCTGGTAGCTCGCATTCCTCCTGATAGTCACATAAGTATTCTTGTACGTAAGCCCAGTATCAGGTATTCAACGCCATTCACTATGTGCCTGACAACTACCGACCGTGCTTAGGTCAATTGTGCAGTGCTTCTCTAGTTCATGCCGGGTGACAGAATCGAGGTTGCTGGCAGAGATCCGGCGGAAATCACCAGCTTCCCGCATAATTCGCATTTTTACGAGATCTTTCCTGACTTGCCCGAAAAATACGAGAAGAGACTAAGATGGAGGCCCTTAGCATTCGTTATCAGGTCAGCATTGTTCGTAGGATTTATGGGAATTATTGGTATTGTTTTATTTGGGCTGGGTTTTCGTGGCGAGGTACTCATGGGGCTTGCTGAACGACGATCAACTATAGCATGCGGTGCTGTTTGCCTCAAGCCAATAGTACTCTTGTCGATAATTTGCGTCTGGCTCATATCGATATTCATTTCATATCTCGGTCATTGCTCTCGTTCTCAGGCAACATCGTATTACTTCGCGCATTCAAGCTGTTTCGTATTCAGAGGTCTTCTCGGAAGTTCTTCATTACAGCATTGTGTACGAGTTTTTTTGAAGGAAGTCGCCTTCCCGTATTTCATTGCGCTTTGCCTGCCTAGCGCTGAATATGTAGACTTAACTTGTCAGCGGCCGCCAGCTTGTAGTCTTAGCGACTGACGCCTGCTTTGTGAGGTCGGGAAGATGCCCAAGGCTACTTTGTTAGGAAAATACAGGGTTACAGGGCGTATTCCTATCCTAAACAGGCAACAACTATTGTTAGGCAACTCCGAGTCGCCTTCGTGTCTTTGCAAGCACAGACTGGTTGTACATACTATAAAATATATATACTAGCGCGGAGCGTATCATAATGCTTCAAAGCTACTACGTAAAACATGCCAGCTGATTCTGCACATGTCACCTGATGGCTGGCCAGCCTGTGGCACTTAGAGAGTATCAATATGGATAACCAGAATAACAATCAGGGTCTGGAAGTTTCATCGTGCTTACATTTGAGAGATTTCTCCAGAAACTAGCGTGGGGCCTCAGTCCATTTGTACTTGCGTCTGATGGATGCAAAGCTCTTGAATGTTCTCCAACCACCCTAATCACAATGTATGACTAATGTAGTTCTGAACAACACAGCTTACGATTCTGTGGTTATCACGCGCACCTAGCCGTCATCGGGGTTTTCAAGTTCAATGACAGATGCTATCGGAGAATTCGCAGACTAATTTGGTACTAAGGTATACAGCTCATTCGTGGACTCCAATGGAGAATTGTAGAGCAAACATTGACGAATGGTGGTGCGCCAACTGCTCCAGAATGCCGAAGACATATCGCCACACAGGCAAAAGCCGAAAGCAAGAGCGTGCAAGGTATCGCATCAAGAAGCCAAGGTTTAGAATTTTAGAAGTCCAGTCCCTGTCTTCCCTCGGTGATGAAGGTGTAGGCGATATAAAGGTACCCTGATGTCCAGTAAAGCCCAAGTATAGTCCACCAAGTGCCAACGATATTGAAGATAAGAGTTCCAATCCTGGAATTTGGAATCACAATGCGGATAAAAGTTTGCATCACCACCGTCACGATGGTGTAGCTATAAGACGTCAAAAATCCGAGCACTAAATAATCCTTACCTTCGCTTCCATAGACAGGCGTGTACGGCTCCACAAAATTGTGGCGGTATCCTTCTCGAATTTTGTCAAACAAATTCTCGAACCCCGCTACAATGCCCGTAGATGATTCTACCATTCTCGCCACCACTCCCACACTTGCTATTCTTTGGGCCAAGCGGCAGTGAGTTACATATACTCTGACCCCTCGTCAGGGGTCAGGTGATACATGTGGAATTAGGTAAACGGTAGATCACATAATCTTCGTGGCCGAGCTGAAGTAGTACGATCCGCGCAGCGCTAAGTGGAACGTATAATTTGCCTGTGCGTGTAAATGAGTGATGCTGGTTCAGAGACGTCTAGTTCCAGCATTATTAATATGTTGTCCGTGTAGATTGAGAATCCGCCATGAACGTGCCCTGTGACATGGCAGCCTCGAACACCTGAAACATATACTTCAACTTTCCAATAAAGGCTTCAGGTACTCTAAACTTATACTAACAACTGCTGACAAGTCTATATCTAGCGCTGCGTTGGCAAAGCACAACGAAACCGGGAACGCGACTTTCTCGGGAGAATCTCGACCTACGTAACCCATGCTCAACGCTGTGACCAAGTTGGCACTCCTTAGAGGTCATTAAAACACGAGAACATATCATTAACAGTGATAATGCGCATTGAAATAAGAACATGCCTGAGAATATGAGCAATGGCCGAGGAATGAAACGAGCAACTTTATGGGAACAATTAACAAGAGCGACAGGAGAATTAGTGCCACGAGGCCGCCACCAAATGTCAGCATCACATGAAATAGTTGTTCCTCATTGAGCAAGCCCCATGAGTAGCTCATCACCGAAGCCCAATAGGTGAATACGAGGATGGAGATGAGTCCAGAAAGTGCCATGAATGCCACTGACCTGATAAAGAGCGTTAAGGGCCGGAATTTCAGTCTCTTTTCGTATTTTTCGGGCATGTCTGGAAAGATCTTGTAAAACTGCGCATTATGCGGGAAGCTAGCGATTTTCGGCCGATCTTCACTGACCGCCTGGACACTATCGTTCTGCATGGACAGAGCAGTTGTGCACAATGAAACTAGGCAGAACCGTTTCGTAGATACCTGGCACGGAGTGAGTGCAGTTGAACACCTGATACCGGGCTTGATTACAGGTTGTGCCACTTAGATAAGGTCACTGGGAATATTACTCAGGGTAGCATCAGAGGTCCGGAAGTTTCATCGTACGCATGGCTGCGGCATCTGTTTTCTCGACCTACATGTACTTGAGACAGGTAAATTTACACAAGGCTCTGGATTAATTCCCAACATTAATAACCACCATGTATGATTTACGTGGCTCCCAACACCAGTGTGTATGGTTCAGTGGTTGGCATCCACACACATTGTCGGGCTGTTCTTCCAATGGGACTAGGCTGGAGGACGAGGCTTTCAACAAAATACTTCGTGCCAGAGTACCTCGAGGGCACCCTTGGCCAACACTAATAATCATGGCTTAATCCCAAGGGTTAAATATTCAGAACAGATTGCAGCACCTGTGTGCGTACAGGGAGAATGACTAGTAATGTACACCTTATTGCACAGTAGATGACGAAAATTTAAAAGCGGCCTGCTGCTCAGAGCATATAGTATTACAGACCTTATCCTCCGGCCTGGGGTCATCGGATACCAAAAGGACGTGAATTAAGACACAAGCGTCTCCATGGAAGGGATACCGGTGTTGAGATCGAGCGCAGTTGTGGTGTTGTAATTCCACCAGAAGTCCAGATACTGAGGCGCAGTCTGAATGTTGCAGATGTCAACGTAGTTGGGAATATTCGCAAGTCTAGCGGTGACATACTCATTGAAGTCACTCAGCTTGCAAGAGTAGCCAGGCCCCTCGGAGCAGCCCTTGATGGGAACCACAGCTTCGTTGATAACAACACGAACGTAAATGTTCTCTGTACCAGTCTTGTGACCGGTAGAGTTCGCATTAAGGGTAGCGTTTCCGGAACTGTTGTACCTGTAAGCCGAAGTTGACGCGTAGGTTGCAGTGATGTTTTGAGTGACATTAAACGCGCCAGCAGGATACTGACTGTTAAGCTCCGATTCGGTGTAGAGATCGGCACTCGCGTCCTCATCGCAGACAAGACGCTCAAACACCAGGCGGCCTCCCTGAGGTGAGAGGTCCGTGGAATCATAACGCTGACCGAATGAGACCACGCGAGGGTCCCAGGACTCTTCCTCATCTATACCGAGTGCAGCAAGCGCGGCAATGATATTGGAGTCATGGGCAAAATTGAAGTAAAGCGGAAGCCCATTAGAAGGACCGTCGAGGAAAACAGTGCGGGTGGCGTTCAAGAATATGGCACCCAAAGACTTGCCGGTTACAGAACCAGGTCCGTAAAAGCAGTAATGGAAAGACGTCTGAGCGTATCCAAAAGCAATCCACTCCTCAGAAGTGAAGACGTCTACCCAAGGAGAGGAGCCGCGCACATTGAGCTCGAACGCAGCCATATCCATAAAGTGAGCGATATCGTCACGAGTCAGATTGAGACTAGGGTTGGTCTTGCTGAGACGGGCAACAGCTGCGTCATACTGAGGGTATAACCAAGGGAAGTAAATATCAGCGAGGTTCGGAGTGTAAGGACAATTAGTCGGGCTTAGCGCGCTGTTGTTGCAGACAGGCACAAGCGAGTTAGCGCCCTGAGCAAGAGTTTCCGGGATGATGTTCAGAGCGCCAACTTGTGTATAGTTCCAGTTCAGAAATCCTTGGCCGAAAAGGCGAGCAGTGTCTACGACGCGCTCATAACCAGAGGCGAAGATAGGAAGAACACTGGAACCATCATAGAGGTCATAATATCTGCGGCGTGCCTCTACACCCTGGTTGTAGGCGTCAAGAAGACCACTGTAAGGACCCCACAAAGACTCTTCAGAAAGCCAGCCATACTCGTCGTTCGCGAAAGGTTCGTACCAGTTCGCAAAGTGAAGCGAGCCATTGAGCTTGCCCTGGTACTGAAGAATTTTTTGCAGAGATTCCGACTGATCAACCCAGTCGTAATGGTCAGGCCAACGCTCCCCATGTCTAGCAAGAAGGACGACCTGGTCTACTCTGCATGTTGCCGGAGGGTCCCGGTTGATGCCGTAGCCACGACGATCGCTGTAAGGGCCCTGCCAGCCAGTGTGCTTCAATATGTTGTCAGAGTCGCTCGACGTCTGCTTGTAAGGCTTCACAGGGGTGTTGAATGGGTTTCCATTGGCAGCCACGGTAGAAGAAGGCAGGAGCGCGGCGAAGGCAAGAACAGAAAACATTTTGTTCTGAGTATGCCCCGACTTGGATTCCTCGGGGATTCTTCTCCTACCTTTATATATAATTGCTACGAGTCCCAATTAAACCCTCTCTTCAATATGCATGCAGCATGCAAGAAGATTCGTATGCATTGAGGTAATGTAAGCTGATGCATGATCGCGGTGGAGGTCAAAACACTTCGCTACAATTTCTTTTGAGCCAGCCGATGAGGCAAACACCATCTATACAATGTCAAGAGAGTATGAGTCGACTGAATGTTGAAAAAATTTCCAGAGGGGTGTTGGCATCAATCTTCCGCGTACAGTGCGCACACCCACAAAAGACGCAGAAGCTTCGCGCACGTGTCTGATGACAAACAACCGAGAGTCCAATATGACCATTAGGGTACAATATGACAGCTGCCACTCTGCATGCCAATTAAATCAATAATGAGACATCACATATGGAGCAGCCAATCGCAGCATTGCCCGATTGTTACGGCAAACAGCCATTGGTATCGTTGGGACGCCAGCGAGCCTCTGACACGACCAAATTTTTGCACTGGCGTCACGCATTTGTAAATAAACATAGTTCGAATTCAGACCAGAGACATCAACAGCTCAAGCGAGATTGTCGGCATGTATGATATGGGGAAAATATCTGCAGGCTGCGCGATAATCATAGGCAATGCAGTGTGTATTGCGAATTCATGTCTTTTTTTGCACTTTGGCACATACTATACTAATTATAGGGCTGTTGTCTCAGCTGCTAGTGCTCTGTTTACAGTAACCGCGCATCATGCCGCGGAAGAGCTCCAACGAACTTGCCATTGATAGCGCAGTGACACAGAGATATTTCTTAGTAAGTATGAGGGTTCATAGGCGATTTGTACCCTGAGCTGGCTACTTCCTGACATCGCGGACACGAGTGCACAAACACCATTCATTCCTCAACCAATTGTTCTTAAATAGGAGGCTTTAGGCATTATGGCTACAATCATGTCAATGTTTCATTGACTTCGTCTTGTTACATAGGCAGCTAGAGCGAACATAGGAGCTCAAGGTTGATTAGATCTTCAATATCTGAGCCACACACCATTAGCAGTGTACCCATGTATTTCCGAGATGTTCCTAGCATTTTATATGTGGGCTGGCGAGATTAGTTCTCCGATTTCCGAGGATCATCATTAAACAGCAAATGCTTTTCTAGTGCTGGGACGACTCACATTCTAACCGCCGTGCGCCGGTCTGAGGAAGATACTCGTGCCCATCGTGGGACTCATGTATCCCTAACATCCTGAACGTTAGGCTATATTGATTGATTGCAATGGCCAGAAGAGGAGCAATTTCGGCGAGATAGCCAAAAAAAGTTAAGAAAGATATATGTGGCATTAAGAGCCAAGGAAAATTGACTCCGCGAAACTTTTTACATGAAGATGACGTAGGTGGACAAATTGTATCTCAGCCATGTACTTATCACTCGACCTCAATATGTGGTCTACGTCAACAGGCGTTGGGTCAAGACCCTCTCAATCACGTTGCTGCGTAATTTCCTCCAGTGAAAAGGTATCCAGAGGTGCAATAAAAGACCGGTAGAGTCTGTCAAGCGCCTGGAATGTTCAAAAATTAAGCTTGGGCCCTAGACTCTGTGAGTCTTAAGTAAAATATACCCCAGGAGGTGGCCGCTACCAGGCTGAGGAGAGGGACCATTGTACCAATAAAAGCAAGATCTAGGTCTTGCCGTTCCTAGAACTTATTTTTAGCTAATCCCTGAAACTACTTAACGCGTGTGAAAGTCCAGTGATAGAAATTAAGAGATCACCTGGGAATTCGGATCCTACCCTGTGTTTTGACCATTTGTGGAACACAATGACGAACGCGTTTGTCGCCCAAAATAAACCAGTGGAAGAGAATCTCAGAGCCCACGATGTATCCATCAGGCTTGAGTATGGACAACTTCATGCTGAAAAAAGAATGTTTCAGACTTGTGTGATTGTTGCAACCATCAAATTTTTAAACCTATGAATAAACAAATTGGGAATCTATCTAATAATCACGGCTTCAACGTATCTCAGGCGCTGGAAATCCACAGCAGATGGCAGCTTCAGTGTGCGCACAGAGGATGATAAGTAACCTCCACCTTAGACGAAAATCTCACGACATTCTATTAACGAATATACAAGAGCAGCATGCTACTCCAAAAATAAATTACAGTCCTTATCTTTCAGTGCATATGGCCAAAAATCATCGCTTATCCAAGGGAAGCGATTCAGGACAAAACCTCCTGCATGAAACCGATACCGGTGTTGAGATCCAGCGAGGTTGTGGTGTTGTAATTCCACCAGAAGTCCAAGTACTTAGGCGCAGTTTGAATGTTGCAGATGTCAACGTAGTTGGGAATGTTCGCAAGTCTAGCGGTGACATACTCATTGAAGTCACTCAGCTTGCAAGAGTAGCCAGGCCCATCGGAGCAGCCCTTGATGGGAACCACAGCTTCGTTGAGAATAACACGAACGTAAATATTCTCGGTGCCAGTCTTATGGCCCGTGGAGTTAGCGCTGAGAGTGGCATTTCCGGAGCTGTTGAATCTGTAAGCCGAAGCCGACGCGTAGGTTGCAGTGATATTTTGAGTGACATTGAACGCGCCCGCAGGATACTGACTGTTAAGCTCCGATTCGGTGTAGAGATCAGCGCTAGCGTCCTCATCGCAGACAAGTCTCTCAAAAACGAGGTGGCTCCCCTGAGGCGTGAGGTCTGTGGCATCATAACGGTGTCCGAATGAGACCGTGTTGCCGTCCCAGGACTCTTCCTCATCGATACCAAGAGCAGCAAGAATGGCAATGATGTTTGTATCGTGGGCAAAATTGAAGTAGAGCGGGAGCCCGTTAGAGGGTCCGTCGAGGAAAACAGTGCGCGTAGCGTTCAAGAACACGGCACCCAAAGATTTGCCGGTGACAGAAGCAGGTCCGAAGAAGCAGTAGTAGAAAGACGTCTGAGAATACTCAAAAGCAATCCACTCCTCAGAAGTGAAGACGTCTACCCAGGGAGAGGAGCCACGCACATTGAGCTCGAACGCAGCCATACCGATAAGATGAGCGATATCGTTTCGAGTCAGGTTGAGACTAGGGTTAGCCTTGCTGAGACGGCTGATCGCTGCGTCATACTGGGAGTAAATGAACGGGTTGTAGGGTTCACCGGAGTTCTTAGGGTAAGAGCAGGTAGTCGCGTTTAGCTTGGTGTTATTGCAGACAGGAACGAGTGTGTTCGCACCCTGAGCAAGAGTTTCCGGGATGATATTCAGTGCACCTACCTCTGTGTAGTTCCAGTTCAGAAATCCTTGACCAAAAAGACGAGCAGTGTCTACGACGCGCTCAGAACCAGAGGCGAAGATAGGAAGAACACTGGAACCATCATAGAGGTCATAATACCTGCGGCGAGCCTCTACGCCCTGGTCGTAGGCGTCACGAAGACCACTGTAAGGACCCCACAAAGACTCTTCGGAAAGCCAGCCATACTCGTCATTCGCGAAAGGTTCGTACCAGTTCGCAAAGTGAAGCGAGCCGTTGAGTTTGCCCTGATACTGAAGAATTTTTTGCAAAGACTTCGACTGGTCGACCCAGTCGTATTGATCAGGCCAACGCTCCCCATGTCTACTAATATGGACGACTTGGTCGACTCTGCATGTCGCTGGAGGATTCCTGTTGATACCGTAGCCACGACGATCGCTGTAAGGGCCCTGCCAGCCGGTGTGCTTAAGCACGTTGTCAGCATCGCTCGACGTCTGCTTGTAAGGCTTCACAGGGGTGTTGAAAGGGTTCCCATTGATAGCCTCAGCAGAGGAAGACAGGACTGCCGCACAAGCAAGAACAGAGAACATTGTGCTAAAAGTATACCCGGATCAAAAGTATTAGCTACCCAGTCCTTATATATTTGATGTGAGTCCCGGTTAACCCCTCTCCGCAGGATGCATGCCGCATGCATGAGGATTCGCATATATTACGCTGATGTAAGATGATTCAAGATTTATGGGCGGTAGTTAAGGCAAACTGTTAGGGTCCCTATTAAGTTGATACATGAGCCAAACACCCTTTACTGAGTACCGAGATAATGCGTGCCATTTATTTTCCGTGAAAAGTTCAGAAGCGCGCGTGCTTCCATCTTTCGCGTGCTGTGTGTACCCACTGAAAAAGACGCATAAACCGCGCGCACGTGTCTGATGACAAACACGCGAGTCCAATATAACTATTTTGGGCTAGATACAATTTGACAGCAGCTATTTTATCTGCTAGGTTTAATCAACGTTGAGATATCACGTAAGAACAGCCGTTACCAGGATTGCTCAAATGTCATAGAAAGAGGTCGCAGCTGTCGTTGGGACGCCCGGGAATTTCTAACACGCCCATATTTCACAATTGCGTTACGTATGTGTTAAAGGATAAGGTTCTAACTTACACTGGAGACGTTTACTGCCCAAAATAGTTCCTATGTATTGGACTGGGGGATGTCTGCAGGCTGCACGCGCCGATCATCGGCGGTGCATTGCTAGACTCATGTCCATTCTATTGCCAATTAGCTGTCTCTTCATGGTAATCGCGTATTAGGGCTCGGAAAAGCTCCAGTAGACTTGCCGTCAATGGCGCAGCGCTCACACAGAGATCGTTCTCAGGAAGCCCAGGTTGTTCAGTATGAAGCCAATGATAGCAACCCGCAGAAGAAGGCGAGATCATTCTAGTATTAAGATCAGCGTGATATGAGCACGATATATATATACATGTGTACAAAAAGTGCCGCACATGTGGCTATTCGTTTCGAATTCGGGCCCAACTGTGGCGCCAGGTCCGAATGTTGCGCAACATGATCTGGCAAACTAGGTTGCTAAGCGAAACTTGGGAGCGATTCAAGTAATCGCCCATTGTAGATCGACTGGGCATGTTTGACTGTTAGGGGTTGAGTGTTCAAATAATTAAATTCATCGGTTCTGAAATCATATATGTCACATTGGATTCAAGGGCCCGTGAAGTCGCATACGACTAGGCTTGTCTACCGCATAGAGAGCTAAGTCCGAATTTGTACAGCGGTTCCATTGTGGAGGCAATAGGGTATGGTCAATGTGTGTACACCACTATCCAACAAATATTCCTGGGGAGACTCTTTCACGATTAAGTACCAAGTATACTCTACGGCGACGTAACAAAATTTACACTGCAATACCTGAAATGTACATGATCAACTCCGGATAGAGGTGTTACTGTTCTCCGAGCATCGTCTAAACTCAACAGGACGATATCGGGCTAGCGGCTGAAGGCTATAATGGTCACCTCCGAGCGCCCAGACATCTCCCAGAGAAAGGATGTTGTTACGTTCACGGCGAGCCGGCTTTTTTAGTGACCAGACCAGATCAGGTTACCACTCGCGTAACAAAAAAATTCACGACTGCCTACCTAAACGCGCTTCAAAGTCAAAAGTCTGGCCACATCCCAGTGCGCTATCAATTGCGATCTTGGCCCCAAACAATCTAAGTGTTCACAGACGAGGACAGTGACCTGGTAGATACTGTGTACGGGTAAACATTGAACTCTTGTCAATCACAGTACCGATGCCAAGGCGGCATTTTAACATATGAGAGTATCGTATATTTGCTACGGATTTCGCAAACTGCTTAAGGGATGGGCCTCCATAGCAGTACTGATGTTCAGCGCGCCGTGTCACTGCAAACGCTGAGACAGCGGGTAATGCGAGCACATTGACCTACGAAGCCCGCTTTGTGAGTCTCACGTGCTCCGCTCTGTGAGAACGAATGCAAGTCCAGCTCCGAAGAACGGCATTATGACACAGTGATGTCCACAAGTGCGAACCACGAAGGGTTGGCGTGGACTAGTGTCAGGTGATATTTCGCAAGCAGACCACTGCAACGACTGAGGTGCAAGGCGAGCGTTCAGTTCTTGCTGCAGGATATATTGGGTAAGAGGCATCAGCGCAGGCGTACCCTCGTGACGAATGCACGATATACTTAGAATACTTCATGCGAATCCAAGCGTGAAAGAACGACAAGAAGCAAACTGTAGACCGCCCACACTAGGGTTGCCGCCACATTAAGTTTACAGCGTCCGCCTAACGATTCGGTAGAAAATACGGCGCAAGCCGTGAATTCCTAAAGACTCGTAGCATCGTCCGGGAACGTGTGGCGCCATGTACCTGCCGCCGTATAATAGGCGCAGAAAGATCTGCAAATATCACGCCGCGCACGATTTCCACAGACCTCTAGCTGTTCAGGATACGTGACGGAGAAGGCGGACAGGATTAGCAGGTGTCCATGCATGGCCAACAGGAGCATACTTACTGCTGTGCACAGTTAGGACTAGCAAAAGCAAAAGAGTTAGCAAAAGCACCTGAATTCGAGTCTAATTTTGGCAGCAGTGGTCACATTTGGGCCTGCCAAGGCTCGATGCTCTGCAGAACATACCTGTCCGGCCGTCATGGCACCATGTACCAGAATGTTCAGCTGACAATACATGTGCGACATGGGGTGGGCCTGGCTTGAGAATATGTGTAGTGAGTCAAGGCGACAGCAAATAGTGAGACAAGGAGAACAGTCCCATCGCAACGGATCTACGATGCCACATAAGAAGGCGAGCGGTGCAAGAGTAATGATCGAAAGTGAGCCCTCCCCGCATACTAAACTGCAGCAAAGCAAGCCAGGACAAGTTCGATGGTAGCAATAGCCATCCAGGAACTGCGTGCATATCACTGTTCTCCGTTTGGTCGCGTCACGTAGTTATCAGGCAAGTCAGGAAGAAACAGGTAGAACCGCACGTTGTTCAGAAATAGCAGCGCCACGCAGTCATTCTGCCATGACGGGGCGATCACCGAAAGCTGGACGAAGTGAGCGCTGAGTAGGAATGTTGCCACAGCGACTGGGCGCGGAAGTGTGAACAGCAAATTACGGCATCAGCATCTCCGACGAACCGAACCTCGCCAACACTGCCCAACCGTGCCTCCCGAGACTCGAGTGGCGTCTTTCATGGCCGGGCCTCAGGCCTCACATCGTCCGCCCTTGCCGCGCCGCGGCTGACGTTCGAGCATCCCAATCGCTGCGCATCTATCGCCTGCTTGGCTACATAGCACGCTTATAACGCCCAGCGTGCCCCGACTCGCGACTTCAGTGCCCTTGCTGCGCATGGCCCACAATGAGAGGTGATCACTGCCCCCAATCGCCTTCTTCAGCCTTCCCAATAACGGCGTAAGCGCTCAAGATGCGCCCCAGCCCTTCGAACGCGGCGGCAGCACGAGCACGCGCGCCAGCAGGAGCAGCCTGCGTTGCACCGCGCACCCGCGAGCCGTTTCTGCGCACGCGCGGGTCCTGCACGGCGGCGGCTGGCGCGCGGCGCGCGGCCGCGTTGCGCTGATGCGCGCGGCGAGCCAACCCTAAACGCCCACGCGCGGACTCGGACAGTGGCACCGAGGCTCGATTTGCAGGCAGCGCCGACCGTTCGCAGCGACCCCGACGCCGCTGCAGACCCGACGCGCGCGCCGCCACCCGAGAGCAGCGACGCGGGCCGCCGAGACCGCGGCAGGAGCACATGGACGCCGACACGTCGGACACGGACTCGTACGCGGGCTCCGCGGCGAGCGTCGCGTCGGACGTCGCCGGCGCGGAGGTCGCGATCGCGGCCGCCGTCGAGCGCGCGTTCGACCCGATGCCGTTCGACCGCACGATCGCGCTCGAGGCGCGGCACTCGGGCCTGCTGAACGCCGAGCAGGGCGACCTTGCGGCGGCCGTCGCGCGCGCGGAAGCCGTCGCGCGCGAGTGCGCGGACGTGTATGCGCGCTACGACGAGACGATGCAGCGCACGCTGCAGAACCTGGCCTGGCTCGAGACGCACATCCGCGAGGTCGACGAGCGCGTCAAGCGCATGTACCCGATCGAGCGCGCGCAGGCCGAGGAGCAGGTCATGCGCCAGGCGTGACGCGGTGAGTGGGGCGTTGTGGCTGGCAAGCGCTGGCAGCGCCCTGGCAGCGCCCTGGCGGCGTGCGTACACGAATAGGCGAGGCGCCTGCGCGCAGGCAAGGTAGAAGGCTCTAAAGATGTCTACGCCTGGTGCCGCGTCGTGCGCTGTGCGCCGACCAGAAGGCACCTTACTCCTCGCGCACGCTGCCGCGCAGGCAGCCACGCATGCCGCCGCGCCCACCGCGCACACCTCACTGCGCGACCCACGCACCAGCGCGCCCGTCAAGAAGCACCGCGCCGCCGCACGCCTCTGCGCGCGGCCGTGTGCGGTGTGGGCGGTGCAGCCGGCGGCGCGGCAGGAACGCGGCGGCGTCGAGGCCCAGCCGCGCACGTGCGGTTGTGTGCCTGCGCGAGGATGACGATTAGAGATAGATGCCAGGCCGCAGAGGCGGCCGTTTATTCACGTATATATACTTCAGCGACCGCGGGCGCGGCTCAGATCTCCCACAGCTCGAGCGCGATGACGTCGAACTTGGAGCCCTGCGCGCTCAGCGTCTCGTTGGCGTACGTCTGGGTCGGGTAGCTGACGCCCTTGTCGAGGCTGTCGTCGAGCCAGAGGCCGTAGTGGCCGTCGCCGCCGCCGAAGGAGAGGAAGTGGTGCGTGCAGAAGATCATGAAGTCGTTGACGCCGGTGTACGGGAAGCTCGTGACCTCGCCGCCGGCGGCGCGCCACAGGAAGCAGTCGCTGTTGCCGCGGTAGCGCCCGTCGCTCGGGCGCAGCGGCTCGTTGGCGTACGCACCGAAGACGCCGCCGCGCGCGTCGCGCACGGCGAGCACGTACCCGCGCTGCTGGTGGTCCGCCGGCGCGGGCTCGGCCTGCTTGTACAGCGTCTTGATCGACGCGCCGTGCTGCTCGAGGCTGAACTTCAGCGTCCACTGCGGCCGCAATTGCATGCGCTCCGGCAGGAACGGCTTCAGCTGCGCGACCAGCGCCGCGTCCACCAGCCGGTGCTTCGTGCTCTCGTTGTATCCGACCAGCGCCGTGCTCATTGCTGCCGGACTGCGTGTGTAATACGCGCGCGGCGTGTGGGGCGCGCCAGGGCCCGCTTGGTAATACGCCCGCTACGAGATGACTCAGCGCGCGCGCGGGCCTGCGCGCGCGGCGTGACAAATGCACAGGCCGCGTGCTTATGCGGCGCGCGCGTCGATCTTCCGCATTCGCGAGTGCAGCCGCGGCGATGGAGGAGCGCGCCGAGGACGACGGCCCGCCGCCCACGCGGTGGGAGGTCGAGCTCGAGTTCGTGCAGGGGCTCGCGAACCCGATGTACGTGCACTTCCTCGCGCAGCAGAAGTACCTCGAGGACCCGGACTTCCTGCGCTACCTCGAGTACCTCGAGTACTGGCGCCGCCCGCCGCACCTCAAGTTCGTCGCGTACCCGAACTGCCTGCTCATGCTCACGCTGCTGCGCCAGCCGGCCTTCCGCGCCGAGATCGCCAAGGCCGAGGTCGCGCGCATGGTCATGGACGGCTTCTTCCGCAAGTGGCAGGGCGCCGCGCAGGAGCCGCCGGCCGCGCCGCCGGCCGACCAGCCGGCCGCGCCGCTCCCGCCCACGGCCAGCGCGAGTACCGACGCCGACGAGCGCACGAGCAACGAGCCCGCGTCCGCGCAGTCCGCCTCCGTGAGCCCGGCCGACTCGGCCTCGCCGGCGTCGCCGACGCAGATCCCTGGCGAGGACCGCATGGACGTGTCCTGAGCCGGCCACGCCTCGCGTTCGTGCGGCGCACACGCGGCGCACGGGCGTGCGCCTAGCCAGGCCAAGTGCGTTTATCCTCGCGCAGTTTGCAAAGGCTTAAAGCGCGACGCGTGCCTGGCTCGGCGCAGCTCGCCTTGCAAGAGCGTGTGAAATTACCGCGTGCACGCTCAGCATTGCCTACTATCCGGCACGTATCTCGCAGCCGGCACCGACGCTTGCTGCAGGGCCCCTGTTAACTGCGGCCTTTTCCGGCGCTCGTCTCGGGTCTAATAGCAGTGGGCGGGAGCTGCAAAAAGTATTTACCTGCGCACAATTCGCCCGGTGCGAGCATAAGACTCTGCGTGCTTGCCCGTTGGCGCCGCGGCCTTCCCCAAAAAAAATGCGGCGGAACCGGCCGGTACTCGTTTAGACCCGCGCCTGCGTGACAAATCGGCAGGCACGCGCGTGCAGCGATGACCAATATCTGCACTGTCGCCCCAGATTTTCACATCACGTGCGGTTGCGTGCAAGGCAAAAGCCTTTTATGGCTGCGGCCCGCGCATGCGGCACCTCTCTGCATGCGCTCTCTCTGGCGAATCCGAATTCCCGTGCCCGTGCGGGCCGGGCTGCCTGGGCTGCGCGGCCTGCAGACGCAGGCAAGCTTCCCCTGCATCGACAAGGTCGAGCAGCGCACGCAGTCGCTGCGGCGCGCACCCGAGAAGCACGTCAACGCGTACGCGCCGCGCGCGTCCGGCTACGAGGTGTACCGCGTGCCCGGCCCCGTCGCGCTGGACTTCGGCAAGCAGCTGAAGGACGTCGAATTGGCGTACGAGACGTGGGGCGAGCTCAACGCGAGCAAGACGAACGCCATCCTGCTGCACACGGGGCTCTCGGCGTCGAGCCACGCGCGCAGCCACGCGAAGAACACGAAACCGGGCTGGTGGGAGAAGTTCATCGGCCCGGGCCTCGCGCTGGACACGAACAAGTTTTTCGTGATCTGCACGAACGTGCTCGGCGGGTGCTACGGCTCGACGGGACCGTCGTCGTGGGTCCCCGGCACGAACGAGCGCTACGCGACGAACTTCCCCGTCGTGACGATCCAGGACATGGTGCGGCTGCAGGCGGATCTCGTGCGCGACCTCGGTATCGAGAAGCTGCACGCGTCGATGGGCTCGTCGATGGGCGCGATGCAGTGCCTCGCATTCGCGACCGAGTTCCCCGACCGCGTCGGGCGCGTGCTCTCGATCAGCGGATGCGCGCGCTCGCACCCGTCGTCGATCGCGTCGCGCTTCGTGCAGCGCCAGGTGCTCATGCACGACCCGCACTGGAACCGCGGCTTCTACTACGACGGCGTCCCGCCGCATCAAGGCATGAAGCTCGCGCGTGAGATCGGCACGATCACATACCGCAGCGGCCCGGAGTGGGAGCAGCGCTTCGCGACCGAGCGCATCGACAACGACGCCGTGCCCTCGCTGTGTCCTGACTACCTCATCGAGACCTATTTGGACTACCAAGGCGAGAAGTTCTGCATGCAGTACGACCCGAACTCGCTGCTGTACGTGTCGAAGGCCATGGACATCTTCGACCTCAGCGCGAGCAACACGCGCCGCCGCCACGAGCTGCGCGACCGCGTGCGCCGCGGCGACCCGACGGTCAAGTCGGACGCGCTGTACAAGCCGGCGATGAACGAGCGCCCGAAGAAACTCGTCATCCCGAACAACATCGGCGACCTCGTCGACGGCGTGCGCCCGATGGCGCACCTGCCGACGTTCGTGCTCGGCGTCGAGAGCGACGCGCTCTTCCCGGCGTGGCAGCAGCGCGAGATCCACGCGATCCTCAAGCAGGCGAACCCCGCGAACGAGAACCTCGTCTACCACGAGCTCGGCTTGGAGAAGAGCTTGTACGGCCACGACACGTTCCTTGTGGACCCGCTGAACGTGGGCACGCCGATCAAGGAGTTCCTCGAGCGCGACTTCAGCTAGGCCGCAGAGCAGGGCGGACGCGGCCAGCCGCGAGCAGCAAGGACAGACTGGGCCCGTACATACAGCACTCCACGCTGCCAGCCGCCCCGGCGCCGCAACCGCCAGAGTCCAACCCTCGGGCTACGCACCCTTCTGGCTTCTCTTTTCTGCCGGCGCTGCTGTTACGCGGCGCCGCGCTCTTCAGACTAATAGCATATCAAAACTCACGTAACACGACACTGTAAACGTGCTGATCGCAGAGCCATCGACCCGCGCTCCATCCAAAGTCGAGGTGAAAGTCGGCCGGCGTGTCTCTTGGCTAGAGCGCCGAGTCGCGTCTGGTCGGACAGTGGTCATCGGAACCTGAAGCGACACAGTCGGCAGGGATTCAGCCGAGGGCAGGCGGCCGTATGCGTAGCGCTGTGCGTTCCGGTCCCGGCACCCTGCAAAATGCGAAAAGTCGGCGGAGGTGCCGCATTCTTTCGAGAACGCTAGGCGCATAATCGCTAGAGAGTCGCATAATCACTACAGCGCACAAGGTGTACCATTAACAAATTCCAGATATCTACACTACACATTGCCGGGCATAGTTCGAGACACTACGCAGTTTCTTGTATTAGTGCGCGAACCTGCGCCCCTGGACTCCCCTCGTGCGACAACGGTCGGCGCGCCTGACGTTCGGCCACACAAGCTACCGTATTTTATACAACTAGCAGACCTCCGGCTCTTGGGGTTCTTGTAAGATATATTTTCATGAGTATGACGCGCTTCTATCATTATATGCCATCGCATGCTGCTGAGCGGATTTGCTCAATTTTTGTCCAGGTTTGCACCCTGAGTCGGCGCGTTGGAGCTTGGCATCGCAGACAGCTGCCGCTGCAGTGCCAAAACGCGCTGGCGCGTCGATGCCAGGCACCGCGGCAACTACAACGCTGCAAACGCGAGCACGATCCAGTGCGGGGCACGATCGCTGCACCGGCGTCGCGCAACTCCAGGCCCATAACGCGTCGTCGCGGCGGGTGCAAGTAGCCGCTGCTGCCTAGCCCGAACGCGTCACGCTACACCGGAACAGACGGGCCGGAGCCACAGCACCGGCGCTACTGTTTCTTCACGTTCAGCTGGGCCGCGCGCTGCAAAAACACCTGCGGGTCGTGCTCGGCGAGGTAGCGCTCGGCGCGGCGGTGCCGCTCGGCCAGCGCGCGGTCGCGCTCGGCGTCCCGGCGCGTCTTCTTCAGCGGCAAAGTGCGGTCGCCGTAGAACTGCACCTTGAACAGGTACTTGCGGCTCATATGGAACTCCGCGCAGACGCTCGCGTCGTGCAAGCCGAGCTTCTCGATCGTCCACACGTAGCGCTCCGGGTTCGCGCGCCGCAGGTACATCAGGATGCCGCGGCGCTTCTGCACGGCGTGCTCGAGCGCGCGCTTCGTCTGCACGTCCTGCTTGGCCTCCTTGGCGTGCGCCGCCATCGCCAGGATCCGGATCGTCGCAACAGCCGCCTGCACCTCCGGGCTGCCGGTGTCGCCTTCAAACCGCCGGAACTCGGCGACCGCGAACTGCACGGCCTGCGCGCGGCTCTGCGCGGCGCTGGCGTTCGGCAGCGCCAGGATCCGCCGCACGGCCTCGCGCTGCCGCGCGCGCGCCGCCGTCTGGTGCGCCGCCAGCCGCGACTCGAGGCCCTCGTCGGCTTCGGCACCGTCCCCGCCGTCCGCAGCGCCAGCGCCCGCGCTCTGCGCGCGGAACGCCTCCTCGGCGCCGTCCGCCAGCAGCGCCGTCTCGCGCGCGTGCAGCGCGTCGACCTGCCGCCCATCGAGGCCGAGCTCGTGCTTCAGACGCTCGATGAACGGCACGTCGGGCCGCCCGAGCACGGGGTCGACGTACGCGGGCTCGGGTTTCAGCATCTGCTTCGCCCAGTGCTTGTGCAGCCGGTTCAGCTTCTTCAGCTGCTTCTTGCGCACCAGCAGCGGCGCACTCGCGTGCAGCGCCCGCACCACGCCGGTTGCCACTGGCGGCCGCGCGATCCGCGCCAGCAGTGTCGAAACGAGCATGCTACTTTCGCCTTTCGCGCCGGTTGTATACAGAATGCGCTCCGGTCACGTGCTGACCGCGGCGGCGCGGCGTCGCTGCAGCCGCGATTTGCAGCTGTGCCGTGGGGCTGCTGGCGCCGTCGGCGGTGCAAAATCGCGTCAATTCTCACGAGTGTGTGCGGACCATGCCGGGAGCTCCTGGTTTGCTCCGTTACAGATAGGCGTTGCTGCCATGCAGGCTGTGCGCATCGCAGCAGCTAAAGTCTGACCTATCACCGTGGGTGTATCATGAAATCCTGGCACTGGAAAGCTGCGGAGACCTGGGAGTCACCGGTGCCGACAACTCGCTGGCGGTGTGATGCACAACATCTGATTCTTCATATGTAAACCGATCAGTATGTCACAGGACTTCTGAGAATGGGGCCATTCATGGGTATTCCATACATCTAACCAATTCACGAACAGCAATTTGAACCTCTTCGAGAGGCTGATATCTGTCTCAATAATGGCACTTCTTCGCTCTGTTCGCAGCAGGTGTATTTGACGAACGTTATCATATAGATGCGTATTTTTCAGCACCAATAGTCACTCAGGCCTGAATTGTGTGCAGGGGTTACTCGAATGATCGCCTTGGTGCTGATGAATCGCTACGACTGAGTCCCACATCCAAACCTCCAGGGACATCATTCTGTCTCAGCCTCTTGGATCGCCAACCGATCTCAGAATTACCAACTAAACCCTCCTTGGTAGTAAGAACGAAGATCCTCAAGTGAGACATACTCCCGCAATTTCGCCACTCCCATGGTCTGGGGACAAATCTCTGGAGACAAATCATAGATACAAGAGAAAGACCTGTCCAGTAAGCGAGCAATGAAACCCACCACCAAGGTGCGAATTGGTGGACCCAAAAGTCCGCAAGTGTTCCGGGCACTAAATCTGTAAAGCAGGTTAAAATGAGCAGCGCAGGTGTGACTATGAAGGTACCATCGACTGCGAAAATAATCAAAACGGATTTCAGTGTATCCTTTACTTTACGATCTACCTGGGGAGTCCAGCGCTCACAAATTGATCTCCAGGTCACACGCGTAGCATCCGCGTACATTTTTCAACGACGCACAATGATGCCGGCGGACACAGTCCAATGTGACTATATGTCACGTGCTCATAAGTAGGTTGACGAGTCTGCCATGTCATTAATAGGTGAGGCAACTACGCATACATCTAATCATTATTATCTAGGGGACGAGCGCATATGGACGGATGGGAAGAAGAATCAGGTTCGCCCACAACACTCTCTTCTTACCCATTTTGTGCTCAGTTTTATGAAGACTTCATAGGCGTGACTCAAAAATACCAGAAGCGGTTGCAATGGTGGCCTCTAAGTAAACTCATCAGAACGCTTGCGTTCATTGCATATTTTGCTTACTCGGTACTATCTTGCTACCATGCTGGATTGCTGCACTGTCCTCGAGTTTCAACGTGTTGTCAGAAGCATCCGTTTACAGAGGGTCGCGGTGTTGGTTATTTATTTCATCCGGGTTCCTGCTTTCTTGTGCGATCTTTACACCTATCCTATTTGTTGTCTATTTCATTGGACATTGCACTACAGACCAGGCTTTCAGATTCGTGGTAACTCTTACTGTCTTAGAGTAGACGACCCGCACTCGAACATGCGCGTCTCTTTCTTGCATTTAATGTGCCAGCTAGAGCCTATCCCCTCACCATAGTCGCCATCAAAGCGTAGAGGCGCGGTTCTTCCAGACCTCCTGTGCTGCACCTCGTGTCCCTTCATCCACGCCTTGGGTAGGCACTTAGGAAGCAAGCCTAAACTCAAGTTGCGATGAAGTGAAAACACAACTTTGGATTTTGATAAGTGGGAAATATTGCGAGCACTCACCCTCGGCTAAGCATACGTCCATGTAGTGGCAGTAAATCGACCAAGGGCTGACCGTGCAACGTAGGCCAGCCAGGAAAATAGACAGCGCTGAGCATTGGTTTACCGACCGTTCGTGCGCATAGTCGAACTCACGTCCGGGCCAATTAGAACCTGTGATATAGCGTCTTAGTATTTCCTCAATAGTCGTAGCTGAAACTGTTTTCGAGTGGTCCCAGCACGCTACACGCGGTATCGCGTGTAGAACACTGCGTTTGCTTACCTAACTGATCAATAAGCAAGCGAGCAACGGCCCAAGCTGCGTTTGTGGCGTGCAGGCGGGTATGAATCCACGTCGCGCCGGGGGCCGACGCGAGTACAAGAAGTCCCAGCGGCGGGTCGAGCTGGACGAGCTGCGGCAGGCCGCGAAGGTGTTCAACATCGGCCCGGAGACGTTCCAGGTCCTGCTTGCGCCGTCGGACCCGGACTTCCCGTTCGCGATCCCGCTGCTGGACTTCGACCTGACCGTGCCGCAGCACTACCCGCACGCGGCTGCGGGCCCTACGATCCACGTCAACAACGACAGCTTTGCGCGCGGGCACGCAATCAACATCGAGACCGCGTTCGATGCGTACGACGGCACGCTCGCGGCGCGCGTGCGTCGGCTGGACGCCGAGCTCGAGCGGCTGCTCATGCTGCCGCCCGCGCGCACCGTCACCATTGTGAAGACGCGGCACACGAAGCCGATTGCGCGCGCAGCGCCTGCGGGCGCGGGTGGCGATGCGCGTGAGCCGATCGGCGAGCCCACCAGCGAGCCGGCATCCGTGCCCGCGAGCACGCCGCCTATAGCAGCGCTGAGCCTTGCTCGTGAAGACGCAGATGCGGCGCGCGACTCCGACTCCGACTCCGACTCCGACTCCGAGGATTATTACCCCGACGTGGACGCCGCGTACAGCTCGAACGAAGACTCTGACGCCCCCAGCTCGGGCAGCGAATCCGAAGACGCGTACCGGCACGAGTCCGACGACGAGGATATTGACAGCGGCGTCTTGCGCGACTTCGACAAGCCGCGGCGCGAGGGCACGGAGCTCGTCTTCCACGACGTCGAGATGACGAACATGGCGCTGCTCGAGATCGTCAGCTTGAACTTGCTGTTCCAGTGCGGGCGCTGCAAGCACCTGAACACGCTGGCGAACCTGCAGAGCGCGGAGTACGGGCGCGCGTCGAAGCCGCTGGCGACGCTGTGCGCGCAGTGTGACCTGCCGCTGCTGTGCGCGTTCCGCAAGGAGTTCTTGCACTCGGCGTGCCACACCGCGGGGTATCTCGACGTCGACGGCGGGCGCCCCGTGGACCTGCTGCCGTCGTCGTACGCGGCGATGTGCGGGCAGTGCCAGGCGCAGACGCCAGTGATGAAGAGCGTCGACCTCGGCGCCCGGCGGCTCATCGTGTGCCGGCACTGCCACGCGAAAATGTGGCTGCGCGTCGAGCTGTTTGCGTTCAACCTGCTGTCCACGGAGACGATCGCCGCGGCCGCGCGCAGTGCGTCGCGCGCACGCCTCGGGCCGGCCGCGCCCAAGCAGAAGCTCGGGCTCACCGGCGGCGAGCCGCTGCCGCAGCACGGCGCGTGCGAGCACTACCGCAAGTCCGCGCGCTGGTTCCGTTTCGGCTGCTGCCAGCGCGTGTTCCCGTGCGACAAGTGCCACGACCTCGAGATGCAGCACCCGTGCGAGCAGGCGACGCGCATGGTGTGCGGGTACTGCTCGCGCGAGCAGCGTTTCAGTGCGAAGTGCGTGTACTGCGAGCACGACTACACGCAGCGGCACACGCGCTTCTGGGAGGGCGGCAAAGGCGTGCGTGACCGCAAGCTCATGAGCCGCAAGGACAAGCGGAAGTACAAGCGCGACCCGGTCGAGCACAAGAAGAGCGACGCGCACTTCCAGGGCAAGTCCAAGAAGATTACGCGCGACTGAGCGGCGTGTAGCGGGGGCCTTCGCAGCAGCGACACGCTATCGGTCCAGTCTCCGCACAATTGAAGCTGTCTTTACAGTCACCAAAACGGGCCTGCTCGCGCAGGCGTGCAGCGGTCCACGCGTGCTTCGCCTCGGCGGATGCTTAGGCTGGCCGCTGTCACTTATAGATATACGCATATAAGAGTGCGCGACTGCACACTCGGCAGTGCATCCGCGGAGGATCAGCTAGAGTGTACGACTGCGTGTTAACAACCGACATACGTGCGGCTCTGCAGAGCTCATCGTGATTGTACGAATGACGAACCGACCTTGCGTTACCTCTCCTGCTGCTCTTGCTGCAAATATCAGAGCGTCATTGTTAGCCGTTTAAAGCACACGCTGCACGCGCTGAATGTAGAAAGCGTCAGGGCGCGGCGGTATAGGTACACAATAGTGGGATAGTACAACAAGGCGGGTGTGAGCATGTGTGTGCAGAATGAAACGCGGCCTCTGCACCGGCGTTACTGCGTTGATATTTCACCAGTCTAGGAAACCTTCCTTCTCTGCTGTATCCGGAAACACGCGCTACAGGTGGCATACATAAAACGTCTATAAAATTGCCTGAGCGGCACACGGTTCTGCAACGCGCTGTCCGGGTACCGGGTTCGCACCTCCGCGCATCACGCAATTTGTGGTTCTCCAAACCCTTGCCCGACAGCTCGGCATCGCGGCCGACGGTCTCCGCCCCAACCCTCTCAAGCCGTGCGTTCTCCAAAACGCGTCCGACCGCCGCGCCGTCCCCAATGTTTCTGCTCGCGCTGCTGACCTGGCGCAACCTGCTCGGCCTGCTGGTCGTGCTGAACGCGAAGACGCTGCCGCTGGCGTTCCATGTGCGCCTCTACTACTACATCATCCGGAACCTGCGCGCGCGCGGGCGCCGCCCGCCTGCGAGCATCTTCGAGCCGACGCGCATCACGACGGTGACGACGATGCTTGAGATGGACTTCAACATGCACAAGTCGAACTCGACGTACTTCACGGACATGGACATCAGCCGCGCGAACCTGATGACGCGCACGTTCTGCAAGTTCTACAACGAGTTCTCCGACCCAGACCTGCCGAAGCTCAAGCGGCACCAGTTCATCTACACGCCGCTGGGCTCCGTCGGCGTCGTGTTCAAGCGCGAGATCGTCGCGTACGTCCCGTACGTCGTCGAGTCGCGCGTCATTGGCTGGACCGAGAAGTGGATTTTTGTGCTCAGCGTGTTCAAGCGCGGCAGCACCGTCTATGCTTACGGCCTCTCCAAGTACGTGCTCAAGCAGCAGCGCAAAACCATCCGGCCGGAGACAATCATTGCATTCGAGGGCCTGCTCACCGACGAGGCCAAGGAGCAGAACAAAAAGGTGCAGCCGTACCTCACGAAGAGCCTCGACCTCGAGGAGATAATTAACCTAGTGACTTAGAGGCCAGCCGCTGCGGCCGGCGTGCCGTGTGTGCCACGCGGCTGGGCCCGCTCTCTGCCTGGCGCGCGCTGAATAGCGCTTTTATGTATGTTTTTCTCGTACCTTTGCATAGCTCAGCCGGCCCGTCTTTCCGGCGAGCGAGCCGTCGCCAGCCCTTGGTAGGCTCGCTTCGCGCTTGCGGTTCTCCGCAGCGCGCAGTGAGTTCGGCTCCCGTATTTGCGCAGGGTGTTGCGCAACTGGGCTCGCTCGTGCGCGCGCCGGGTCTAGCGCGCTCCCCCCGCGTTACTCTGCGGGCTCGGCGTCGCCTTGCGTGCGTGACCACACGAGCAGCTTGAGGTCCTCGACGTCGCCCTTGCTCAGCAGCCGGTTGGTCTCGCTCACAGCCCAGTTGTTGTAGAACGCGAGCAGCAGGTGCAGCTCCAGCTCCTGCGTCTCGTTCTTGGGCTGCCGGGCAATCGCCTTCAGCGCGGCGCGCACGTACTTCGACTCGTTGAACAGCCGCGCGTCGCTGCGCGCGGTCAGCATCGTGTCCAGCATCGTGTCCAGCTTCTCCTCGGGCCGCTCCTTGCGCACAAGGTGCATTCCGGCGACCATCTCCTCGACAGCAGTCACCTCCTTGGGCATGTACCGGTCGTCGTCAACGACGATCTTGCTGACGCCAGGGAGCCGCGGTAGCAGTACCGGCATCGTAGCGCTTATAAAAGCGGCCTCGTCGGTCTCCATCGCCTCGCCGTCCGCGTTGGGCGGGCTCGCAGCCGGACTTTGCAGCACAATCTTCACGTTGACGCTCGCGCACGGGTCGGGCAGTGCGTAGAGACACCTTTTCTCGGTGACAAGGCTCCAGAAGAACTTCAGGTGCGACCACGAGTCGCTCTCGACGTTGGGACCGGCGATGACCTGCGCAAATGAGAAGCACGCCAGCACGGCGACGCTCGTCTTGTCGCTCTTGAGCACCCACTGGCCGCCGCGCAGGAAGAGCCAGCCGATGGCCTGCGCGATGAAACTCTGGTCGAACTGGACCGCGGCGGGCACGTCGAGGCGCGCGAAGTACTGCTGCTGCACCTGCCACAGCTCGCGGAGCAGCCGCAGCACGTCCACGTTGCCATGCCCGGCGCACACCGCGGCTGCGGCCAGCGCAAGCGCGGAGACGATGCCCGCAAGTTCGGTCGCCGCACTGACGGCATCGAACTCCTTGGGGTTCTGCTCGATGACAGCGTCCGCCTCCTGCAGCTTGCGCAGGAAGTGGTTCTCTATAAAATCGAGGAGCAGGGCCACGACCTGGGCGTCGTTGCTCGACACGTGCTGCATGGCCAGCGCCGTCAGCGCGCCAGCCAGCGCGTAGTCGTACCACAGCTCCGTCACGAAGGACCGCTGCCCCTCCTCGAGCGCGGGCTCGGAATCTAACAGGCACGCGGGGATCTGCTCGAGAACCCACTCGCGGCTGACCCTGGTGGAGTCCCACAGGATGAGGTGGCGCGCAAGCGCTTTCGAGAACAGCGTGTGCGGCAGGTAGTAGTGCGCCTGGAGCGCGGACCGCGGCAGCTCGAGGGCGGCGGCCACGAGCTTGTTGTTGCTGCCGACAAAGCCCAGCAGCAGGGCCAAGATGCCGCCGTTGATGACGCCTGGCGGGTACACGGGCGCGTCGCGAGTGTGCGTGACCAGCGGCAGCAGCGCCTCGAGGTTCTGCTTGCCCAGGTTGATGAGTCCGAGCGCGATACCGGCGCTGACGTTGCGGCCGTCGGCGGAAGCCACGTCCTCGTCCGTGCGCGCGTAGTGCACCTGTAACTCGCGGACCAGCACGCCCGTGAGGTACCGGTCGGCCTGGCGCAGAAATAGCAGCCCCAGCGCGACGAGCGCTGACTGCTCGACGACGGCGTTCACGAGGAGGTGGTCCTGTACGTCCTCGGGCAGCAGCGCGCGGATGTGCACAGACAGCACCTTCGTCAGCTTGGGGTCCCGCGTGCCACGCTTGCTCGTCGCCAGGCCGAGCAGTGTGGCCAGCATGCCCTCCGTGTCCGCCTTAACCAGCGACTCGTAAAACTGCCAGTCCTCGATGTCGGACAAGTGTCCCGACAGCCCCGTGCCCAGCACGAACCCTGCGAACATGACCGGGCTCCGCGCGCTCAGCTCGGTGGACGTGAACACCCACAGGCTGTCGGTGCCCGTGGTTCCCGGGGTGATGGACATGCCCAGGCAGACGCCCTGCGCAAAGACGCCGACCCGGAGCTTGGACTCTGCGAGAGCGAGGTCTGAGAGGTCGGACTTGAGGGTGATGCCAGTCTCGGTGCAGATGCCGTTGCAGTTCACCGGCGGCGGGAAGAGCTGCTCCCACAGAAACGGGCTGCGGCTGTGGATGTTGACGGCGGCCTGGCCGTATGCCGACAGGTACGCGCGGGCCGCGAGCTGGTCCGACCACGTTGTCTTGGCGCGCTGCAGCTCGAGGTCGTCCAGCAAGCTCTGGTCCACGACGACGCCGAACAGGCAGCGCTGCGGCGCATCGGTGCGCAGCAGCCGGAGGGCCTCCTGGTACCGCAGGTCCGCAGGGAAAAGCGCCGCAGCCATCTCGTTCACGTCCCTGGGCACCTCTGCCGGCGCCTCCGTCAGGCCCATCTGGTTGATGATCTCCAGGATGCACATCTGGATGCCGTAGGCCCAGTGCGTCTTACGCGCGCGGCTCTCCTCGATGTGCTTCTTGAGCTCGGCCGGCTGGTTGAGGGCGAAGGAGTTGAAAATGAGCAGGACCAGCGAGATGTTCGGGTACAGCTGCTCGTTCCCGGCGACCAGCTCCGGGATGTAGCTGTAGAGTCGGCGCTTGTCCAGGATGGAAATGAGCAGCCGGTAGATGGAGACGTCGCCGACTGCGCGCGTGCACGTCTGCACGGTGTGCCGGAGGTACGAGACGGGCTGCTCGTCGTGCTGGACGAGGCTGATGTCCTCGGCGAGCAGATGGAACTGGAGCATGACGGCGTCGGTGACCTCGGGCGGGTAGTCCTGGACCATGGCGACGACGGTGGCGGCGAAGGCGTCCCAGTCGTACGGGCGCGCGACGCGGAGGGCCAGGTACTCGAGCGCGAGCACGCCGGTCTCGTGGAAGCCGAGCAGGTCCTCGAGAATGTCGAAGCAGCGGCGCATGGGCTCGTCGAGCTCCGAGGCCAGCTGGAGCAGGGCGGCATGGTGCATGCGCTCGTCGTTCGCGAAGCGCACCTCGACCCAGTGCGCGTCCGGCTCGGCGTAGATGTGCGCGACGGCGTCGGAGCTGAGGGATTGCAGCGGCACCTTCAGCGGCGCGACGTGCGGCAGCGCGAGCAGCTTGAACCACAGCTCGCCGCGGATGACGACGAAGATGCCGCGGAAGCGGTGGATGCCGGCGACCTCGGCGACCTGCTCGACGCCCTCCGAGCAGGCGAGGCCGTCCTGGGTCAGTGTGTAGAGACACGCGCCGGCGACGTCATGCAGCGCGAGCACGAAGGCCGCCGCGGCCGGCTCGCGACCCGGCGCGCGGCGCTCGCCCACGCGGTCCTGGCAGAAGACCTGGCCCACCGAGAGCTGCTGCCACTCCTGGAACGGCGAGATGACGGCGGCCTTGGCGAACGCGTCGATGTTGATGGCGCTCGTGGCGAGCTGGTTCGGGATGAGCAGCTCGGCGGGCGCGGGCGTGGACGCGGGCGCGGCACCCGAGGCACGCGGCATGCTGTGGTGCTTGATCATGCGCACCTCGTACGCGGTGACGAGCTGGCGCGCGCGGTTCCAGGTCACCGCGACGCGCTCGCCGAAGTAGCGCAGCTCGTCGTCCGCGGTGATGGGCGCGTCTAGCGAGGAAGGCACGATTGCGCGCAGCAGGCTCTCCGGGCCCGCGAGCAGGAACAGGCGCTGCACGTCGCCGTGCACGGCCGTGAGCACGAGCCCGTGCTCCGGCCACGCGAGGATCGTGTGCGGCCGCACGGGCAGGCCCGTCGCGTGCCGGCGGCCCGAGCTCGTGCCGAAGCTGTGCACGATGCCGTCCTCGGTCGTGATGCAGATCCACGGCTCGCCGCCGCCCGCGTCCGGCGCGAAGCGCGTGAACACCGCCGAGAGCACGCGGTGGCGCATGGAGAAGCGGCGGTACTCGTACCCGAAGCGGTGCCAGCGGACCGCGCAGCCGTCGGCCTCGAGGCGGCCCTGCTGCGCGCCGCTGTGCGGCGCGGCCACGCTCACGGGCGCGTAGTCCATGCTGTAAACAATGCCGCCCGTGTGGGTTAGGGCAGGGAGCCGGGTTGTTGCAGCCTGCGCGAGCGGCTGTTATGGACGCGTAGAGTTGGGGACGCAAGTCGACGTACACGGAGGTTAGCGTGCACAGAGAGGGCGGTGAGTGCCGGTCAGGTCGTGGCTCTAGTTCGCTGCGCCGCTAGCCAGTTCGCTGAGCCGCTAGCTGAGCAGCCGTGGAGAAATATCACCGTGTTTAGCTGCGAGCTTCACTCACATACATAAATATCGTAGGCGCTCTTCTGACATGGAACATGGCGCTCGAGAATAGATAACGGAAGAGGCCTTGCGCTAGTAGTGCGTGGGGGGCCCGCTGAGATGGCGCTGCGCTACGTTGAAACCTCCAAGTACGGAGAACTCAGGGGTGCGATGCAGCCGACAGAATGCCGCTAAGGGTCTTGTTTCAGCTTTTTTGTACGCTCTGGCTGGGCGCGTCTGGGTCCTGCGGCCCCAATCTCTGGATTGTCTGAGGCAGGCACAGGTGAGATATGATCAAGCTGTAACGACCAGTGCACGGCCGCGCATGGTGCGAAACAGGGACTACATGCAACAGTGCTATGTGGCACGCGACATGAACTTTGTTGCACAACGCGTGCTTGGTAGGCACTATACGGATACTAGGTAGTGAACATACCCGTGCGCAACAGTAACGGTCTAGAAGACTCTAAACGGGATGACTGCTAAGTGCGCGCAACAGCCCTGCGTAGGTACTGTACTGCGTAGGTACTGTACACAGCAGGCAATGAGTGGCAGCACAGCTGCTCGCAGCAATTGTGTACCAGGGACTGCAAGCATTACTGTTTGGCAGGCGCTGCACGCAACAATCACTGTCTAGCAGACACAATTACCGTACAGCTGACGCTTCGTGCAACGGTACTATGTAATGAGAACTGCACGCAACTTATAGTAGGTATCAGGGCCATCACGGACTTGACACTGTTCAGCTGCGTTGACGCTCTGTAGTCGTGTTGACACGGTAGTGTAGTTAGTGTGTAGTGGGCACCAACTATTCTTCCAAGCCTCTACGCAATCCTTTGAGCTCTGGCGACACGTGCCCGGCACGTTGCCTTGGCGCGTTTCGTGTTGTCCGCGCCCACCCGTCAGAAGCTGACTTGGTGTGCCTGTATGCATACGGTGCGCCTGCGCCGCCATCCTTGCCAGCAGCCTCTAAATTCACTGAACAACTCAATTCCTCCCAATTGTCTCCCCAGCCTCCCGCGTGCACGCTCCGTCGCGCAACGCCGCCGGCAGCGCGCGCGCGCGGCTCTCGGCATCGCTCGGCTTCATTTCTAAGCACATGCGCCGCCGCCGCAGGCATCACGTCATGATTAGGCAGCGTCGCGCTCGCGTGCCCTTCCACTCACCGGTGTCGCCGCAGGATGCTGCTGAAGTTTCCGCCGTCGATTTCGGACAGCCAGAAGCGCGACCTGAAGTGGCAGATCCTGGACTGGACGCTGACGAACGGGGTCCTGTTCGCGAGCGCGGCGCAGCCCGGCGCGGGCCGCAATGTGCCCGTGACGCTGTTCCCGACGCCGTTCTCGCGGCACGGCTTCGAGACCGCGCTCGAGATCCAGGTGCTGTACAACCGGCTCTACCACGCGGTGTTCCGGCGCCCGGACCTCGTGCTCGGCGAGCTGCAGCAGGCGCACGACGACGAGTTCACGTCGCGGTTGGTCGCGATCCATGCCGCGTGCGACAAGCAGCGCACGCAGCCGCTGACCGGCGGCGTGTTCCGCAGCGACTACATCGTCGACCGCGCGCGCGCCAGCCAGGAGGAGGGCCGCCAGATCAAGCAGGTCGAGTTCAACACCGTCAGCGTCAGCTTCGGCGCGCTCTCGTCGAAGGTCACCGAGATGCACAAGTTCCTGGCCGAGACCGCGAAGAAGGGCGTGCACGGCGAGGTCCCCGTCTCGGACTCGCTGCGGCTCATCGCGAAGGGCCTCGCCACGATGCACAGCGCGTACGGCTGCCCCGAGGCCGTCGTGCTCTTCGTCGTGCAGCCCGACGAGACGAACGTCATGGACCAGCGCCTCGTCGAGTACGAGCTCTTCCGCCAGTACGGCATCCTGTGCGTGCGCGCGACGCTCGAGCAGGTCAACCGCAAGACGACGATCGGCGACCGCAACCGGCTGATCTTCATCCCGCTCGGCGCCGAGGTCAGCGTCGTCTACTACCGCGCGGGCTACGCGCCGCACGAGTACCGCTCGCAGGCGGAGTGGGCCGCGCGCGAGCGCCTCGAAAGCAGCCACGCCGTGCAGTGCCCGTCCGTCCTGACGCAGCTCTGCGGCACCAAGAAGATCCAGCAGCTGCTGACGCTGCCGAGCTTCGTCGAGCAGCTGCAGCCGGACCTGACCGCCGATGAGCTTGCGCTCGTGCGCAAGACCTTCACCGGCATGTGGCCGCTGGATGAGTCGCCGCTCGGCAAGGAGGGCCAGCGCCTCGCGCTCGAGCAGCCCGAGCGCTTCGTGCTCAAGCCGCAGCGCGAGGGCGGCGGCAACAACATCTACAAGAAGGACATCCCGGCGTACCTCGCGAGCGTCGACCGCGCGACCTGGCCGGCGTACGTCCTCATGGAGCTCATCGAGTCGCCGAAGATCTCGAACATCATCCTCAAGGACAACGAGCTCGTCTCCGGCCGCATCGTGTCCGAGCTCGGCGTCTTCGGCACCGCCCTCTGGGACATCGACCAGGGCCGCGAGCTGATGAACAACCAGGCCGGCTTTCTGCTGCGCACGAAGCTCCAGAAGTCCAACGAGGGCGGGATCGCCGCGGGGTTCGGCTGCCTCGACGCCGTGCTGCTGCCCTCGCGCTAGGCGTGGCGCGCGTTAGTGCAGTGCAGCACTCGGTGCTCGCCAGCGGTGCAGGCGGGCAGCCAATCGCCGGGGGTTGCGACACGAGAAAAATGCGGCGTGGGAGCTGCGCTCCGCCGTGCCACCGATAATCGCAGCCCCGGCTAATGCGTGCGCCCGGCGCCTGCCTCGCAAGCTGCCTACGTACACACGGATCAGTGGCGGCTCAAGGCAGGTATTTTGGTCCTAATAGTGTAGCGCCGTACCAGTTGCACCTGCCCGCGGCGCGCTGCTCAGCGCCTGGCCCCTGCCTACGCAGGAAAGCTTCAAATCCATGCCCGGACCTACTGGGACGCAGTGTAGTACTAATAGCATTAGCGTAGGCTTCATTATTTTCGGGCTTCCGACAAGTATATATATAGGAGAACCGCGTGGGAGCTACCCGCTGCTCCCAAGGGTGCGTATAAAATGCTCTTCTCGCGACCTGTGCCTGCCTTGGCTGCTGGTGGTCTGCACGTAGCACAGGTATACTCGCGCTTTAAGTCTAGTGCAGTAACGTGTTCTGTCGCACTTCCTATACGCCGGCGAGAGCGCACAGGAGAACGGCGCGAGCTCCAGATTGTCGATATGGACGCACACCATGCGCGCCGCGCTGTATGGCGCGTACAAAAGCTATATTCATACGGACAGATATGCTAAGTGCATTCCAGTAGCTCAGTTGAAGCGGCTCTTCCGGCGCTGGCCGAGCACGCTCTTGCCGCGCTGCGTGGCGCGGATCTCCTGCCGCTCGATGCGCGCCGCCCACAGCGCGCCGCCGGTCGTGTTCGTGAACGTGAACACGAACCCGACGAACGGGATCGATTCCAGCGCCGACGCGCACAGCCCGAACCAGTACCACTGCACGCGGTGCTTGCGGATGAACGCGTTGACCATGGGCTTGTCGTAGCACTTCAGCTCGAAGTAGCGCCCCAGGCAGCGCCCGGCCGTGCCGGGCCCGTCGATCGCGATCACCAGCAGCGGGCCCAGGAACGGGATGAACGACAGCAGGAAGCGCAGCACGATCATGAACAGCCACGTCGGGAACAGCAGCTTGCGCGGCACGGACTTGAGCCAGTTCGTTGCGCGCCGGTAGTCGGACTCCTCGGACGCCGGCGGCGCGTTGAGCCTGCCCTGCAGGATGACGCGGTCCATGCCCTCCTGGACCAGCACGCCGTCGAAGAGGACGCGCAGCGGCTTCGGGAAGAGGAACACCTCGCTGATGCTGCGCGTGATGCTGGTCGCCTGCTGGAACAGGCTGATGAACGCCGCGATCGTGCCGGCGGGGCCGTTGAGCAGGAACGCGAGCGCCGCCTGCGGCGGGTACAGAAACGCGTACGCTACGACGAACACCGACACCGTTAGGATGACCTGCGGGATCGTGAGCAGCAGCAGGTTGCCCCACAGAACAGGGTGCGTGGCGAAGTATTGCATGCCGCGCAGCGGGTACAGCAGGCGAACCTCGACGCCGCTCATCATTTCGAACGGCATGAACATCAGCGAAATGAGCGGGATCAGCAGCATTTTTGAGTATTTCTGGTCGTGTTTAGGTAGGTCTGGCGGGGTGCTTTGCGCGAGAGATGTCAAATTGGGCGCGGCATGTTGCTCGCGAGCTTGTGAGAGAATCGCGCGCAAACGCGTCGTTTACGCGTCGCGCCTACGCGCAGCCCTACATGTCAACATTGGACACATTTCGGGTGCAAAAAGGGAAACAATCCCGGTTTTATCGTGTTTTGCGCAATAGACGGCGTGAATTGAAAATTGGAATCTGTTCAAACCCAAGACGGGCTGTGCGTGAGCCGTTTTGCAAGCGTGTCAGGCCGCCTCGAGGCGAACCCCGACACTCGCTTACGATCAACTGATGCCTAACGCACAAGTAATAGGACTCAATGAGGAGCTATTTAGTTATGATTATTGGATTCACCTCTGCTAACAGCGCGAGACAAGCAAAATGACGCCTCATGCAGACAAAGCCTGGCTTCAATAGGTCTCTGAGCACTTCATCGCCCTAAAATCTCCGAGCCAAGCAGGAGCCATGCCTTGCCGCTAGACAGCTGCGTCAATAGCCGCTATATATATTAGTCAGTGTTTACGGTATACCGAACTGAGCTAGGGCTTGATGCGTAATATCTGTTCATTAATGTAATCACGTGTTTTCCACCCGCGGATAACACAATTTTTCAAAGCATCGTAGAGTCTTCTACCCTAACAAGGAATAGTCCGCTTTCACAGCTTAATCTGATTATTTCAATACACCAATGAAGTTCCTCGCTGCTTATCTTCTTCTTCAGGCCGGTGGCAACGCCGAGCCCTCTGCCGAGAACATCAAGGAGGTCCTCGCCTCTGTTGGCATCGAGGCTGACGACGAGCGCATCAACGAGGTGATCGCTCAGCTCGGCGGTAAGGACGTCAACGAGCTCATCTCTGAGGGCTCTCAGAAGCTTGCCTCCGTCCCCACTGGTGGCGCTGGCGCTTCTTCTGCCGGCGGTGCTTCCGCTGCTGCTGGCGGTGCCGCTGAGGAGGCCGCCGAGGAGGCCCCCAAGGAGGAGGAGGAGTCCGACGAGGACATGGGCATGGGTCTTTTCGACTAAGCCTTCCCCTCTCCCGGAGAATAAAACTAATTTATATAACCTTATGTTCCAGCCATCCTTGGTGCTACTGCACGTCCGTCTGCGCAGCTGACCAACCACTGCCGATACCTGCTACAACTAGCACTGGGTGTTTCGGTGACAGCACTAGTCTGCACGCCCGCCAGCTGATCTGAGCGTACATGCCATGAACTGTTTGGTGACTGGAGGCAGCCGCGGGATCGGCCTCGGCATTGCGCAAGCGCTGGCCCGCAAGGGGTACAGCGTCACGCTGGCTGCGCGTGACCGCGAGCGGCTGCGAGAGCGGTGCGCGGAGCTTCCGCTAGTGCGCGCCGGCCAGAAACACCACTCCTGGCCGCTGGATATGCGGGACCTGAAGGCGTGCGTCAACTTTGAGAACGCGCCCTCCCCGCCGCTAGACTACCAGCACTACATCAACTGTGCGGGCGTCGCCATCCCCCAGCTCCTTGTGACGCAGCCGCTAAAAACGATCGAGGAAGTCCTGTACACGAATCTGCTCGGGCCGATCGCGCTGTCGAAAACGCTGTGCAAGCGCATGCTCAGAAGCAAAGCCGCCCACACGCGCCACATCATCTTCCTGAGCTCGATTCTCGCTAGCCAAGGCCTCGCTGGGTCGACGATATACAGCGCGTCGAAGGCCGGTATCGTCGGCTTCGCGAAGTCGCTCGCGCAGGAAATGCAGTCGCGCGGCGTCGCCGTCAATTGCATCGCGCCCGGGCTGGTGGACACCGATATGGGCCGGTCGGCGTCGCCGGCCCTGATGCAAGGCAAGCAGTACGTCGAGATGGCGGACATCACCGCACTGTGCACCAGTATCCTAGAAACCTCGACCGTCACGGGGCAGGTCTTCACGCTGGACCGCTAGCCAAATACTACCTCTAACTCAACCTACTTCTTGTGGAGTTTGCGCGACTGAGCACACCGTTAATTGTATATGCGGTCCGTAGCTACGCGCTGCTGATCGCTAGTCTCACGTACGCTGCTGAACACCTGTATCGGGGTTCGAATACAGATGCTTTACTGGACATCAGGGTATCTTATGATCGGCTACATTTTCATTACCAAGGGAAGACCGGCATTGGGAATTTTGAAGTTTTAAACATCCGTTTTACGATGTAGTACCTTGCACGCTACTGATTTCGGCTTTTGCATGTGTGGCGCCATATGTCTTCGGCATCCCGGGGCAGTTGGCATACGTCCTGTCGCCAATGTTTGCTCCACCCTTCTCCATCTGATTACGCGCATCCTTCATATTTTTACGACCTAATTAGCAAGCGAATTCTCTACTAACATTCTGTCGTTGAACCTGAAGAGTTCGATGTCGGCTGCATCCATGCCACCACACCGCAGATACATTGACAGAATGATTATAGGGTGAAATATCACACCGATAGCACTTGAACTGAGAATTACAGCCGTGGAAGCCATGTAGTGGTTGCTCCAGTTGTGCTTGGACAGTGCAATCGCAATGCTGATGATCGGGCCACTTCCTAGGATCTCGTTTTTCAAGACACACAGTAGGATCCGTTTGCTCACCTGTCGGTCTTGGTTTCCGATCGCTTCGTTCAGAGAATTGGCGTCTTCAGAGATCCTGTCATCTCCGTAGTATGTATGACATCCAATGCAATGCCGTCTGCTGGAGCAACGCCGCCAACTTCGAGATCATCCGTATCCTGCAGTACGTCTTCTTGCCGTCTCATGAAAAGTCCCATCAAAGAACGAAAAGCGATATAACACATCCGAAGCATCCAAATGTAAGCACCTGAGAGTTGGTTTCTGCGGACATCAATGCCTGATATCGGAATGCCCTTTCCGAACCATCGCAATGTAGATAGTAATATCGCAAAAATAATGGGGACAGCAAAACTGACGTATTCAAAACCGTCGCGAGAATGCAGGTGTTTTCATTGTCGTCCACATCCAGTAAGGGGTGCATCGCAGCAACGCACAGCCAAGCTAGGACCGACCTCTACTCATATTGAGGGCCTGTCCTGGCCACATTTACCGCTGCCAGTAGTGGCTGATACGCGGCAAACGCGCGCCCGTCGCGGCATCGCCACTTGCACATGTAGCGCGCGCGTGGCTAGCGGTATCACGTATGTCGCGCAAGTCGCCGTTCGGCTTCCTGTTCGGGAAGAACCTCGAGAACCTGATCTCCGGCATCCGGCGGCGGCAGGACGCGGATGAGCAGGATGCGTACGTGCGCGAGGTGATCGCCGAGTGCCGCGAGGAGGTGCGAAGCGCGGACTACGACGTGAAGACGATGGCTGTGCTGAAGCTCGCGTACCTCGAGATGCGCGGCTACGACATGACGTGGGCCGGTTTCCACGTCATCGAGGTGATGGCGAGCCCCGCGTTCCAGCAGAAGCGCATCGGGTACATCGCGGCGATGCAGTCGTTCCGCGGCGACAGCGAGCTGCTGATGCTCGTCACGAACCTGCTGAAGATGGACCTTGTGAACAAGAACGTGGCCACCGTCGGCATCGCACTGTCCGGGCTCGCGACGATCGTCACGCCGCTGCTCGCGCAGGACGTCGCGGACGACATCGTGCGCATGCTCGCGCACTCGAACGCGCGCATCCGGCAGAAGGCCGTGCTCGCGCTGCACAAGGTGGTCCTGCAGTACCCCGAGGTCTTCCCCGTGGCCGTGCAGCGCATCGGCGACCTCATCGAGGCCGCGCGCGCCAGCGGCAGCACCGAGGATGTATCGGTGCTGTGCGCCGCCGTCAGCGTCGTCGGCGAGCTTGCGTACCACGCCGAGAACCTGGACCTGCTCATCGAGCTGACGCCGACGCTGTATGACGTGTTCCTGGCGTCGCAGAACAACTGGACACTGCTCAAGCTGCTGAAGATCTTCCAGCTGTTCGCGGCGCGCGCGCCGCGGCTGCGCACGCGCCTGCTGCCGGCGCTGCGCGACACCCTCAGCACGGCCGTTGCGCCCTCGGTCGTCTACGAGGTCATCCGCTGCATCGTGCACGGCGGCATGCTGCAGCCCGCGGACTACGACCTTGCGCAGGAGCTGCTGCGCCGCACACTCGCGCTCGTCGATGAGACCGAGGCGCTGCAGGACTGGGCTGCCGCTGATGCGAACCTGCGCTTCGTCGTGTTGGGCCTGCTCGTCAAGCTCGCCGAGATCAACGCGCAGTTTGTGCCGTCCAAGCTCGTCTCCGCGGTGCTCAAGGCGCCGCACGCCGACCCGGCGACGCTTAAGCGCGTGTTCGCGCTCGCGCTCGCCGCCGTCAACGACGACAACCTCTACGAGATCGTCGAGGACCTTGTCGCGCAGTGCAACCGCAACAGCGCGCCGGGCGTCAAGCTCGACATCATCCGCACCGTCGCCGCCATCGGCGCCGTCCGCAACTACGCGCACGTCCCGGACTTCCGCTGGTACGTTGCCATATTGAGCGAGTTCTGCGCGCACGTCTACGCGGACTGCCTCAGCGCGCGCCTGCTCGACATCGCGATCAGGGTCCACGACGCCGAGGTGCAGGAGGCCGTCGCCAATGCGTGCTTCAACTGGATCGCGGCCGAGCCCGCGCGCGGTGTCGCCAGCGGCGACGAGGTCAGCCTGAACTCGCGCGCCGAGTTCGAGCGCATGGCGTCCACGTTCTGGTGGATCGTCGGCGAGTACCCGACGCAGCTCATGCTCGACAGCCTGCCCACGCTCGTCGAGCTCGCTGCCGCCGCGCCGCCGTCGCCGAACGTCGTCTCGACCGTGGTCAAGCTCGCGGCGAAGCACGTCGCGCGCGCGCAGTACGTCGACGAGCCGCTCCTCAAGAAGATCGTCGCGTTCCTCGAGCCGCTTACTCTGAGCATCGATTTCGAGGTGCAGGAGCGCGCCTGCGAGGCGGCCGAGGTGTTCAAGCTCGCGCAGAACCAGCCGGACAAGGCCGTCGCCATCCTCGGCTCGGAGCTGCGTGCGCTGTTCTCAGCGTACTCGCTGCAGCCCGTCGCCGCGGGCTCGCAGCGGCGCATCCATCCGCCAACCGGCCTCGACCTGGAGACGCCGCTGGCGCAGCTGCACGCGGACTCCGACGACGAGGCAGATGACAGCGTCGAGCCCGAGGAGACGCTGGTCGCGGTCGGTGCGCCCGAGCTGGAGCCCGAGCCGCAGCCTGAGCTCGAGGAGGACGAGTCGCTCTCTGCGCGGCGCGAGCTGTTCGACCTGTCGGCCACGCCGGACCTCACGAGTAGCCTCTTCGCAGTACCCGACCCGACTCCGAAGCCGAAGCTCGTGAAAAAGAAGGTACATGTTGCTCAGGACGAGACAATCGAGAGCGAGCCGTACATTCCCGAGCAGAGCAAGGGCAGCCAGCTGTTCAACGTGCAGATAAAAACGCCCCTCGCGCCCATAGACGAGCCCGTAAAGGTGAAACACAAAAAGCGCCGCCGAAAGCGGTCTGTAGGGGCTGCTACTGCGCCCGGCGGCTCCAGCGAGCCGGTTTCCGCGCCGCCCGCCGAGGCCCAGAGCGTGACAAGCGGTCTGGACGCGGCAAGCGTCTACAGCGACGCCAGCACCGTGGCCAGCGCCGCCATCACCTCACAGGACACTGAGCCCGTGTAGCCACGCTCAAGGTGCACTGTGCCGGCCCTGCCCAGGTGCTCTGTTCAAAAATTAGTGCGGCCAGCGCTTTGCGCCAAACCCTGGTGGCGTGCATAACCGAGAACGGTTATGCGCAGCGTCAGCAAATGGGCGTCAACGCGGCAAGCATCGAGAACTGCAAGCAGTCCAAGGCCCTGACATAAAGACTAGCCAAGCTTAGTGCCGTGCGAGGCACAAAACGCTGCGCCTGGATCAAGGACAGCCACTTCTATGTACAATGGTTATGAGTTACTCTAGAGCACGAGCAGCTACGAGGTCCGTCTTTCTCGACCCACGGCTGAACAAGTACCACCAAATTCTGTCCTGCTCGTTCATTATATACACGATTGATGGCCGGTTAGACCGGGCCGTCTTTCTGTCTTTTACGGGAACAGGCCGCGCTCGTGCGCTCGCGGCGGCGGCTTCTATAAATACACTTAGTCGAACTTGACCTTCTTGGCCTTCTGCGTGGGGTCGACGTTCTTGTAGAACGCGCCGTACAAGCTGTGCTCCTTCTTCTTCGTGTGCGAGCCAAACTTCATCAGCTCGTCCGGCACGGGCTGGCCCGCGTCGCGCAGCACGTTCATGAGCGCGCCCGCGAGGTGCTTCTCCTGCTCAGTAAAGAGAGTGTGCGCGGTGCCCGACTGCCCCGCGCGCCCCGTGCGGCCGATGCGGTGCACGTAGTCTTCGACGGTGAGCGGGAACGTGAGGTTGACGACAGTCTTGACGGCCGGGATATCGAGCCCGCGCGCGGCGACGTCCGTCGCGAGCATGAGGCTCGTCTTGCCCGATTTGAAGTCCTGCAGCGCCTGCGTGCGCTGGCTCTGACTGAGGTCGCCGTGCACGGCCGCGACGGTGTAGCCCTTCTGCGAGAGCAGGCGCTCGACGCGCGCGGCCTCCTTCTTGTAGAGCGCGAACACGAGGACCTTCTCGCCGCCGCGTGCGTACTTCGCGAGCAGCTCGAGCAGGCGGCGCTCCTTCTGGCGCTGGTCGACGACCTCGACAATCTGGGCGATGCGCTTGTTCGCGTGGAGCTCGTCGACCTCGCCGATCGAGACCTTGACGACGGCGGGCTTCATGAACGACGCCGCGAGCGCACGCACCTCCGGCGGCCACGTCGCGGTGAACATGACGGTCTGGCGGCCGGCCAGCGCAGGCGCGCAGCTCAGGATCTCCTTGATGTCCTGCTCGAAGCCCTTCTCGAGCATGCGGTCGGCTTCGTCGAGCACAAGGTACTCGCACGCGCGCAGCACGAGTGAGCCGTCCGCGAGCAGGTCACGCAGGCGGCCCGGCGTGCCGACGACGATCTGGACACCCGCGGCGCGCAGCGCGCGCTGCTGCTCGTGCTTCGGCACGCCGCCGTACACGCACGCCGCGCGCACGCGCGTCGGTGCAAGCACCTGCGCGAACGCGTCGTAGATCTGCATCGCGAGTTCGCGCGTGGGCGAGACGACGAGGCAGCGCACGCCGGCACCCGGCGCGCGCACGAGGCGGTCGAGCACGGGCACGCCGAACGCGAGCGTCTTCCCGCTGCCGGTCTCGGCGACGCCGACAACGTCGCGCCCGTCGAGCAGGTACGGCCACGTCGTGCTCTGGATGGGCGTGGGCCGCTCGAACTTGCGCAGCGCCGGCGCAAGCTGCGCGTCGACGGCGACGTCGGTCATGCGCAGCACGGGCGCGCGCTCGGGCACGCCGGCGGGGACCTCGACGGTGACGGCGTTCGTCTTGAGGAAGTCGGCGATCTCCTGGGCGCTGGCGGAATTCGCGGGAGCGGTGTCGGCGGCGCCCTCGCTCTGCACCTCCACCTTGCTCCCCTCATTGTCGTCGTTCTCCTTTTTCTCTATCTTTTCTGCCTTCTCCGTTTCTGTCTCCTTCTTCTTCTCCTTCTCCTTCTTCTCCTTCTTCTCCTTCTTCTCTTTCTTCTCCTTCTTTTCTCTCTTCTCCTTCTTGTCCTTCTTTTCGCTCTTCTCGCTCTTCTCGCTCTTCCGCTTCTCGCGGGCCTCCGTTTCTACGGACGCGCCCTCCTCGCGCTTCGATTTCTTGCTGCCGGAAGCCTTCTCCTTCCCGTCACGGTGCTTGCGCTTCTTCTCGGCACCGCCCGCGTCGGCCGCATGCGCAGACCTCGCCTTCGGCAATTCCGCACCCGAATCCGCGTGGCTCGTCATCAGGCCAGGCGTGAAAAATTAATTTTCCGGTTTAGGTAACAGCCGCTGCTGCGCTGCCCGAACGGGCACCCGCGGCACGTAACTAGGTTAAACTCGGATAAATACAATAACAGTAGCGCCGAAACACGTCGCGCGTCAGAGCGATGCGCGCGCGGCACGCCGCGCGTGATCGTGGCGCGCGCCCTGCCGCCACCGCCACCCGCCGCGCAGGCGGCTACGTGGCACGTTGCGTGCGCGCGGCGTGCGCGCGCGCGGGCGCGCGTGAAGGCGACACGTCGCAGTGGCGCGCGGTCGTCAGTTAGCGAGCAACCCTTTTCCACGAGCTAATCCCAGCGGCGGCGCGTCTTATAAAGTGCTGATGCGATCGCGCTTACGCGCCGCGACTGCCCAGCGCTGACGATGATGAGACTCGCTCCGCTGCTGCTCGCGCTCGCGCACGCGCGCACGCCCGACGCCGCCGAGCCCGTGCTGCACGGCCGCTGGCGCGCGCTGCCCGTGTCCGCGCCTGAGAATGCGCGGCTGCTGCATCTGGACGAGATGGGCATCCAGGACACGAACGGCACGATCGGCGAGGCGCTCGCGCAGAACCGCGCGCTGTTCGACACGCTGGAGGAGGTGCTGACGATGCGCTACTTCAGCACGTACAAGGTCGACCTGAGCGACGCGCGGTGCCCGCTCGGCGACGACGGCGCACAGTGCGCGAACAGCCAGTGCGCGATCGAGCCGCTGTCGACGCGCGAAATCAGCGACGAGCTGTTCAATGCGCAGTTCCTCGGGCGCCTGCGCAAGGACAGCGTCTACGACACGGCGCCGGCCGGCCAGAGCTGCATCCCCGACGACGCGCCGCTGCTCAGCGCGAACCTGACCGTCGACTACTGCTACCCCGAGAACGAGAGCGAGGACGGCGTCTGGGTCGACCTCATCAACAACGTCGAGCGCTTCACGGGCTACCAGGGCCCCAGCGCGCGCAACATGTGGGGCATGCTGTACGCGGAGAACTGCTTCAGCTACAGCGGCGACGCGCCCGCGCCGGCACCGCCCGTCGAGGGTCTCGCTGGCGTGCTCGCGCACCCGCGCGGCGTTGACGACGCCGACGCCGACGCGCAGCTCGACCTCCCCCAGGACTGCGTCGAGCAGCGCCTCTTCTACCGCCTGCTCTCGGGCCTGCACGCGTCGATCAGCACGCACCTGTGCTACAACTGGTGGAACGCAACCAGCGAGCAGTGGGAGGCCGTGCTGCCGGACTGGCTCGAACGCGTTGGCTGGTTCGACGACCGCGTGAACAACATGTTCTTCGACTACGCGCTCGTCTCGCGCGCCGTGCTCAAGCTCGTCGACGGCTTCGAGCGCGACCTTGTGTTCAGCGCGAGCTACCAGCCGATGGACGACGACGTGCGCGCCGCGCTGCGCCGCCTGGCCACCGTGCTGCGCGCGTCGCCGCTCGCGCACGCGATCGACGAGGACAGCCTGTACAAGATGCCGGGCACGGCACAGCTCAAGGACGAGCTGCGCCAGCGCGTGCGCAACGTCAACGCGCTCATGAGCTGCGTCGGCTGCGAGCGCTGCCGCCTGTGGGGCAAGATCCAGACCGCAGGCTACGGCACGGCGCTGAAGATCCTGCTTGAGTTCCCGGAGAAGGCCGAGGACGATCCCGAGCGGGCGCAGCGGTTGCTGGGCACGTTCCGGCGCAGCGAGCTCGTCGCGCTGATCAACACATTCGGCCGCATCGCGAACTCGGTGCACGCGGCGGACGTGTTCACGCAGCGCGCGCATGCCGAGGTGCAGCAGCAGCTCGACGCGGGCAACGCCAGCGTCGCCGCCAGCGCCGACGTCGTCGAAGACGCCGAAGACGCCGACGCCACCGAACCGGCGCCCGACTCGTGGGCCGCGGCGTGGCACGAGGCGCTTGCGGACACCAAGGAGGCGCTCACGTTCATCTTCCGGTCGTACATCGAGTTCCCCAAAAACGTCGCGCGCATCTTTCTGCTCAACGCGACCTACTACTGGGACCGCCTCGTCAACGGCAACAAGCCGGAGGAGATCAGGGACTATCGCGTGAAGGCCGAATTGTAGATACTTAGCAGAACTGCCATGTAATTAGAGTCAGAAGGGCGACGTTCGACCATCAGTGCACTCGGGTCACCCTCACACATAGCTCAGAAGAGCAAACGCAGTCGACTTCGTTCGTCGTTAGGATCGTCCAGACCTGGTGCAGACGACGGCCTTGATTCTAGGTCGCTGGGGATTGAATGGCGATTAACATCGCTATTCCTGCTTTAGAGCGGCTATGGCGCCATATGTAGACTAGGGCGTGAACATATTGCGCAGCGCTCCAGGCCTTGTCCCTGCGCATCAGCACAGTACAGCGTACGTTCGCGCCTAGTACTTGGACATTTATTGGCTCCTCACTCTTGAAGCCTTCGGCTTGATCTTTCCGGAGACGTCTGCCAACAGCTCATTAGCGCGCGTATAGACATGTTAAACGACACAAACACTCCTATTTGAACCTAATACAATATTGGAACATGCCTGCCCCAGCGCCTGTCAAAATGCTCGCAATATCATCGGTGCAATCATTGCCGCCCTGGCTCCAACCTCGATCATGGACAGGAGATGACGATTTGCAACGCTTAGGCGTCAAACTAGATACGTGCGATGCGTCTCTGTAGTGGTTTCGACAGTCAACATCAAGTTGCAGTCCAAGAACTCGCCATCTCAGGACCCTAACTTCATGAAAAGTCGGGCGGCGGAGGGGTTACGACGTGGTATTCTACCAAATCTACCGTGACTCTCCTCTTCGTATAGCTGGTATGATACGAAATGGAACTCAAAAACGTCGACATATTGAGAGCGTTTCTCGGCAACAGTGATCACAAATCGATGTTCTTCCGGATAAGGACAATTAAAGGGGGGCGTGAAATAGTGCTTTGGCACAATAATGACTAGATGATTTGAGTCTTCGTAGTTTATTGCTTCAAGTTTGTGTGACGTATAATAAATGGCCCGAAATATAGAGGAGGAACAGTTGGGGCATCGGCAGAATAATTTGTACCATGTTCGCTTCTTCTTATCCCCAAAGATAATATCCGAAAAGTACACAGAGTACAAATGGGACATCAACATATCGGGAGGGATCCTCCAACCTGCATCCGGTCTGCTGACTCTTTTAATGATCTCCTGACTGGCCGTTTTTTTACGTGACCCAGTGAGGCCTGATGTTATTTTAGATATTTGCCTTCTAATTTCAAGGAGAAACGCATGCATCTGCATACTAGTAGTGGTGCCCCGTTTGCGCTCTATATACTAATCGCCTTATCCGCGTACCCTGCAACTCTGAGGATGCGACATGCAGATGTACTTGCAGAAGTGTTTCATGCGACAATCCTCATGTTATATCTAGAATTTTGGTAGAACATACCGAGACCCTGTTCCTTCTCCTTCAAAGCTCAATTAGTTAGGCCAGAAACAAAAATGTTGGCGACAAAGCGAGGCAGCTGGACCTCTCTAATGCCTAAAGTACGCAATTCACATACGATACCTGGAAAGGGTGCAGGGAGGTGCAAACCGAAAACTCTAAATGAACGAGCGATATCACATTTTCGTATCGTCTTTGCGCTATTTTTGATGATCTAGAGTCCTTTTATAGCCTCTATAGCTCTACGCTATCGTATGAGCGGCATTATCAGCGCCCCAGTACGTACTGGAGGTGTCCGTGCGATTTTGATATTCATTAGGATCATATAACGCAGAGTATTCCTAGAGGAACGGCCTACGGTTGCCGGCGTCTCGCCGAAACATCGGTGCAATCATTGCCGCCCTGGCTCCAACCTCGATCATGGACAGGAGATGACGATTTGCAACGCTTAGGCGTCAAACTAGATACGTGCGATGCGTCTCTGTAGTGGTTTCGACAGTCAACATCAAGTTGCAGTCCAAGAACTCGCCATCTCAGGACCCTAACTTCATGAAAAGTCGGGCGGCGGAGGGGTTACGACGTGGTATTCTACCAAATCTACCGTGACTCTCCTCTTCGTATAGCTGGTATGATACGAAATGGAACTCAAAAACGTCGACATATTGAGAGCGTTTCTCGGCAACAGTGATCACAAATCGATGTTCTTCCGGATAAGGACAATTAAAGGGGGGCGTGAAATAGTGCTTTGGCGCAATAATGACTAGATGATTTGAGTCTTCGTAGTTTATTGCTCCAAGTTTGTGTGACGTATAATAAATGGCCTGAAATATAGAGGAGGAACATTCGGGGCATCGGCAGAATAATTTGTACCATGCTCGCTTCTTCTTATCCCCAAAGATAATATCCGAAAAGTACACAGAGTTCAAATGGGACCTCAACATATCGGGAGGGATCCTCCAACCTGCATCCGGTCTGCTGACTCTTTTAATGATCTCCTGACTGGCCGTTTTTTTACGTGACCCAGTGAGGCCTGATGTTATTTTAGAAATTTGCCTTCTAATTTCAAGGAGAAACGCGTGCATCTGCATACTAGTAGTGGTGCCCCGTTTGCGCTCTATATACTAATCGCCATATACGCGTACCCTGCAACTCTGAGGATGCGACATGCAGATGTACTCGCAGAAGTGTTTCATGCGACAATCCTCATGTTATATCTAGAATTTGGGTAGAACATACCGAGACCCTGTTCCTTCTCCTTCACAGCTCAATTAGTTAGGCCAGAAACAAAAATGTTGGCGACAAAGCGAGGCAGCTGGACCTCTCTAATGCCTAAAGTACGCAATTCACATACGATACCTGGAAAGGGTGCAGGGAGGTGCAAACCGAGAACCCTAAATGAACGAGCTTGGGTGCCTATAGTTGTTCTTTAACTAATAATTCCTGTTTCGAGCTATCTATATGTATCCGAATCTATCGATGGAGGAAGGCCTAATTTATTGGTAGAGGACATAATCAAGTTGGCGGCGACATCAATTCGCAGAATCCCCAAAAAGCTTGAGCTAGAACGATGTCACATTTTCGTATCGTCTTTGCGCTATTTTTGATGATCTAGAGTCCTTTTATAGCCTCTATGGCTCTACGCTATCGTATGAGCGGCATTATCAGCGCCCCAGTACGTACTGGAGGTGTCCGTGCGATTTTGATATTCATTAGGATCATATAACGCAGAGTATTCCTAGAGGAACGGCCTACGGTTGCCGGCGTCTCGCCGAAACGGGCTCCATCCTCTGCCTGTCGTACATCTATACGATTTCGAACTGCCTATGCTTCCACCCCCGACGCGAGGAAGACAACACCCAATATAGTGCACCAATAGCGTAGGATGATGCCGCGACGACTGCTACGATCCGCCAACCCAGTATGCGATCCGTATCGAATGCTGATATGAACATCGGAAAAACTAATTGGAGACCTGCGAACGTACAAGCTAGACGCATCGTCCGGGAATCGTCGCTTGCGTTGAGCAGCCTCTCAATGAGATCGGAAAGAGTGTCGCTACGTTCTTCGTCTTTCTTGTACGGCAACTCATCAGCGAAGTCGGCATCGCGGAGAGGTTTGAACACGACCACCAGCATGAAGATGACTGCAGCTGCGCCCAAGAATCCGGAACTAACGTACAGGTCAACTCCGTTCAGCCTTGAGTAGGCGAGGAGAATATTGGCGCAAGTCATCAGCAAGGACACCATCAAACAGGCTAAGCGACCTATCCTCCTACACATTGTGCACTGTATAGCATACGACACTAATGCGCAAATACTCACGCTTGGTGCTTGCATGTGCGGTTGCTTCTTCATAATACCCGGCACAAGGTAGCTAGCCAAGCCCAGGAACCTTCCAGCGACCCGACCGAGCGTGGAACGTTCAAGATCAGCCTCTACGGCAGACTTCACTTGTGTAAGGACCTTCAGCTGCTCGCTTCCGCTCACACCGTCTCGCTCACCAACATATTGTACTGCCGTTACGCAGCACATTTCCAGCAGGACTGACGATTTGTCAAAGGGGCTGTGCGCAATCGCGAGACCTTTTGCCTCTTGCTTTGCTTGGAAATCCTCAAGATATAGAGAGAGGCGCGAAGAAACGTATATCGCAATTGTGACAATATCCTCGTCGTCCAAGCGGCGCTTCGCGCCTTCCCAGGGCAGATTGCTCGCAGCAGCCCTGACACACTTTTTGGCCAGCTTATAGTCCGGATGGGATCTGCCGTTCTCGTAGTGTTCGTCTTTGGCCTCCACCAGATACTCCATGGTAATCCATCTACTATACTCATATGATTGATAATCTGGCGCGAAGAAAGCACTCAACATGGGCACAACGGTTTCCAAATCTACGAATGTTCCGGCATCCTTGAGCGGCTTGGAATTAACGGTCTTTGAGAGACCGTCGAAGCATTGCGGTGTAGCCTTTTTACCGTACTTTCGAGCGAGTTTCTGAGCAATTGAGAGCAACAGATTGGTGCGTATGTCTTGTATCGTGGACCCTGAAGACTCATAGCTCTGCTTGCAAGGAGCGTCTGGCTCCGGAATTTCTTCCTGGGCTGAGCCTGCGGGTGAAGGAGGAGGACTACGTGGAGATGAAAAGATAGCCATTTCTAGGGGTCGAAGAATGTAGACAAATGTACAGGTACGGCGTCGTACGACACTTGAAGGCAGCCTGAATGGAGTGGAAGTCGAACACTGCGTGCACTCATTATATATCCGCGCGCCGACGGACAGCATCAAGATTAAACAGTAAACTTGCAAGCTGCCACCATTAGTGCCGTCAATCTGCGCTAGAGGCTAAGCTTCGGCGTGAAAATACCCAAAAATAACCACTAACTCTCACCAAAACCTGCCACGCGGTCACCTGGAACCAGATTGGGTTGTCATTGAGTTGTGCCGCCAGCTGTGCGCTACGCCGCCTGTCGACATTCGGCGCAAAATACCCAAAAGTAATCGCTAACTATAATGTAAACTCAAGGCGCGGTCACCTGGAGCCAGATTGGGTTCCTTTGAGTTGTGCCACCGGCGTGCGCTGCGCCGCGAGCGTCGTAAAACCCCCGAGTGACTGTCAGCGCAAACCTTAATGACTCGCGCGCGTGAAGCCTGCGCAAGGTTATTGCGATTGTCACTGCAACAAGCATTTCCGAGTAGGTAACTGTGTCGTGTGACACCGACGAGCGTGCATCCTGGCGCGCTATACGCGTAGCACCATTCTCGTCCTGGCACGCTCAGTCAAGCATGCGCTGCAGCTGCTTGCCCTCGAGGCGCGAGTAGTCGTACTCCTTGCGCGCGGCGTCGAACTCCTTCTGCAGCACGAGCAGCTTCTCGACACGGCCGAGCTTGCGCGGGTCGTTGCGCAGCGCGAACTTGAAGTCGTCGACCTTGATTTTGTTGCGCCCCGCGGCGCGCGCCATGCGCGCGGCCTCCGCGCAGATGGCGGCGAGGTACTCCTGCAGGATGTCCTCGAGGACGCCGACGGTCTCCACGTATGGCGTGTCGACGTCGCCGAAGGCGTACAGCAGCGCCTTCAGGTCGTTCGCGAACAGCGGCTGCCGCTGCCGCCGCGCCGCCGTCCGGCGAATATCCTCGGGCATCGTGGGAACCCTTGCCCGCAGGCGCGCGAGGTAGCGCTGAGCCGCTGCTGCCGCGGGGCGGCCTGGGGGCGCCATTGCCATTGCCGTGCAACGGCGTTGTGACGCACGCGCTAGCTCTCGGCGTCAGCTGGCGCGGGCGCCTCTTTTTTAACGTCTGTAGTGTCTAGCTCTGTAGTCGCGTCAGCGTCGGCCGTGCGCTGCTTCTTCGGCGGCGGCGCGGCCGGCTCGTCAGCCTCGCGTGCAGCGGGTTGTGCGGGCTCGTCTTTGCGGCAGGCCACGTCGGCTGCGTCCGCTTCGTCCGCTGCGTCCGCCGCGTCGCCCTCTGTCGCGTCGGCATCCGCCGCCTCGGCTGCGTCCGCGTCCGCGTCCGCCGCGTCCGCCGCGTCGGCGTCGCCCTCAGCCTCGGCCTCGGCCTCGCCGTCCTCGTCGCCGTCCTCGTCCTCGTCGCTGCTCGAGTCGCCCTCGACCTCGACGTCGCCAGCCTCGAGCTCGTCGATCATCTCGTCGCGCAGGTCGTCGAGCTCGTTGCCGTACGCGTCCTCGTCGGCGTCAACGTCCGGCTGCTCCGGCGGGAACTCCTCGCTCTCGTCCTGGTCCCACGGGATGTTGTACTTCGTGACGCGCGGCTTCTCGGCGAGCAGGTTGCGCACGACGTGGTCGATCGCGACGCGGCCGGGCGGGTTCTCCTGCAGCTCGTCGCTGTCGTACTCGTTATTGACGTAGTAGCCGACCTGCACGAAGTCGCGGCCCTTGTACGAGCACGACAGCAGCATCACCGTGATCGACACGAGCTGGTCCTGCGGGATCAGGTCCGGGTTCGGCGGGTCCGCCTCGAACACGAAGCGGTTCACGCCCTGCGGCACGGGGCCCACGAGCAGCGAGTCCAGCTCCTGGTCGTACTTGCTGCTCTTCGACGCGCCGACGTACACGAGCTTCCACTCCAGGTCGTCCTTCAGCGGCTCGAGGCACTCGAACGTGATCTCGAACCGGTACGGCTCCAAAAACTTCGCCGGGTTGTTGAGCACCTGCACGTTCAGCAGCGACACAATCGACATCGCCGGGTTCCGCGCGTGTCTAACCTTGCCCAGCCGCACGCGTCGACCCCGCGGGCCAGCGCGGGCCACGCTGCG